>JAYRBT010000181.1:5772631-5831110 GCA_036023395.1 Myiotriccus ornatus
TTTTAAATTAATAAGAAATACCACAAGGTCCATCCAACCTGGCATTGTGCCTGCAACACCATAAGCAGGGGATACTCTTTACAGAAAGCACAAGAACCTGGCCACTTTCTGCAGTTCATTGACAACTTTTGCAGAAGGAAAGCAGGACAGGACTCCTCTGCCTGGCCATTCCAGTAGCCACGTACACACTTTTTATGGACATGATGTTCATCAGTTCCTCTAACTCATTTTACACCTGCTGAGAATGCCTGCTCCACAATCTCCTCTTGTACCAACTTTCAGAAGTTCGCTGCACAAATAATTATCTTTGAAAACCTGCTTTAAATCAAGTAAAATCAAGTCCCTCTAGTTTCCTCAACAGCTTCCTGGTTATCATACTCTGGGAGCTGGTGAAGAGCTTGGAGGAAATGACCCAAGGGCTTGAAATGAAGTCAGCCTGTGAGATGGTGTCCAGAAGTCTTCAGACAGCAGAGCCACAGCCAACACTGCCTGCATCGACAGAGGACAAACAAAATGGCCCTTGCAAAGGTACCCCAGCTTTGTAGAGTTGGTGGCCCAGCTCTGAGCTGGGTATGAAAGAGGTAGAGAAAGCAGGAAACTTGACACTGCTTCACTGTTGCAGTGATAATGGCATTAAATCCATCTTCACTCTCCAAAATTTTAATCTCTACACAGATGTGTGACTCTGCACAGCAAACCATTACACCCATTGCTAAAGACACACAGAAAATGTCCGGGTGTTTGATTTTAACAGTTAATTATTCCTTCCAGAGAAATCTGAAGTATTCAGTTCAAAGTAGGACATTTTTAGTTTAGTGTCTTTCAGGTTGAGATTTCTGTGGTTCTGTACTTCCAGAATTCACTTCTTCACAATTCCACTTTCATAATTCCAAGTTTATCTGTTATTTGCATTCTATTACTTCCACGGAAAATATGAAGCCAACTGTATTTTTCATTTTAATTATTCTCTAGCTCGTAGACTGTTTTAGTAGCAGTTATTATCATTTAATTAACAATTCTTTTCATCCTGAAAGGTCCAAATTTTCTTCACAAGTGCTTATGAGGATGTTTATGTGAATATAGACCTTTCACAGGAGTAAGAGTGTGCAAGATCAAGTCCTTTCATTGTCCCAGAAACGGCAGGTGGCTTTACTGATAATTTACAAAATAGCACTTAACAGAGCTTGTCCTAAACTAGATTTGCATCTGAAAGTGCTTTGTTGCTGCATTAACTGCACACAGTTCTGGCAATAGCAGGTATTTTGTGTCAACGAGGCTTTAGTCTGTTGGACCTCTTCACATTTTATGAATTTTTATGCACTTAATTCAAGAACTTTCAAATCCTGGGTGATAAACCAACACATAAATTAATTACCACATGTGTAACTGTAGCTAGAAGACTAAACTTCTAATAGAAAATAGTTTGTGTAAATAGCTGTATCACTGATGTTAATATGCAAAAAAACATATACAAGATGTGTCCATGAAGATCCAGAGGAAATCACATGTATTCATCAATAGCTATTTACTTGCTGCAACAGAAAAACAAGAAGGTCGACAGGTCTGCATTAATAAAATAACATAAAGAGGCCCTTTTCCATTTCCTCATTTTTCACAGCTCACTGTTTTTAAATTATTACCACAATATTCCTAGATAAAGACACTCACAGGATGAGTCTGTGTCATGCAGCAATTTTATTGGTAGAGGATGAAGCTCTCCTGAAACAAATTCACACCCAGACAGGCCCTCAATAGACAGTAATTCAGAGGCTGAAGTAAATAATTTTGAACTGTGACAGAATTTCTCTAAGTGACACATTAACTCCAGACCATAAAGATCTCTTACACCCCAGGTATGATGCACGGACAAGCACTAACTATTATTCCTCACTGCTGTGGAACTGGGATTGGCTCTGATCTAAACACAGTTTGGCTGAGGAAGGCAAGTCAATCCATTAAGGGAACAAACAGTGATTAACCCAGAAGTGTTCACCACTCACCCTCAGCTGGAAGGGCCAAGATGGACCTGCTCCTGCTTTGAGCGCCCTCCGTGTTTTTACTGGAGCACGAGTGGGAACAGGGGGACCACGGGGACCACTCGCTGATGACACAGTCCATGGCACAAGGGATTTCACAGGCCACAACTTCAGGACGGGGCAGCTCCGAGCAGAGGTGATGTGGCACTTCTTCATCTGGAGCAAACAAAAAAAGACATGTGGAGAGAGGCACAGCTTGGGTCAATACCCACAGTCTGCATCAAACAGAATAACTTCATGCCAAACACTCGCCTGGTCATGGAGGAATATACTACAAAAGAGAAGGTGGTTAGGCTTCAGGCTTGAAAGGGTAGTACTTGAACAGCTAACTTAAATATTTATTCAGAAAAGCAAAGAGGTTGGTGTGTGACATCTTGGCTGCAGTCCACTTTATGAAGCAGGCAAGCAGAAGGAATGAGATAATTCACAGATTCACAGAATTTAATCAGAAATAATGACAGTTGCCCTGTATTTTCTAGCAATCCCTACCTACAGAACCTGTTTTCTACAATATAAATTGTGCAGGTCCCCAAGGAAGTCAGATTCCTTTTTCCTCTAGGCCAGAGAAGTATCTGATAGATGTTTTTGTCCTTCCTCTGCAACCTCACCAGAATGAACCACTTGTATTTCTGACTCTTGCTTCTCACCCAAAAACTAGGAGATCCAAAATTATGAATCAGTTGGACCACCCATATCCAAGGGAGAAATACTTTCTGCTGGAGATGAGCCAATAGACCCGGATCAAAGCACAGCTCCTGATGAGAAGCATCTTTCCAAAAGCCCTTTCAACAAGAAGGTAGGACACTGGGGACTGCTGGAGCAGAACCTATCAACCAAAACCACTGGCAGAATGAGCAGCAAAAGAAAGCACATGAGGGGTGTCGTGGATTACAACACAGACAACTACTGTTTTTAAAAAGAAAAAAAAAACACTTTTATTTTTTAAAATAATAAGGAAAAGTTCAGAAATTTTACTAATTACATAGAATTTATGAGGACATCATAATTGACAAAAAGTTCATAAAATATAACTCTTTCAGCACTGAATTACATCTAATATCTTACAAATATATTTTAAGTGATGAACAGTCATGACTGACTTTGTTCTACTGTTTAGTATTTCTGGATCCCCATGAATTTTCAGCTATATATATATATATATAAAAAATTTCTGGAAGCTCAACTCCACCTGTTTATAAACAACAAGGTCACACCAAACGTTACCTACTCTTTTGCCCTCATAATAGTTACAAAGCTCTCCTTTGAGGTTTCTTTAATTATGAACCTAGGAAAAAGCACCCTAATGACTATTCAGGCTCAATTATGTGTAAGAAAAAAATAAAATTAAATTTATAATGGCAACAACTGGCTCTTTCACCTCACACTACAGGAACAGGCTCTGGAACAAGGCAGTCCGGGATGCAATTATAAGTAGGAGGGTAAGAAACTGCTGGCCCCACACATACAAGTGAGTAAATAAGAGAGGCAGGCTGTGAGCACATAAAGCTGTCAGCAGCACGGTGGTATTATCTGCAGTTGCATTCCTAAATGAAGACAGGCTCATCGCCCTCGAGGCACAAATAAAACTTTTCAAGCGTATTATGAGAAGGAGCGTCGGATCCAGCAGGCAATCAGACTGCAAGATATGGTTAAAAATACTTTATTTTTTATACTCCCTTTCCTTTGTACACACCTCTGCTCACCAGGAAAGGCTTAATATGCCCAGTCTCTGCACTATACTCCCTGCACACAGCTGCCATCCCTCAGAACTGTGACTGCCACCCCTGCAAACCACGCTCGATCCGTCATTCCCCTTGACTAGCCCGGATCAGCACTGCTGCTTTGGATGCTCACATAATACTGAGAACCATCTTCAGAGAAAAACAACGTAAAAACACCAAATAAACCTGTAAGCCTTATTCCAGCTGTCTTCCCGAGTCACTTCAGTGTCAAAATCCCTGCTAACGTTTTGACAGCTTGTCTGTACAGCAGCAGATAAGAGGAGGGCGTCCTGAGCAGGCGTGATTTCAGGAGTCAATGGAACAGTAGTATCAAGAGATTATATGCTTTGGTGAAGTGGGGTGAAACATCTGTCCTCCTCTCCCGTCACTGACACTGACAGGGAAGCACGTGGACAGCCAGTAACAGGCCCCTGAACCAGAAGGGATGGAGATGGGACACTGGTCCTGCAAGCAGGCCCCCCACCCCTCCATCCATAACGCAGGTTATCTCTGTTGCATCAGGACTTTATGCAAAGAGAGCACCGTGAAGTTCACCACATTCTGAATTCAACCCATTTTTTCCACCAGACTGTGCTACAGATGTAAGAATCAGAGAAAATGCTAGTTGTTGAAAGCCAGGAAAGCCTCTCCATGGATTTAATCTGACTTGACAAAACCCAAGCCACTCCATTCAAAAGCCACCTGGGGTGGCTTCCTCCAGGTGCCACATATTTTGGAGTAACCACCCTGTGGGGAAGGGAAGCAAAGGAGCAAAACACAGTTTCACCTTCTTGCCCGCGTGACTTCTTCTCACGCTGGATTTACAGCGGGTGACAGCCAGAGCAGCACTGCAAACAGAGGCTGCAACTCACAGTTCCTCGGCAAGGAAAGGAAGCTTTGCGTTTTGTTATAAAGAGTTTACCACCAGGTGCATGGAGGTACAATTCAGCACTCACTTTGATTTACTTTATAGCTCCACTTGCTGTGTTCAGGTTTAATTACTGCCTTCTATTACAGCAGAAGGGGAATGTTCTCCTGTTCCAGCCGCCCGGCTGAGAATTCTCAGAAAGCTACTGCATACTACAAAGAGAGGCAATAATCTTTCATTTTCCACAAAAAATACTAGTACAGGATAAAGCTGAAGTGTGCTTTATACATTGTCACAGATTTACAGGGCACATTAAATTCTCCAGAGCTTCCAAACTCTCCACCCAGTACCTGGAACGTGTAATTCTTACCTCAGATATGCTGAATAATCTTTCCATATATTTCTATAATCTTTACACACACAAGCCTGTACTGTGGGGCTGGATGGGATTCACCCAAATGTATTGAGGGAGCTGGCAAAAGGGCTCATTAGACACTCTCCATCATTTACCAGAAGTTCTGGCTATCGGGGAAAGTACCAGTTAACTGGAGGTTGGCAAATGTGACACTCAGCTACAAGAAGGGCTGGAGGAAGACCCAGGGAACTTCAAGCCTGCAGCCTGAGCCTGGTACCAGGGAAGGTCAGGGAGCAGATCATCTTGAGTGCCATCACACAGCATGGACAACAAAGGGAATCATCCCCAGCCAGAGTGGCTTTATGGAAAGCAGGTCCTACCTGACTGAACCGACCTCATTCTATGACAAGGTGACCGACCTACTGGATGAGGGAAAGGTTGTGGATGTGTCTAACTGGACTTGATCAAAGCCTTTGACACCACTCCCCACAGCATTCTCCTGGAGAAACTGGCTCTCGTGGCTTGGATGTATGCACTGTGCCCTGGGTAAAAAACTGGCTGGACATCCATGCCCTGACAGTGGTGGGGCCACCTGAATTACACCCCCCTGAGGCCAGTCACCAGTGCGGCATCCCAGGGCTCAGTACTGGGGCCAGTCCTGTTGGATGGTCTGGACAAAGGGATGGAGTGCACCCCAGTAAGTCTGACACCAAGATGGGTGGGAGTGTTGATCTGCTGGATGGTGGGAAGGCTCTGCAGAGGGATCTGGTCAGGCTGGATAGAGTGGTTGGAAGCTGCCTGATGGAAAAGGACCTGGGGATGTTGGTCAGCAGCTGGCTGAGAGTAAGAACACAACTACCCGCCATCACCTGGGAGGCACAACTTCTGAACTGCCTGAGGCAGAATAATTGAAACAGCACCCTCAGCATCCCAGGAGCCAAAGTGATCCCTCTCACATGCTCTTTATTTCATGCCTTAACCACAAACTGTTCTCAGCCTTGCTGAATGCTTGCTTTCCTAAAAGAAGCTATAGTTAAGAAAAATGTTACAGTTTTCTATTCAAGATGTTTTATTACAAGCATCCTGAACAACTCTAATGGCATTTTTTAAACTGATTGCCCTGTACTTGAATAGTTTAGTGATTATAAAGCTAAATACTCGAGATATACTCACCAGATAGCCTTTTATAGGAAAGATTTAATCCATTTTCTTCCAAGTCAGGATGTAATAATTATAAAAGAGAAGACAAGCATGGCATTTTTGTAAATATATTTGCTAACAAAGTTGCCCATTACCTAATGTACCAGTCTCTCATTTGAATTCTTTAAGAAGGCAACAGAGAAGCTACGTGGAAAAGTACCATTCTGAGTAGAATTATTAATTCACCTAAAAGCAAACTGAATCCTTCCCAACAGTGGAAACAAAACAAGGAATGACCTAAAACCCCCCTTGAACTAAAGAGCTTGGTCTTGTTTCCAGCAACTCAACTTCTTTCTCACTGCCTTTTCCATTCCAGAAGGAGAAGCCACTCCCATGGTCCTGAATAATGCACTCCATGTTGAGTCACTGAACCAACAGGGAAGTTTCATCTGGAATCAGTCCAATATTAAACTGCATCTGTCTATTTTACACACTGCCTTGCAGCTCTGGTGCATTAGTCTCATTCTTCCCAGTGACCTCTCATCACACCCACCTCCTGTGACACAGTTTTTAATTACTCCTGCCAAAGACATTCCTCCTCTGGCTCAGGAAAGAGGGAATGTCCACTAGACAGGATACAATTAAGGCAGCAAGAATACAAATCCCATCAGGCAGCAGGAATCGAAAGATCAACTCAATAACAATCCAAGTATTGTCCTTTTGACATTCAATAGCATACCATGCTCATTTTTAGAAGGAAAAATTGCAAAGTTACTTTGAAGATTTCAGGTTTTTACACATGTGGAGCCTCGAGTGACCTCCGTGATCGGAAAAGGCTCAAGGCAAAGGAATTACATTTGAGACTGTTCTGCACTGCAATGTAGAAGTTCAGAAAATTTATTTTTTGCACAAGACTGCTGCAAAAATGCTGCATATTTAATGACAATTACCAGTTTGCCATCAATATTTCTCCTTGTAGCATTCCAAGTTATTCACTGGAAATAATGAAGCTGTCATCTAAAATACTATACGTATCGTAAAATTTTATGTGCCACTTAAATCTCAGAAAAGAATGACAATAAACTTTGATTAAATACTTGCCTGTAACAGAGTAAGATGTCAACAGGCAGCAGTAAATCCAGAGGAATTCCTATTGACTGTATGCCAGTTTGCTAAGAGCAAATGCATTCAGAGGAAGCTTTCTGCTGGCAGCATCCCGGCCCAGGCATCTCATCAGCTCCCGAAAATGGGACATTTAAACTCAATAACAATCAAATGACAACAGGAGAAATTTCTTATAACCATCTCGAATGTCTTCATCTCATCACAGCATCACAGATTTTTTTTTCTCCCATGCTGCACAACCAGCTTTAGAGATACCTTAAGGCATCCAGGGGTTGATGTGTTTTAGTCATCTCCAGCAGATGAATCTCACTGAAACCGCTGGCTCCCAGCTGACCTTCCTTAATGCCAGTCAACAGGTGAGAACACCGGAGAAGAGTAGTGGCAGTTTGTCAGGGAGAACAGTGGCACATGGAATAAATTTAATTGCAGTGGTCCGTCACGATTACCAGACCCCCACGGAGGGGAAGGGGAATGCAAAAGCAAGGAAGACGAACGGAGGTCGAGAGCGTGAAAGAAGGTGAAGCCGTGAAATAGAACAAGCCACTCACAACAGACAGGAGGAAAATAAGCACAAATAAACCCAGGACTTTCTTAGGGAACAAAAGAGAAAGAGAATGGATGAGACAATCATTAAGGTTTTGAGCCAAAAGGCTTGGTTAAAATGCAACTATGAAAAACCATGTGTTAGTTTAAGGAAAGCACATTTTTAACTGCATAATGCCCAGTGAAGAAAAAGGGACAAACAACCCAAGAGGATAAGGATAAAGGAAAGTAAGCCAAAAGGTACAAGAATGAACAAAGGGAATGAGAATGAATATGGAAAAGAAATGGATGTCTGGAAATACGTTCCAAAATCAGAAGTCTTGTTCAAATCCCTCCATCACTGGCCATGATCCTGTCCCTTACTATGCCCAAGCAATCATTACAGAGGGTATGAAAAAAAGATGAGTATAGAAAAAAAGCAGTGCTTGTTTTTGTTTCCTACGTATCCTCTACAGCAATTTGGACTGTTTGCCCACAGTTGTTTTCTCTCTTTATGTAAATGCACACAAGAAAACTGATTTGTCACTCCAAGGAAGCTCCAAGAAAGCCCAGCACAGGAGAGGCACAAGAGTGAGCAGCTGCCAAGCCTGCAGAGAACATCCCAGAACACCTCTGTGGAGTATTACACACACAAGGTTACAAAAACCAGCACACCTGCACCAGGTTACCTACCCAGAGATTGACTCCAGCGTGTTTCCTGTCCCAGATGGAAAGACAAGCTGTCATTTAAAGGAATTTGCTGCATATTCACCTGCTGAGCTTGGGCATAGAAACAGAATCAGTTCTACCTTATGGCTGTTTGCACAGTCCCTCCTGAATTAAAGAGAAATTGCTCCCGTGGCAGCTGAAAGTAAACACGGGTTCACTGCATCCCCAGAGAAAAGCGTGGAAATTCAGGCTGCTGTTCCTAATAATTAACGAAGCACAGCAATCTGAAAATATAAAGTAAAACAACTTAACATAATCCATATTAGTGTTCCAAGGGGTTTTTCCTCTCTTTCTTTGCACTTTTTTCGCTTTTCTCCATTATCCCTCCTCCTTGTAAATGAGGGAATCTGTACAGGTGGGTTGATCAAGACTGATTGCAATTAAGATTTATTGTTGAAATTGCTGCTATGGTATAATTGAAACAGGTGTCCCTCTATTTCCTTCTCTGTATTGCTTTGTTCCAAATGCTAATCAACACAAAATACTGCAGAAAGCAATTACACAAAAAAGTCAAATGTATTAAAATACTGTAAAATATAAATAAATGTTTAAAAAAATAAGAAAAAAAGTATTAGTGGACCTGTTTATTCCAATAACATACAGAGTCCACTACATCTTATATATCTTAGCAGCGGGGCAGAATAATTTTAGTGGAAGAATTCAGGTATTTTAGTTTAGAAAAAAAGAAGGTGGCATTTTATTTCTCATGCATCACAGCCATAGATTTCCAAATATTTCACTTTTGAAGACTTAAGTTGCCACTTTCGCTCTCAAAACTAAAAAAAAAAAAAAAAAAAGAAAAAAAAAGGGGGGATTTATTACAAAGGGCAAACTAAAAGAAAAGTTGTGTGTTCACACAAGGAAAAGTGCAATACTTTTATACCTACTGCTTTGTTTAGTCTAATTTTTCTTCAGATTATGCTACTCAATAAAAATAACTCTTGCTGGCTTGCTCATAGCCATCAAAAGCCTATGACTGACTGTTATCCAAGCAATATTCCCAAAATAAGTTGGCAATTTGACATCTACTGGGAACAGCAGACACTTTTTCTCTTCTAGCCTAGAAATCACCCTAGAAGTGAGTTTGTATTAACATGGGACACTGAAAAATTGTAAACAACAGTGCAGCAAATGAGGTTGATCTAAGTTGGCAAAAGTCTTGTTTTCAGATACAGTGAATGCTAATGATAATAAATAATTGCAAATACCATCTGGACTCTTTAAAAAACATCTTTCTCCAAGTCTGCAATTGAATCTCTACAAAAGCAGGATCAATGCAAAAGAAAATGAAAACAGTAAATTAAATTTAGATTTATGCCAACCACTTAAAACTAAGAGCTCATTTAGAAGCAGTTAACACAAAAATGTGTTCTAGTTCAGCTGCAGAGTCTGGCCTAATCCCATAAAGCAACTCTGAGAGCTCCCACAGTCCATCAGGAAATGTTCAGAATTTTCAGGACCAAATAGTAAGCTATTTTTTATTTTTATTATTACTACTATCTTTTTCAATTTTGTCTCTAATTGATCCACAAATCTCAGAACAGTGCCTTTAAAAATGGCAATAAAGAAGAAAATCCACCCAGTACCATAGATGATCATCAGTCAAGGTTCTGGATGAGTGTCTGAGATCTGTTCTTGACCAAAGCAATACAATGACCTTCAGTTATCGAGGAAAACTTCCCAGTGTACACAGGTTTAGCCAAGTATCAGCCATGCACCTAAAGTGCATAAGACACTTTTCAGCTGGGTTAAGTTACTTCTGGCTAACGTACCCTGACCTCTGCTTGAACCATTTTTACATAATAAAGCTGTGAATTTTAGACAGAGTGTTTAATTTCCACTATATTTTGCATAGATCATTTGGTACTTAAAATGGGGATAAATCAAATGTAGGAAACACAATATTAACAATATTTTCTGTGTGCTTCCACTTTGCCCATGAGGTGGAACTTTAATTACATCATTAATAACGATGCCTGCATTTTCAGTCAGTACTGCATCATTCCTCTAGTGCCATTTAAACTGCATTTGGTCTCTAAATTGCTCCACCCTCTGGAACTGGTTCACTGATTATATGGGAGCAGCAGCCTCATCCTACTTAAAACTCAGCTACAGTGGCATCAGCTGAAGAATTTAAAGGCAGGAATCACTTATGATGACCTAAAATGGTTTATTTAGAAAAGTTTCCTGTTATTTTCTGTCTCCAGAAAATTTATATAGATTTAAAGGTGACACTTATTTTGGGAAGAAAAAAAACCAAAACCAAAACCAAAAAATCTAAAACTCAGTCAGTATTTTGCCCAATTATTGAGAGTCCAAATTGTCTGGAAACTATTTTGAAAAAATCTGAAAGATGGCATCTGTGACTATAATTTTTGCTGGGGAAAAAAAATTATAATTTCCTTATTTGTTTCAAAGTAGGGGGGAAAAAAAAAAGTATGAACCTCAAAGGGCCCAAATAGATCCCAACCACTCATTCCCTAACAGGTTTTCCAGCTCCTGTTCCTATCTTCGCTACAATTTTAACTTTGCTACTAGATTAAGGAAAAACACGGAATCAGTAAATGAAATCAAATGAAAGCACCTCACCCCCCTTTTAAACACCCTGAAGTGTCGAGGCTGTCAGGAGACATTTGGACACACTCTTCACATGTGAGAACGGGAACACAAAAAACGGAGAGTATTTGGATAAAATCTGGTTTTCTACCACTAAATTTCCTCGTGAGAAAAAAGCAATAACCTCTTCGCAACTTGGAAAATATCTCTGTTCTGATTATTCAGCTATTAAAATAGGGAAGTGTCATTTTATGACAATTGCTTTCGGCAGGAGATATTTTACACTTCTATTCGCCAGGAACAGGAACATAAGGAAGAACAATATTAAAACCTTCAGCGTTAATCTGTATTTTCAAAGCTAAGCACATTTTGACAAACTTTCTAATAGACACTGTTCAAAATTCATAACATATATGAGCATGATTACATTACTCTAATTTATTTTTTCTCCTTTCATGCACAGCAATAAAATTTTACCTTTGAACTTACATTTATTACAACTTTTACTCTATGGAGGGCATGCAGGCACAGAAATATAATAAAGCTCTGCTAATTCCATACATTATTGAAATCCTAACAGTGCAAATGGTATTTTACTGTCTTCATGCATACTTAAAATTTCAATTCAAAATCCATTTCATTAAAAGGTCTGGTTAAGCAACAGTATATGTTTTTTATAAATTTGTAAATTGATGTAGCAGAATTATATTTTAAATATTTGGGAAAAAGGGATGTAATACTAGTGTTTGTTTAGGTGTTGTAAGCAAAATCTTGATTGATGCTAAATAATTGAGTGGTCCATCCTTCAGACTCCTCTAAGCACTATAAAAATGCAGAGAGGGGAAAAGTTGGAAATAACATTTGCTCACCCACAGGCAGCTGAAAATTGGGTCTAATTCCAGTGGTAAAAATCCCATTGACTTCCCCACACTGGGAAGTGTAGTGCTATGCAGGATAACTTCAAACTTAATGAAAGCACAAACAAGTGAAAGCACAGAATTAATTCAGACTGGGAAGATCAGGGGTCATCAGTAAAACAAATGATACCTGGCCAAGGAAAACATGAGGACTAACACACAGGAGAAATTTGGGAAATCTCCTAAGTTGGTGGATAGAACAGTAACTGATACAGCAATCCAAGTCAGAAAGGGAGCAGCTCACGCAGTCAAGTACATGACAAAGTGCAAAAGTTGACTCCAACCACAGGTATGATATTGGCACAATCTCCTCTCTCCTCAGAGGTCACTTCTCACATTAGCTCCAGTTCCACTGATTAGCAGCTGAGATAACAGCAGCTCACACACTGCTCCATCACTGGGAACAGAGACAAGGGGATGACTTTCTGCATACCACGTCCTCATCACATTTCTGGCAATGGCTCAGTCTCAGATAAGGCACAAATAGGGGAAAAGCAGCAGAACAGACTCCTCTGAAAACATTAACAGAAACAACTTAACCACCTTTACATTTGGCACTGAGGCATCAAAAATGATAGCTATTATTACTGCTGTAATTACATGGCTGTGACTCGGAGGAATTGCATTTTGCTTCCCTGGAAACACGGCCACGTGTCTGACAGCTCCTAAACCCACAGGAACAGATCTCCCCACCATGGACAGTTTGCAGAACTGAACACCTGAAGACACACTGCCAGGAATGGTCCAAAGGGCTCCCAAACCCACGGGGTCCATCAACCCCATCCTCCTGGAGACAGACTGCAGCAGTTTGACTGCCACAGGTGTGAACAGGATCACACCAGGGGAGTTCTGAAAACTCCACAGTCAGGACTGCTGCCAGCCCTGGACTCGGGCTTCTCTAATCCCAAACCTCTGAGGGGCACCAACATCACGATCTTTCCGGAGCGTCACTCTGTCCCCACCACATCACTGTCCCTACACAGGCCATCCCTGAGGACTAAGCCTGAGACTTTCATATCTAAACCCTTGTCAGGACTCTTTGTGAGCCAGGGGTGGTCACATACATCCTCCTGAGCCAGCTGCAAGAGAGAAATGCAAGGGAATAAAGACACTGAGCCAATTAAGCTTTTTGACCACAAATACCAGACCAAGCTGAGGGAGCATGTGAGGGCCATATTTTAACTCCAGCACACAGACGTAAGGAAGTTGCTGAGACAGAGGATTTCCCAAAATTTAGCAGACTCTGTCCATGATATCAAGCTCTCAATCTCTGATCAAATTCAGGCTACTGAGCCATTCTGTGCCACAGCACGCCCAGACGGGACAAGTCAAAGCTCATCTTTGCATGAATTCCCATCAGCAAGCAGCAAAACAGAGAGCAGTTTACCACGGCAAACTATGGTGTTGTCTTCCTCCTACATAAAGGTGAACTTCCAATATCAGCTATCTCTGCTGTAAAGCCGAAATTTAACAAAATCCTTCAGAAATCTGGTCTCAAACAGATTCAGTTTAGAGAGGAATATTCACTAGTTAAAAAGTAAGGAAAGAGGTTTTTCTTTGAAATCAGATAAGCAGAAGCAAGATTTCTACCTGCTCTCGAGCAGTTAGTTGGAATGTATTCCACTGCAGACTTTAAAGTCACCTCACTGGCGACATAACCTCCCAACATATTGAAAACCAGCAGGAAGTGTTGAATTAATACATATATGCTAACAAGCACTCCCACAGCCATCAATGTTTAATCCAGTTTCTCACTAGCTGACGCTCTACCCCACGGCTGCTCCGTGGTTTTGAAGCCTTGAGACAAGGGAAGAACCAGAGGGTGTAGAGCAGGGAACCACAGGAAAGCAGGCAGAGGGAAAAGTCTCTGGAGAAAGCCCGGAGCAGAATAGTATCACAGGAAAGGAGGCAAGGCAGAAATGTTAACATCTGGAGTGGGATGGAGGAGGGAGAGCTGGGAGGGAAGTCAGCCTCTACCTTCAGCAGTTGTGGGGCTACATTTGGACAGTGTGTGGAATACTTCCGGATAATAAATAAGTTGTTACTGCTCACGTGGTGCGTATACAAAGAGATACAAACAGACTGAGCTCTCAGAGACGCTGTGACACTGGCTGGCTGCACAGGGTAAGTTATTGCACACCAACAGTCTGCTGGAGAAAAGGAACTTCTACACACCTTTGGGGTCTTACCCATACATCTTAATGTTCTGGACCGTGACAAATGATTGGATAACAACTCTTACTCCCCTTGTCATCATCCATCTTCTTAGGAGGCTTATTTCTTCAAATCCTGATGATGAACCTCTGTAGTCACTTATCTGAGCAGTGAAAATTTATTGTCTGTACCAGAAAATGAAATTCTCCTGCAGGAGAACTGCAATGGACACAAAAGGGCAAACTTCCACCCTGGAGTATACAGATGCATTTCCTTTCTCCTCCGTGGAAACTATATACATTTATCCAATGTCAGAATTTGGACCAAAGGGTATCTCCTGTGTTAATAAGAATGGCTAATTTCCAATTAAATAAGCTTACAGATCATAGAGATGCCCTAATGAGGAAAAAAAAAAAAAAAAAAGAAGCCCCATACTAATCCTGCTTTCACTGCACATATTTAACAGGACTGCCAAAGCAAAGTCTCCAAAATACTTACTAATTACATTGGACTGCCTCCAGCCACTGTCACCGCGAGGGAACGGGCAAAGTTTGCAATGAACCAAACCACTAAGAGTTCAAAGATGATATTATTATTTTGGAAAACCCTTGAAGAGGTCAAGAGACAAGAGAACTGTGGAACAAAGCAGTGCAGGGCTGATTTGGACAGAAACTAGTCTGTGGACTTCATGAGCAGCTGCAGAAAAATATTTTGGCACAGCTGGGAGAAGCTCCCAAACTGGTAAGCTGCAAAAGTGCAGACTTGCACTAACTCCAAGGCATTCATGATGGAATTAAATACTTGCTATCTCCAGCAGTTACAGAACCTGTAGCACAGACTGGAGTGTAAAAAGAAAAGTTGTAGGGAAGAAGTCTGTAAACTCAGCTGAAAGAATCCACATGTCTTCTTTTTTGTGAGTCCAGTGGCAGGATCTGGTACCCCAAGAGTGGTTGTTACCAAGACAGGGAGAGCCCGAGCACCAAAAGGTGACTGCAAGACCTGAAAGCGCATCACTGAAGAAATCAAGTTCCTACATTTGTCTGATCAATGATGAGAACTCGCAAATCTGTGCAAGTGGCACATGGCTCTCATCAGAAACAGTGCTGGAACAGCCTTTCCAGCCTTCACATCAAGTTGCATTTAGTCATTAATTAGCTCGAGCCAGGAACCTCCATTGCAGCTTCATAGTGCAAGAAGGGTTGAAAGAGCTGCAGGTGCCCACCAGTGACACCATAAATATTGATCACAGTGCTCGTTCCACTTCATCAGCCACAAAGCACACAATGGTCCTCAAGGGAGAGGAAGAGGCAGATCCAATTTTAATCACACTGCCGTACTAAAATACAAACCTCATGGAATATTATTTTAATTACTGCTCTTTACTCATGCCAATTGCAGCCTACTAAAAAAAAAAAAAAAAAAGAAAAAAAGAGAGGTTTTTCTGGACACAGTCAAAACTGTGAGCTTCCAGGAAGGTGCATCTACACCGTGTGAATCAGCCCTCTGTAACAACACCCCAGTGGGCTCTGCCACCAGCAAAAGCAGTTTTTCAGCCCAGCACTGCACCCTGGGCTCGTCAGAAACGCGGGTCATTAACCAGGAAAACTTGGTGCTACCGCAGCTGTCTCTGAGCTACAAACTGGTCTCTGGCAGTGAGGGGGCCCTACAGACTTAGTGGCTTATTCAGACTGACCTGCTCTGGTAGGCTGACCCTGGCTGGGCTCCTCTCAGCTCCTCTCAGCTACGCCAGAGGAGAAAACATAACTAAAGGCTCATGAGAGAGATAAAAGCAAGGAGAGATCACTCAGCTGTTACAATCACAGGCAAAATAGACTTGACTCAGGGAGATTAGTTTAATTTATTACTAGGATAATGAGAAATAAAACCAAATCTTAAAACACCTTTCCTTCCACCCCTCCCTTCTTCCTGGGCTTAACTTCAGTCCTGATTTTCTCTCCCAGAAGCCACCCCTGTAGCCCCCCTGCTATCAAACCCTCGGCACACAAACCCAATACACCTCCACAGTACAGTACATAAATCCTAAACCACTTAACCTTCAAAAATATATGTCTGGGAATACTGCCAGTGAATATTTGAAAGGGATTACAGTAAATGTATTAGTTGTCACTGAAAATTAAAATATGGATTTCAATTGAAACTCTATATAAGAGGGACGTTTTCCCCCAAAATCCGTTAGTTAGCAGCCGTGCTGAATGAAGGGGAAATTGTACATCCAGCTCAGACTACGCAGGGCAAGCTGATATATTTTAAAAGCTGCATTTTTATCTACTGAAATAAAACATTTTACTTTTTTATTTTTCTGCTTTAATCAGAATATAACCTCATTAAACGACAGTGTGTGAAAAAAACATATAAGCTAGAAAGAAAATATAAAAAAAATTCTGAATAAATTAATGTTTATTGCTTTTAGACTTTGATATTCTGGTCTTTACTACTTAAATGCAGTTTAAATGTATTACTTGCCACGGCCTTTACGTTAAACCCAGTAAGTCTGCAATTTGTGATAAAATTCCTTATCTCTCTCCTTCTGAACCTACGCAGAGATCCAAGGTTAATTTGCAGATAGTATTACTTCATGAAATAATTATCTTATTCTCTAGTGCTTAAAATAGCCAAATTCAAGAAAGACAGTTGAAAAAACGAAGCTGTTAGGGCTGCAGGATGGAGACTGCTCCCACTCACACGTCCCCACACGGCAGCACCTTCAGTGGGAGGCACAGTCTGGGCACCCCAAGCCTGGAGCAGCCACTCACCCAGAATTCAGGGCAGGGATGCTCCCTGTTGATGCACATGAAGGAAGGGGAGCCAGCCCCACGCAACCTCACCCTCCAAGCCCCCAAATGCCAACGGCAAGGCAGCCTTCTGCCCTCTTCACAACCCCAGCACCTGCTGAAAAATGACCCTCTTGGGCCATTCTTCCTCATCCTGCTAATTTTTCCAAGCATCCTTCTATTAAACTATACAAATATATTCATTTAGTAAACATCCCATTAACCAGGTCAGTGTACAGTATTCACAACTTATTATGGAGCAGCACCAAATCAGTCACAGAGGCAATTATGCAATTGTAGAGCAGACAGCTCACTTTAATCTTAATATGGGGCTGGGGATGTAGATGCCAATGTTCATTCACATGACTCATTATTTTCTAAGTATTGTATTCCATTTGTTTCACCCTCACTCACGCAGCACTCGTGTCTTTTGATCTATAAGCTTTGTGGGCTGTCAGAAAACACAAGCTCAGTGCTCCACCCTCCACATCAGGGATTTTTTTCATGAATTTAGGGGTATTTCTAAGCTTCTTTCGCCTAGGAGCAGTGGGAGAAGCTGGGCTAGATATTTAAAAAAAAAAAAAGAAAGTCAACAAACATTAAAGGATTGAAGATCTTTCCAGAACTATTTAAAATAGATGGCTGTAGAGAAGAGAAATCAGAGCTAAGATTCTGGGATGCTATAGTTACAACAGGGGGGAAAAAAAATGCCTGTTAAAATCCTAGCTTTATTTGAAGACATACATTTACTGAAGCGTCTTGGGAAAAGGGGATGCCATATAATATTAACAAACAAGAATATGCTCTGTCAACCACATGCAGCACCACAGACATTTTGAAGACCTAAATAAATAATGTATTAGAAAACCCAGCCCAGGCTGAATTAATGCAGACTCCAATGATACAAATGAACGGCAGCAGTGGAATTATTTTCCTGGGATTTAAGTTGTATATAGCATTAAAAGTAAAGGCCTTGAGATACTTATTGATAGGCAAGAAACTGCTATCTTTAGATCTATGCATGCCCAGGGAGCGCTCTGCCCAACTTACAGTCTCAGAGAGTTTCCAAGAGAGTTACCAAATCACTCAGCTTTATTTGTAAGCACCATGAAATAGAACAAAATACCCTCTTGGCTCTAGTCTCCTTTGACACAGCACTGAGTGTACAACAAACAGTGCTGACTTGGGAAATCTCCTGAAAGAAGGGCTGGGGGTGATGGGAGTTTTGCATCTGGGAACAAAAAATGGAATTTGAACTTGCAGGATCATCCTGGTTTCTACAATACTGTGGGCAGCCAAGACTCAACTCCCCAGCCCGATGCGGGAAGGGTCCAGGTGGACCTGACTCCACCTGGAAGTGGCTGTGTCCCTGGGCTCACCCAGTGCCACCAATCTCCCTGCTCACTTGCTAGTGGCAGATAAATATTCCCTCTTCTTTCAGAAAAGTCACTTGTCAAACTACAGCCACCTCCCACCAGATGCAGTGCCTGAACCCCCACGGACACCTCTAGCCACAGGCCCAGGCCAGGAGCTAACTTTGTGGGGTTGCTTTTCCCTCCTCAGCAATATGAAACGAAAAGGTACCATTGTCTGCGTGCAGAGCTGCTGCCCCAGTCCACGTGGGTGTGTTGGCTCGTTTTATTCCTTCTTTCTTTTTCTGGGCTTGGTAATTACCACGACAATGTGAGGGTTCATTAGCAGCAACACCATCAGGCGAGTGATGGCAAAATATAGACCACAGCTGTCAGAAAGGAACTGAGCAAATTCATGCTCACAGTCCATGTCTCCACAGGGATTTTTAAATAATGCATCTGCTTTAACAATCATGGCAGGAGGATACACTAAAATTATACAGGATGGGAAGACTGAGCTTCAAATTGCAAAACGCATCCCAGCAATCCAGGGTGGTTCTGTTTCTAAAGAAACTCCATCTCATATAGACGTTCTCTTCACAAACCTTGCTCTGACATTTGCAAGCTGCCTGAAGATACAAACTGAACAAGCTGCTTATTTAGAAAGGAACCATGAAATATCTTATCCCGTTACTTGTTTAACTCTCCTAAACAAAGGCAGTACCTAATTTGAGGCAATTACAGCCATGTTTCACAGAGACAGAAAGAAAAACAACGTACAATGGAATTTTAAACTGTTCTCAATCTCCTCACAGAGCTAATCTTTCTCAATTCACTAATTCACATTCACTGCAGCACTTTACAAAAGCTCCCATTTATTAAATACAAGATTCAATCCGCAGATAAACAATTCGATAATGTAATCTACACTTAAAATAATAGCTTGGCTTCAAAGTTTAGGGGGGGAATTAGGAGTTTTCCCTTTTTATAGCTGTTCTTAGCATCATTTCTTGTCACAACTTCAGAGCTCCTGTAATCAGGGTCCACCAGGTTCAGGTTTCCACACAAGGTAGGATCTGTATGAGGACTGAATCCTGTCCCACAGAACTCACGGAATTCAGTGGGAAATCTGCCAGCAGGAAGACATTAAAGAGCATTTAGGAGCTGCATGGCTGTTTTCCCTGCTCTGCAATTTCTCTACTGTTTTATCACATGTTCTTCTCCTTCCATTACGACCACCTGACTAATCACAAATTGCTGCCTAATGAAGAGTGCTGGCATTACAGTACTTAATTAGAATTAAGAAGAAGATTTACTTTAAAAACCTGACAGACCAATATGCCCCAGAGCCAATCTCACTAGTGCAGAACTACCCCAAAATTTCCATGCCCCAAATTCTTAATTAAAAGTTTGTCAAAACTTCTTCTTTTACAGGGGGAGCCTTCCCCTCCAGAATCCATTAACCTCCAAACAAGTGAGTAAATTGTTTTTAAATCAGCTCTACTTCATAAACAGCCTGATAAAAAGAAACTTAAAGAAAGTACAAGACTTATCTTTCATTTCCACTCAACAGCCTTCAGAACTACTGTACAAAGGTGGCTCTCACAATCACTCCTGTCCAGCACACGACGTGCGGCACCGAAGGAATTTCTGCTACAGAAAAAGCCACCCAGCAGGGAAGGATTAAATTACACAAAAAAAGCCCCTGCTTTTTTTCCTCCACTAAAGGGCTGCGGTCAGAGATCAATGTGAGGAGCTGTCTATTGAAGTTAGACTCAAATTATTCCCTTATTTAAACCCCAGGAGCAGGTTGCTGCTGACACCCAGAGCACAGCACACAGCCAGACCCCAGGTGCAGCTCCTCCACCTTGCCGGAGGAGCAGTGAGCACCAAGACCTCGTGGCTGCAGGCTGCTCCCAGCCTTTTCTTGACTCCTCTGGCTCCCTGCATCTCTGCAGGGAGAGTGCCTGCACTGACTCCTCTGCATCTCTCCTCTCCCTCACCCCAACCCCTCCTGCAGACTCACATATAGAATGCAATAAAACACAGCCTGTTTCTTTACCCTAATGATCTCTTGCTTAATTTAAACCTTCTATACTGTTGACTGTTTCTCTTTAAAAAAAAAAAAATCTTGGCTAAAATGATTTTGAGCTGCGAACTGGGCAATTTTCTGCCTGTTGAGAATTTGAAAAATATCACATACATTAAAAATTATTTTCTGGCTTGTTTTAGTCTGGTGTCCTAAGGAAAACAGGATTTGCCATTGTGCTGTTTATCCATCTGCTGAACACCAGAGAATTTTGAAACCTTCTATTAATGTAAATAAAATGAGACAGAGGAGTTGTCTCTAAGATTCAAATGCCTATTTGAACTGCTGAGTGTTGGACAAAGTCAGAAACCTTTACTGGGCTCTCTTGCAAATTAGCTACAGGATCCTTCAGAAAACTTGTGTGAACGGTGTCATACAAATATAGCTGAATATCTGGTTAAAGACAAATTGTTTAAGGACAGTATTAATTCAAAAAAATTTGAATTAGTGTATCTCAAGGAGATATTATGAGTAGGAGAGTAAACCCCGAGGAAGTTTTGAGGTTACAACTGTGTAGATAAGCTCTAAAAGCACCATGTCAAAACCAGGTGAAAATGCCACTGATGCAAATGCTATAAATGGGCACTGGCCATTTTTAGAGAGTCCCCTTCTCTGTAATAAAACTGACAAGGATGGGACTAAAGCACCAAAATGTCACAGAGACTCCACTTGGGATGAGGAGGATAAAAAGACATAATATTCTTCAAGACACTGGGTGTTTGAGACAAATGTTATCAAATCAAAATCAAGGAGTGAGATATGCTATCTTAATATCTACATTTGTTAAACACTTCCTTCACTAGTAGAAAGGCAGTGAAATCCTTAATTCCTTTTGGAATGCATTCAGTTCTAAAAACCAGAACCTTTATGGATGAGATTACCCTCGCTGTCACATCTCCACCTGCTCCTCCTGGTACATTCAGCCACCTTTGGGTCACAGATCCGGATTCCTGTCCTAAGTAATACTTTTCAAAAGGATCCTTCCGGCCTCCTTCCTCTTCCATCCACACAAGTTAATTTTACAACTTGTCATCAGCCTGCCTTTCTAACAGAGTTCAAGAAGGATCCTACTTCGCTCTCATCTCCCCTTTCTGAACCATGGTTCCCTCAGAAATAAAATAACTCTACAAAAAGCATATGAGCTCAACATGCATGTGAAGTGCTGCTTAGTTTAAAGAAAACAGCCAAGCAGGTATTTTATGCTTCGTGCTCCATTTCAGTGAGAAAATTCGATTGGTACTTAAGGTATTTTTCTAGTCTTTTACTGAAACAACCTGAGATTTTTGTCTACAACAGGGGCAAAACCGAACAAAACAATTTCTTCTCCAGACTTAAAAAGTTAACTACAAATACTTCTGTGGTTATAAAATACAATACGGGAACTTCATTTCAGTCTCATAATCAAAAGGTTAGAAACCATCAAACTCAATAAAGATTCCCTAGGCATTAAAAACCAGTTTATAAATAAATAGTTTTAAACTATACATATGCACTAGCCCAGCATACAAATGTTAATCCTTCTATACAGTTTCTTCAAACCACTTGCACCAAAGTAACAGACCTACAGGTCACACACACACGCCATGCTCTTTAGGTAACCTTTATCACAAGCTCAGATCAACTTAGGTCAAACTTATTCCATAACATTTAAAACATAAAGGGCAATACAGATCTTGCCATTATAACTGATGTTTATATTTTTCTTAATGTTGTAATTCCCCATTTCTGAAAGGGCTACCTTGAACCTTTGTTCCAAATCTACAGGTGTTTGGAGCTCAGGTTAATTTTTAAAAAGCATCATCACCTGTTGCTCTCTCTCTCACTCCTGCAAGTGGGAGCTGGATCTTTGAAAATCCATCTCCTCTCTGCTGAAACAGCCACAGGGTAGAAGCAGACTCTGCCCTCACCATTTTAACACTGCTCTGAAGTCTTGAAAAACATCTTTTGGAGACATAAGGTATTAAAAAGGAGCACTGGATACTGAAAAGGAGCCTGGTTTTGCAGAGCAATTCATTTGAGGGCTTTCTGCACTGACCACGAGCACATGCTAGGCCAGCACAGAAAAAAAATATATTCACAGGTGGCTGTTAATACCTTGTACTGACAAGCACAGGAAGGATGAAAGTTTGACTTATACCTAATCAACTCCACTGTATCTCCATCTGCCAAATACAAGGAGCTAAAATTACCACTGGATACCAACTGCAGTTGCCTTCTGGATGACTGACACAAGACACAGCACCATCAACTGAAAAAGCACTCTCACAGTTTAGCTGGAAAGCTTGCAACATATTTGCATTCAGAGATGAAGAAAATGAATCAGAATATGCTTGAGTTTATCCTCTCAATTCAAGCCCACCATCTCCCACCTTTCCAGCACGAGATATTTCAGCCTGTGCTTTCGTGTCAATATTCCTGACTACAAGACACAGATATTTACACAAACATAGCTACTACAAGAATTGTTTATAGACTTTTCAGTTTCTGTCTTCCTTGGTTTGTGGACCACATGTTTGCTCTAATCTTGAATGAAGTAAAACTGTTAAAGTGTGACTAAGCAAAGAAAGCTCTAACTTCTCAGCAGCTTACCTTAAAATTAATCTAAAGCTGATCTTCTGCTTCTTCTGCAGACATCAATTTCAGTAGAGGATGCAAAGACAGTAAATTCTCCTGAATTCATGGCAGTGTCTGTCCTCTCACTGTGCACCAGTCCCAGAGCAGGGCACAATCTGCATTTTGTCTTTCTAAATGTTTCCAGCAGGAGACATCAAATCTTTGGCACAGTACCAGCTGCTGTGAGGTAAGGCTTGATGAAGGTAACTAAATCCAGTCCACCTGGCTCATTAACAGCCAGCCTGCTCAAAGAGCACATCAATCTTTATGACTACAAGAAAAACGGGTCTCAAATCTACTGAACAAACCACACACCATACTTCAGGATTCCTCTAACACTCATAACACTCATCAGCCTTGCTACTAGACTGCAACATCCTCCTTCCACCACGGCTGCTAAAATGAGAAATATGGATCCTATCTAATTGCCAGAAAGCTTTACTTTCAGGATTTAGGATTAGCTTTTAGGATTCGTGTTCCTAACAGTCAGGAAAGCATACTGGTTTGGGATCAGCAGCTCCAGTGGCAGGGTATGGTGGGATACACTCAGGAACTAAGAGGAGGAATGAGCAGTGTGGTGCAGAAGGTGAGCCCCACAGTAGTAACTGAACCTGCAAGCTTGGAAGAGCTGGTACCTGTTTAATTTTATTGACTTTACATGCAAGTGGGTCGAGTAACTGGGTAATTTTACCATTCCCTACAAAATAATTCCAAATCTCAGAGCTGTACAGTTGTTTCATCTCCGGTTTGCATTTACATGACCAGTCCATAACTGTGTGTATTAATCACACCCTCCCAGTTCCGTCCTGCTAATGCTGACAGAACATAAATCTGACCAGAGCAGTTTATCAGTCTGTCTTTTTTAACCTCAGTGATTCCAGAAGCTGAGACAAAACAGTTCCTAATCCATTGACCAGCTATTTAACTTTTAGCTAGACACTGTTCTCTTATTTCCTGTGTATCACTCAGAGCTGACTCTCCTCCCACACCCTGCTTAGGATGTCACAGCCCTCATGGGCACTGAAGAAAAATTGATTTTCATTACTCCATTTGTTAAGGTCAGATTAAACAAAGGTGCATTTCCACATTAACTTGAAAACTAGTGTTTTAATTTTACAAATAAAACTGCTTCTTTTGGTTTTCAAAAGTTTCTGTTTCTAAAATAAGGAATTACCACAATCTAACCTTATGCTACTCTTACAGGAGAAACAAAATCTCAGTGTGCCATTAGACACAGTGTTGTGTCACTGGACTTGATGCATCAATGGAAATTTAAGATCTTATTCTGATACATCACAAAGAATGTATTTCGGACTTATTTTCAATAAATTGAAGGCAGTCTTTTCTGTGAGAAATAAAACAGACTCCGCAAATTCATTCTATATCATTAATTCACTGCAAAATGAAAAATCATGAATTCTACCCAGGTAAGAACTTGGCTTTTCTGAGACTGGACTCGATGATCTTAGAGGTCTTTTCCTACCTAAGTGATCCCATGATTCACGTTAGAACAGGACACTGCCACCTCCATGCCCTCAAACAGGAATGAAACCCGCTGTCATCCCTCCTTGAAGCCCCTTCCTCCTGGAGGACTGAGGCACAGCTGGTGGGATGCTCCTGCCCCTCGTGATGCTGAGCACAGAGAACATATTGCAGGCTGTCCCTGGGAACAGACTGTCTCAGGGACCACAGGACACGCTGGGACGGACGTGGGAGCACAGAGGGGTAACTGAGCACACCGCTGTTAACATCCCACCCCCAAAGAGCCTTCGGCTTCTGTAAGTGCAGAGCTTCACTGTCAACCTGCGGCACAACATAATATTGGATCCTAAAATAACACTGCTTTGATTACCTTACTTCCCCTTACTCTTCGCTTCAGTTCCAACAGGAATTCAGTGTCTGCTCTGTCAATCGAGCCGTGTGAATAATGGATTTCTGTTTGGGCACTGAACCAAAAAACAGGAAAAAAAAAAAAAAAGGAAAAGGAAGAAAAACTGTATAACTGTTTAAAGTAGTCTGAAGAGAGACTGGGGGTGGATTTAGGAAAAAAGTAATTTCAAGATAAGGCAAAATGTTTGTTTAATGTGAAAGGAATATTTTGCTTTTATGTTAACAACCTCTTAAAAATAATTTGATTTTTAAATTTTGTTTAAGGTTAGTACATTTACCAAAAAAAACCAAACATTAACCCTTCAATCTAAAAATGCTGAAAAAAAATATTTTGGCTCTGAAATAATATTTTCCAGTTTTACAAATAAAACTGTCAGGTGAAACAGAAATTTGGTAATAGACTTATTTCAATCGAAACGTGTATTTTTTCAGTGAACTTACTAACACTCAAAAAGAAAAACCCCCTTGTTTTCTTGACAAGTGTCACGTTCTAGATACCATCTGCCTAGAACCAAAGAAATAGAGGGAGAAGTAAAACAAAACTGTTGTGCTGAAGCTACTGTCCCCAGTACTGCCAGAAGAGCAGCAGCAGTGCTCATATACACGTTTTCTGCTTGAAGCCAAAAGAAGCAACAGGCCTAAAAGTTTAGTGAACACCCTTATTTTGTGGGTTTCTTCTACTCACCAACCTCTGCAAATACACCCTGGGGTCTTGGTGGGGGGGTTGGGTTGGGCTGTTTCTTCTTGTGGCATCATACTGCTGAGATGAGGACGACTGATTCTTCACTCCAGAAGGATTTCTGTTCCTGCCTCTCCTCACGGCCACTCGGGCAGCCCCGTGTCCGGCAGCCCGAGGCTCAGTGATCCCAGGCTCAGTGATGCCCAGCTCAGGTAAATCCTGCAGCTTGAAGCCAGCAGCTTATTCCACTGAGACTAGTTAAAGAAAACATATTGCCACCACAACAGCCATGGCAGCAGTGTTTTATGTCTAAGCCACCACCCTGGCAGATTGTCTGAGCAGGGAGGTTTGCCCCTTACAGCCCTGAGTCCTTAGACCTGCCTGATATTATTAATTTATCAGCTACGCCCGGGAAGGGTGCACAGAAACCCACAAAGTTCCTGGAAGGAAAGTAGGTGAGGCAGAAGCTGCTGAAGATGGTGCTTCTGTGACAGGTCCTAGGAATAGTCCTTTGGGTGCTACAAGAGAAGAGAGACAGCAGCATCTGTCTGGGCCCCTCTGGACTCTGCTCCTCTGGGCTCAACATCTGCATCTCCCCAGCACTGCATGAACAAGGAAGGGAGAGATCATCCAGCACTATTATAAATACTGTCCTCGAAAAGGAAGACAACTCCTCAAGTCTGGTTTGTCAGGTTGGATGGGTCCCTGAGGTACCTGGCCCAGTGAGTGGTAACTCTGCCCACGGCAGGGGGGTCTGACCAAAATGATCTTGAAGGTCCCTCCCAACCCAAACCATTCTCTGATTCTATGAATTTTAACTCCCACAAACCAAAGAAACCCTGACACCCAAGCTGACACCACAGAAAGGCAAATATTCAGCAGCTTTTGAGCTGTGACTAGACTTATTAACAAGGAGTAAGTATAAAAGAGCTTGAATCCAGCAAAATCACATGACCTTTGCATTAAACCTTGTTGCTGATCTAATAATTTCTGATTAAAACAATTAAGCCTTTGGGTATGAACTATTTCATATTTTTGATTACTTAGACAATATGCTGTTCACTGTTACAGATAAATTGTCTTTGGTACTAATAATTCTTCTGGTAGGAATCAGAACAAGCAGAAGCAAATTAATAAATGATGACATGGGAATTACAACAAAATAGATCGACGACTTGTGGGTATGATTCTGAATAATAATATTTTACAATCTATTCGTGAGCAATGCTAATAGGTGAGAATTTGTTTATAGTATTGTCAGAAACTTTTATAAAATGCTTGGAAAAGGAGTTGTTACTTTTATGAGTCATACTTGTTATTTCACGAATTTATTGCTGTAGTTCCCCTTACGTAAGTACTCAGGTTGTACTCCTTACCATAATGACTATTCTATTCACAAACTACACAATGGGCATTTCTGAAAAAAAAAAAAAAAAAAGCAGTTTGGTTTGGCATTTTTCTTGTTTCAGTCTTATTTTCTATCCTTATTGCAGCCTAAAACAGATATGGAAAGTAACAATAAAAAGGGTGCCCAAGTTGCTTCATCAGACTGAACCCAACAACATTTATGAGTTAAAACATATGTTTATATATTTCTTAGTACCTGAATCAAACAATTGTGAAACTACCCATGAAGGCACAACTTCTCCTGTCTGGCCTGGGGTTCTACCTACTGATCCGGAGCCAAGTCCTGCAGTTTCCTGCACTCTACTACAGCACTGAGTTCCCCTTGACTCACCACACTCGAAATGCTTGTACCTCTTGCAAAGCCAGAAGCAGCAGAGCACACAAAAGATTATTATGATCCTTGTCTTCGAAAAAAAAAGAAATGCAATACATTTTGGTGACTGCCCAATTGCACTTGAAAATGAGGAAGTTTTAACCACGTTCATGTTTTGCGAACTGGAAAGTTTTCAGAGAGTTATTTTCATCTGGTCAATGCACAGTAACGTTTGTGGGTTCTAATCGAGACTGCCCAAGATCAAATGTCAAATACTTGCACCTATCTGATCAAGAATACGTTACAAGCAGGCAATTACTCAATTCCTTGCTGAAAACTGAAAACAACAACTCTGAGAAAAATCACAAATAACTTGAGTTGTCTGTGAATATAAAATGAGAGTTTTCAAATAAATTCTTTGATCTGAATTATAGATCTATGTACCCAATGATACACTTACACGATCCAATTTTTAGTATCATCATCAATTTTCCTATACTGTTCTTTTGGCTTCGCAGACTTTCCCAAAAATATCCATCGTCCTTCACTAGCTAAATAAAAAACACTTTGCTGTAAAATTTTTTTCTGAAAAAGCATGAAATAGAGGTCTTTTCCCATTCTGTGCATTACTTCACATTGCATTTCTATGCATTATTTATTTGATTTGATTTATTACACTACTGTCTTTTGTTGATACAGAAGAAGAGCACTCGAGGGATACGGACCAGACAGTAAGAGCATCTCAACACATCATATACATGTTCAGTAACTTATTAACAGAGATTAGAGACACTGCTAGTGGGAGCAGACACCTAACAATGACAAAGTAATGAGATTATTATTGTCTTCTCATTACTCCTCATGTATGCCAAAGTACTGCAAATCACAAATTACAGACTCCAGCTACTCCATAAAAAAAACTGCTGTACACAGTTATGTGCTCTGTGGAGGCCACTTCATTATTACAGATTAACCTATTTAAGGAACAAAAAGTCATTTCTGCACCTCTAGATCGAGTGGAAGTATGATTGCTGCATCACTGAAATTCACACAAGTCCTTACTAAGAGATACTGCTTTGACAGAGAAGTCTTCAGAGGAACTTTGCAATCCAGAGTTAGATCCACCTGTGACTTGCTCCTGGGTTGTCCAAACTCCAGCTCAGGCCAGCAGCAGTCTGTTACCTGGGTCAGAACCACAAGATCTCACCAGAAAGGATGGCTTTTTCATGTGGGAAGAAAGGACACTACAAGGGATTCAAAGGTGAAGTTTCAGCTGGAGGAACCTGTTTGTTACCCACTGCTCCCTGCTCTCCTCTCTCACGGCACGGGCTGGCACCATGGACGTGGCATGGGAGAAAGACAATGGGGTGACCAGGAGTGGGACAGAGAAGGACTAATGCCCTGTGAACTTCACTTGCTTCCACCAACATATTTCAGAGAGAAAGATTCACCTCCAAGCTCCACTTCGCTGGAGGGAAGTTTAGTCTAACACAATCCCATGGGCTCCAGCAGCAGCAGCAAAGTCCTCTGCCACAGGGGAGGACTGAAAACACAGCCAGCTCCCCTCCACTGCAATCGGTGTGATTAAAGCTTGTTTTAGGCAAGTGATAAAACAGTGTCCTCATGACAAGAGCCTCCTGTCTCTGAGCCATGGGGAGCAGCACAGAACAGCCCAGCTCCCACAGCAGAGCACTGGCTGGGGAAGGACTCGGTTCAGCCACGCTGGGGATGGAGAAAGAAGAGAAGGTGGGCAAGGGCAAGAAGGGGTGATGCCAAGATGTTCTGCATCATGGCTCACAAAAACAGCACTGAGATCAGCTCCTTCTCAGGAGAAGTCAACCAACACACTGCAGCAAGTACAGGGAAAAAAATGCCAAAACATCTGACATTCACATAAAAATGAAGGTGTCTTGCAGACAGAGAAGACCCCAAGTACCCTAATCAACATACTCCAGGTCCAAATGAACTGTTATTAAGATGCTGATACACTGGATTTTGTCATGTAACAGGGTCCAAGAAAGCTATTATTTTCATCCCTGAAGGCTTTCAGTGAGAATACTGAACAACAGTGCCAGGCATGGATGATGGAATGACTGCATAAATTACTGGATTTTAGGAGACAGAACTGAATTCTAGAAAAGATGCTTAAGTAAATGAAAATACCAGCACATAATACAGCTTCCCTAAATGCTTTCAACAGGACCCTTACTTGCACAGAATATTGAGCATGAGCACAGGCCTTCTGCTGTTTTACCTGTAATTGATAACATCATGTTTCACACGACTCCCTCCTGGCCTCCTACTACCAACTAACCAGCCATTCCAGGTAAAACACATTATGCAAGTCTGACACTTACTCCAGCTTTTACCCAAAAAAAGACACTACTTCTCGCAAAGGAAATTTAGCTAAGAGAATATTACAGCAGGAAATGAGGGTATGAACAAAGCAACTAATGTTACTGGATTGAGGAAAGAAGAATCAATTCGACTATTTTTTTTTCCCAATTTCTACTTTAAGGACTCTTCCTGACCTCTCCTACTCAACCGAAAATTCAGAAAGACTTAAAAGTAGTATTAAGCAGTGCTTCTAACCTGCCTACTGATATGGACATTTCCTTGTGGAACCTTCTCAGTTATAACTGGATACTGATCACATCTAGTGACAGTGGTTGTCCCGGGGTAGTGGGGTGGGAAGAGTGTCCCGACATAGTTATTTTGTAACTAGAACATGCACAGAGTAATTGAAATGAAAAGGGTATTGTGAGATCTCCAATAGCTTGCTGAACAACGGAGTGAAGAAGAGGCACTTGAAAAGCCTGGCTTCCGGAGGATCATAGCCAGAGAGAACGGTTTGATCAGAGATCAAGGAGCATCTGCCCTGGAACGTGCGCTCCTTCCCAGTCACAACTTGGTGCGCAGACATGGATGTTGGCACAGTTCTAACACTGTGAAGTACATGGTGCTCCTCAGCAACACCATCCATCTGCGCACTTCACTGCAGGCCTGGACCTACAGTTATGATCACAGACCAGCAGAGACCACTCAGACAAAATCCACACTCAGCTCTTTGCTCTCCACTATATTATGGCTGTGTCATTTTATAATAGTTGAAGATATTTTTTTTTCCCCCATTCTCAAAAATTTACAAGAAAACCACACAGATTTAAATGTATTTCAGGAGAACCTGTGCTCTTCAGACAAAGCAGCCATCATTTCTTTCTGTCAGGTTCTAATGCCTCATGAAGGACACACTATTTTAACCACTTGCCAATTAACCCCTCCTGTTATCAACTCAAAACTGTTACCTGTGATAGGTCTCAGCACCACGTAAAAGAAGAATTCTCCATTTCAGACATAATACCAGGCTCTAAAGTTGCACAATTTTGCCCGTTTTGAGATGATAGCACAGTCTTGCCGTGACTAAGGACTGCAAAATTGTGCTCCATGTAATTGAATCTAAAGATCTGACAACACTGACCTTATCAAGGAACGAAACCTTTGGCTGAGGTTCAAACCAAACACAAGAAATAACATCTTGCCGGTTGTTTGTAAACGTCATGTAAAAATGTACTTATTCATTATTAGCAACTTGTACACTGAACACCCTGCAGGTCTCCAACTGCTGCCAAGTGAAGGATCACTTGGTACGAGCATTTCAGTGACATCTTAGTCCTGTATTAATTCTGGCAGCACAACCAAGCATCCCTTCTCATGACTGCAACAGGGTTATCACAGTGAGATAAACATTCAGACCACACACCAAAAAACTGAGGGTAGAAGAAATGCTAAGGGCTGGGTTGATATTTTGAATGCCCACAGTGCTGCTGACCTGAGTGACAGCCTCACTTTTGTATAAGATGAGCAAGATGGAGGATTCTGGGCAGAACCAGGACACTGGTATCCCACTTTTGTGGTGATAAGGCCGGGAATGACAGTACATGACCTGCACTGGTGAGTCATCTCCTTTAGGATAAAACAGAAGAGGAGGCTCCAGGCAAAATCCCAAGTCCTATCAGCACCAGGCTCTCATGAGCAACACAGCCAACTCAAAAAAATCTCAAACTTTCATGAAAATTCAGTAAGGAGATATTTTAAATACTCACAAATGCTCTGCATGAAAATGTCATTTTAGAAGGAGACACAAAAAAAACACAAATGCCTTCTGACACCCCTGCTCACCTTTCCTGCTCTTGCAGACAGCTTTCAGGAAGCGGTGTCCAGCCCCACACTTTCCACGGTCAGTCACACACACTCCTTCCGAAACGACCCACTCGTAGCACAGAGGGTCTTCACAAGGAACAGACTCCACTAAATGGGGACAGCCTGCCAGGGTGCCCACTGGATCCACGATCACCTGCCTTTGTCTCATCCTAAAGCCTGGAAAAAGCAGAGCTGAATTAACTGGACCACAGCGAAAATATTTACACAATCATGCAGCAGGAAGAGGACTATACAGGGCACCGGGAACTGGGGGATAAACAAGGGTGCAACATTTACAAACTGGACTGACTGGGACGGCACTTGGCTGAATGAGCCCACAGCCCTGCCACGCAAAATCTAACAGCGTGTAAAAGAATTCCAGCAACCCACATTTCTCACATTTCTTTTTCCCCTTTTATCAACATCAGATAGAAATACACGTGTCAAAATGTAGACATTTACCAGGGATGCATATATTAATGCAGTAGCAGAATTAAAATAAAAGGAGTGGAACAGTTAAGGAACTGAAGATACAAAGGACATCTACTCTGCCTGGGAATCCACTAACGAAAAGGCTTGTTTTGAGACACAGCAGAGCAGTTTACTGAGAAATTAGTATTCTGCTTTATGAAGGTGTAAGGTTTTCTGATACATAATGCATATCAGAACCTCTTTGAAATGACATCCTATTAAACTGGAAGATTCAAATGTAAAGTGGAAGAAAAAGGTTACAGAAATAATCATAGAATTGATTATATAATCTACCTCCTTCTGAATAAAGCCAAAAGTCATGTTGCTATATAAAATGCAGAACTAATACACAAGTAGCTTTCAGCATGTCCTTTTATGTAAATGACACAGAATTCTGAGAAAAAGGCAGAAAAATATATATGGTGGTCTTTCCCCCATACAGTCCCCCCCAACAGTCTCAGAGCAGGGGCAAATACACAGACTTAGTAGAGGCCACATGGAAATGTTCCACTCATGAAACAGAAATGGAAATTAAAAATAAAACATTCCAGAGAATGTAACAGATCAAACTTCCACAGGCCTCAAATGAGCAAAACATAATTATTCAAAACTATTCAAACATGAAATGCTTCTGCAATTACTTATATTTAAAGATTTATTTTTTATTATTTCTCTTTTAATTTGAAAACTTTAGACCAGTTCAAATCATTTCACAAACTTAGGCAGCTTTCAGAAAAGCGTAATATCCAAACAATAGTATCTATTCCCAGACATGGACTCCAATAGTCATCTTTCCAACTTAGAGCCTCAGGAAAGGCTCTGCAAGGAACCTCAACGTGTTTGCAGCAACAAACATGTACAGCAGTCAAATGAAATCCCAGGGAGGCTAAATTATATTTGTCTAGATAATGAGAATGGGAACAACTTCTTGGGTGAGCCTGACTCCAGATTTCAGGGCTGTGGGATGCACCTTAGTGCTGACCTGTTCCAGCCAGCTGCACTGCCCTGGAATCCGGGCAGGCAGCAGGACTTCCAAGGGGGATCAGAGAGGAACAGCCTGGCAGCCACTAGCCCAAGAAATCCTCCTCTCTTACACGTGCAGTGCAGGATAAAGGGATCTGAATCAGCTTGGAAAAAAAAAAAATCTTATCTTTTTTTTATTTCTCACACGAATAACTGCAAAAAGCTTTTAAAGGTCACATTCCGCTACACACACCTAAGAGCTTCATCCTATGTTCGATTAATTTTTAAAAGGGAAACACATTAAGCTCCCGATGTGGAATTTGACACCACTGGCTTTGCAGTGTTACTGTAATATTGCACGGCCTGCCTTAGCCCCCCTCGGTAAGGAAGGGAGAAGGGCGGCCCTCACCTCTGGCTCCGTGGCGGTGCTGGCAGTTCTCGTGCTCGCAGGGACCCCACGCCGACCACGGGGACACCGCGCACTCGGCCGGGCACGGCAGGTGACACACCTGGGAGCTGGAGGGAGCGGGACCCTGGCAGAGCTTCCCATCCACCGGTCTAGCAACTAAGAGAGAAAAGGAAAAAGAAAAAAAAAAGAAAATCAAGGCTGTAGCTTCGCCCTGACAGCGCTCCAGAAGTTTACTGCTGACCTTAGTTTTCAAAAATCCAGTGATTTTTTCTTTTTTTCAGGGTCTTATCTCCCTGAGCAAAAAGTTAATCCTGTGTTCAGCAAGGCACATAGAAGTTTTATCTAAATTGTCCATACTGAGCAAGCCAATTAAGACTATGCTTAGTGGTAAACAGGAGCTTTAAATCCAAATTCAGGGCTGATTTTCAACAATGCTGGAGCAATAAACTGGAATCTAATCCCTGCATTTATGGCCAGGGAGACCTCTTTATACCAGACTGGATAGAAAGACACCTAAGAAGGAAATCTAAAAAGCTCACACTGCAATTGGGAGCCTGGCAGAGGCAGGTGCCCTCTTCCAAGCGCAGGGGAATCTGCCCATCCCCTTCAAGGGCACTGCCACCTCTGGATTATGGATGAAGGGTCCAGACTTTTGAATTTTGTTCATCTACTTCCAATAAAATTGAGCAGAGATCTTGATTTCTTCCATGCAGACAGCATCTTTCCAGCCTGGGAGGTGAGAACATTTACTTGAGTTGCCAGGCATGGATCTCCAATCCTCTTCATCCCAGAAATGAGCTGACTCCTGAGCTGACTCCAAGCTCTGCCAACGACCAGTTTACTTGATACCGACAATAAATTTGGAAAATTTGACTGTCTTTGTATTTCCATTTAACATCAGAGATTTCTAGTTTCAATTAACTTCCCTCACCTTTTTATTTGGGGCAGAGGAAGGAAGGAAAAGAATGGGAAAGACTCTTCAATCTATCTTCTGAGTCATTATATGATACTGCATTTTAATTACATTATAGGCTGAATTTGGCTGTCTCTTTAGATAAATCAATATCAAAGCAGTCTTTCAAAAGGCACAGGCTTGTTTGAGTTTACTCTGCCATGGTATTACCAAGACTTCATTAATTTTTATAGCTACTGAGTTTGTTTTATCCTCATTTTTATTTTTAATGTCTGTTTTTCTTTGCTTCCATGCATGGAATTGATTTGAAAAGAATATATAAAAACACACCCAATATATGACTAATCTTTTCTTTTTCTGATATTTTACCACTTTATTTAAAATGAATCATTTGAAGAAAAAACACAAGTTCTTTTTTTTTTTTTTGAACACAAGACTTCAGTGCTCAAAATCCCCATACATTTTGATTTGCACATCCTGAAGCTGACACTTCAGACAGTATCAGTGCTTATGACTCCAGCTCATCAGAATAACAGGATTAAACAACAGTGGGATTCAATACTTAGCTAAAAGATAATATATTAGTAAAAAAGACCATTTTCTGAATGACTTCTGAGACACTGTAAGGCCTCTGACATGTTCATTTAGAGATTAGAACAAGGTGGCATAAATCCAATTCACCTGAATGTTCACACAGAGAGACCTTTTCCGGAGACCTTGCAAGAGAAGTGACAGACAGAATGAGATAAATATTAGAGTTTTAAGGATAAGAGTATTTCTTTTACCAAGAAGTCTCATGCATGGCTTAACCTGCCTTTCAGCATCAAGCTTTGCAAAACTGTATCAGTTTTTGAGAGTTCACACGAAGAAATGAAAGGAAATAAAATTGAGTGCAGACGGTCAACCCAAGGAATGAAGTCCAGTCCTACTCTGCTCTAATTCAAGGTGTCATTGCCAGGAATGGCTCTTTCCTCCTCACTGATTTTTAGATTTCTACACTGAATTTAACTATTTAAAAGTGGAAGCCACCCTATAAAGTCAGATTGTTCTCCTGCCTTGAAAACCAACCAGTGCACCTGAGGGCATTTTAAATTGATTTTGGATAAAAGAAAAACAAGAAAAATTGATTACAAAAAGTTAAAGGGCCTACCAGCCATCCCAGACTCATGGAAGACTTCTTCCTGCTCTGAAGAAAATCCCTGCCAACCATCTCCTGCTCCTCCTCCTCCCTCGGGCTGATGCCCTAGTTAATTCTAGCACCGGGAGCTCTTTTCCCAGGACCTACATCCTACCTGTCACTGCAGCAAGATTGTTTGATTGCTCATTTCCTTAGTTCTTTACAGTCTACAGAAGGTAAATCAGCAAACACCATCCTAATCAAATACACAAATACACCCCAGGTCTGTGCCAGCTTACACTCACCCTACACTGACTACAAACCTTCAGTCAAAGTCTCCAGGAACTAGCCAAGAACAAAAAAACCCAAAGCTGCATTAATAAATGCAAATACACCATCCTTTCCTGACACCAGGCAGGTATAGAGAGCCACAGTTTCCAGCACGATAGCCAGGTGACAGGATGGACCAGCAGAGTCCTCTTTAAAAGAATTTCATTCCTATTTCAGCCATTTGATTAAAACCTCTGATTTCCATCTCTTTTATTTCAAAGCTTGATGTGATTTTCTACTGCTATTCTTGCATAACCTAACAATTTTTTCTTTTTTTTTTTTTTTTTTTAAATTTTAAATTAAGGATAAGGAGGACTTTTTCTGGGAGCCTTTTAAACACCAAAATCCTCACACACTGCAGCCTCCAAATGGCACAGGTAGCCTGGCTAGGGATGTCCTACTCAGGAAAAAAACCTACCATTACACCTATGATAAATGAACACAGCTGCTAGGAATGTCTTTAGGAACAGGCCAGCCTTCTGATTTTGTTCAGTAATTGACTCTGCAGTGGCATTTTCCTACATTCATACAGAAAAAGTGCTTTTTGTGTAATTATTTTCCTTGGAACAATATCAGCCTTTTTTGGGTGGGGGGGAAGAGGAAAGGCAGAAGCCAGGGAAGGGAAGAGTGGGAGGGGGAGGCAACATCTCTGATTCAAGCAGCAGCTTATTTATGACGCTTGTTCTTACCTTTTAAAATCCTGTGTTCTTCCCAATCTACAGAACAAACTTGAAAAAGCAATCAAGTACTAATCTGGGAGCCTCTGAAACATTGCACATCTCTATAGCTGTTACACTGAATCCCTCCTTTATAAACGTGGCTGCAGCTGTTCCCAGCACCAGTGTCTTGCCTCAAGTTGGAATTTTACTATTTGCTGTTATTTTCAGGTTATTGCTACCAGCAGGAGATAATAAATTGGGTTCTAAAGTGTCTTGTTTCTCTATATATTTTTACTGAGGTAATGATTTGGAGGAAGAGTGGAAGAGGAAATCAGCTCTGATATGATTATTTCCATAATGTAATTTTGAGCCAATAAATAAATTATCTTTGAATACAGTCATGTGGACAGATACTTGCAGGCACACATACCAACATTAAGTTAAAAGCAATGCTGACCAGACAGAGGGAGAAATGCATAGGATAGCATTTTGGATGCAGGGATTCCTGTCAAATACAGTTTTTCAACTCCTCAGGAGGTAAATAACTTTTTTTTCCTGGACCTTAACTACATTTCCCTTCTACAATGAAAACCCAAGTATTTTTGATATTAAAACCAAAATGAGACATTTCTAAATATCACTAACAAAGCTGGAATACACCCAGAGATTATCAGGTCTGTCTCTTACATACTGGCGCAGCTGTATTTTAGGTAATATTCAATTCTGAAGGAAACCAATCCAAATGTTTACCATTTCTTTTGGCAAAACTAACCCAAATTAATGATTTCCAGGGTACAAGAAAGGAACAAGAAAGGGATGGCATATCCTTGTGAAAGTTCTTACTGCCTCTGCCAGGACTTATAAACCAAAGACACTTGGATCAATACAAAGGGAAATTACTTGAGAAAATCACAAAGGAATGAGTTATGCTATAAAAACACCTTTGTGTGTAAAACACAGCAGGGACAAACCCAGCACAACGTTTGTAAGCAATTTCTCTAACCTGAACGACTTACAGCAAACCGAAAATATTACACGAGGGAGAAGCGGTGAGTGCAATTTGAGCAGCCCGGAAATGGCACCAATCCCAGCATCCCTCCAGTAAGGAGCCTCATGCACAGCATGCCTGATGGAAAGGGCTCCTTTGTGCTTTTAGGAAGAATCAATTAGTTTTGAAGTCACCAGGCACAAAGTTGAAGTCCTGTTTTCAATTAAAATCTATTTAACAGACAAGGAACAACATATGAATAGAAGGCTGATCACAGCATGAAAGAGGGTTAATAGTGGATTGCCAAGAGCAACAACGGTTTAATGTATTTCAGAACAATAAAGATCCTCACAATTTTATTAAAGTGACACAGACAAAAAGTATCCCCCCTCTCCATAACCTCTGCTTTACAACGGGACTGTGATCCCAGCTGGAATACTGTATTGGTTTGCTACAGCAGAACTTGTGGAGATTAAGGACAGAAACCAGAGATCTGGCAAAAATTCAGAGTGAACGTGGGGCTTCCCACCAGCAGCCACGTGACTGAGCAGACCAGAAGTGAAAAGTCATTAAGAGTGTCCAGGAAAAACAGTGGAGGCAACAGGGATGCTGGGATGGCAGCGAAGGCAATGACGGGAAGGGAAAAAAGGTTCTGTGGGATGTTTGAGCCTATTGGCTGTTACCCAGAAAAGGCTGGAAATCACTGGGACAGACCACCAGAGAGGGTGAGAGAAGCCACGAGGAAAACAGGGAAGAAAACCTATGAAACAGTGAAGGAAATCCATGAAAATTTCATTTATCTCTAATGTCTTCTGTTCCAGGACCTGCCCAGCCACTGCTGGCTCTGTTCCCTCTCCACTGTGCCCCAGTTTGTGGTGTCGCCTCGTACATACAAATCTTTTTAATTTTTCATCTCACTCCACGTTATTGTCTGAACAAAATGCAGCTCCCTGGCCTCCTAACAACAACAGGACAAAATTACACAGAACAAACCATCACCATTTTGAATAAAATGAATCCAGTTCCAGTGGCAGGAAATGATGACAAAAATACAGATGCAATTAAAATCTTAGCTTTCAAGGGTAAAAGCCTGACTAAAACCTCATATATCACATGAACTAACTGGGCTGCATATTATTTGCTGGATACCACAGCCAACTATACAAATAAAAGTATTTATAAAGGGATAACTATTTTACGGTCATAACAAATAGCTTGTTGAGAAAAAAAGGGCTATTCTTTATAAGGCACCTCTTAGAAGGCTCACTTCTTTCACTAAGTCCTTTTATACGTTATTCTCTTCATTTTAGTTTAATTAGTTTCAAGACACGAAAGAAATGAAAATATTATACCTCTAAAAGACATCAGGGAAAACGGTTTTTTTTTCCTTAATGGATTCAAACTAAAATTTTTGAAATACGCATTTAAACACTACTGTCAAGCACTGCAACGATCTGAATAGAATCATTTCCTCTCCTGCTTCCAAAGGGTTTCCCCCGAAGAAGCCAGCTGTTACATATTTATTTTTCCATTATGTGAGTTGTATCTCATAAATTCTGCTCAGCATTTGGCGAGCTTACAGATCAATAACTCGGCATCCCAGAATATAAATCTGATGCAGACTTCCCTGAATATATTTCACACTTCAGAGGTGTACTTCTCATCTTTTCAAGCCAGTGCGGTCATCCCGGTGATAAATAACTAGTTTGGGACGAGAGGGATCCTTGGGGGGATGGTTCTTCCACCTGAGAATGCGGTTTCTGGGATTCAGGTCAACTATTCCCAGGCTGGATGCTCCTATTGCTGGACCATGAGCCAGCAGAACAAAGCTTTTTCCACACCACTGCTGACCATCAGTTCTCTCCCCTACCGTGGTCCTAGGCAAGTTTTCTCATTACTAATATATTCCAACCTATTCCTTTTCAATTTCATAAACCAGACAAGGACAACAGGATTTAAACATCAAAGTTCTTAAATTCTAATTTCCGTGGAGTAAATTAATCTTCTCATTCCTGCAGCTTCACCAGCATAAATTTAAACAAAAAAAAAAAAAAAAAAAAAAAAAAAAAAACAAAAAAAAAAAAAAAGGTGTGCATTTAATACAGGGCTCGTACTCCTCCCAGGGCTCATATTCACTCCAACAGTGCAGAACCTGCATCAACTCCTACGGGCAGCTTATCTCCATCAACACAGTCTTCTCCCAGTAAATATGCAGGATGGCAACAGCCATAAATGACAACAACCTGCACAACCAACTTCCAGGTTCTAAAGAGTCAGAGCTGGTGGTTCACAACACACCTGGCACCCAAGGGGACGGGGACACGTTCAAATCGGATTCTTCGCTGGTATTTTTCTCTTCCCAAAACCACTTCCATAGTTTACTGAACAGATGCCACATGTACCAATCTGAAACACTAATCCCCCAGAAGACAAGCACTGGAAGATCATGATTCAGAGCAGAACAAAGAACTTGCAGGAGAAAAAAATGTGGCACCTTCATTAGGAAACAGAGTGTACAGAGCAAAGAAGGAAAATCAGAATATTTTAGAATATAAAAAAGACAAAAGGGCAGAAAGAAAAGAATGAGGATAAATAGTGAATAATACAAGATATGAATGAAAGGAGTTCCCAAATTAATCTCTGTGCAAACTCCAAAGAGGCACCATTTTCTGAAAAGTAAAACACAGTGCCAAAACATCTCCCATATGGGAATCAAGAATAGTCTGAAAAGTTCTCTCATCAGATAAGGAAGGAATAGATATTTTTGTCTATCAGCACTAGAGAGAAAGCTCAATATTTTGAGGAAAACAAGAAAGTACAAAGGCCATAAAATCATCATTTTGAGAGTCGTGTAAGTTGGAGTCAGATGAAAGTGCAGGGGAACAGTTTCAGTTTCAGACCATTTTGTGATTCTGTCAGTAAAGTGGCTTGTAAAACAAAAGCACATAAGGGAATACACAGGGGGATGGATCAGAAAGTAACCATCAGATCTGAAAAGGTACTTGAGTATTTTCCAAGTCCTTAACTCTAAACAGACTAAAGGAGGTTTTGCTGCTACAGCTGGAGACACACAAATTCATAAAAAAAATCTGATGTAAGATGAACCAGGTGGAATTACATCCTAAAAATAAAGCAAAAATTAGTATGGGCTGGGGAACTACAGTGCAGTAAGTCAGTCAAGATATTTTGTCTGCTAACAGGGGAGGGCTGAATCTCCCTCGAAGGAAAGAGGGATATAAAAGTAATAGACACTTCTGTAAGAAATAGCTTTGCAGGGTAACACTAAAAGGTATCCAAAAATAACGAAGGCACAACTATCTCACACACCTGCTACTGAAATTCAAGATCAAATAAAAATAAATATAAGGAGACAAATATGATGGAGACAGTCATTAAGCAAAAAAAGCTGTAAACAAGACTTTGGAACCTTGTACAGGTATAAGAATTTTATGTGGATTTTCAGATGGAAAATAACAAAGATTAAAAAGATAGGAACGTACAATGATTTGCTGGTGAGATGGTAATAAGAGATACATTTTATTAGCCAAGTTTAGTATGCTGGGTAAACAACAAAGAGGATTCAAGGGAGAACAGCATTTCACAAAAGTCTTTTCAGTCCTATAATTAAAACTTAAGCAGACAGGCTGCAAAAAACATTATAAGAAAATTCTGAAAGTGAGAGGTAGATTGGCTCTCATTCAAACAAGTAAGAAAGAAAAAATGTCAAGATATATAAGGCACAAATTTTATGAAAGAATGACAGGGCAGACAGATCCCTAGTTAGAAAGCTACAGAAAATATGGAGAGAACAGCAATCCCAGTCACTAGGGACAGCAGGTAACTAGTTCAGAGAAGAGAGGAAATGCTTCTGGAGGATTTTATAATGCTGCCATCTCCCAGACCACTGATACAGAGTTACAGTTTCTAGATAAATCCAAAAAGTAAAATTTAATTAAAAAACCAAAGGATACTACCTGGTCTTCAGAAGAGAAGGTAAAGAATTCCTGAGGAAGGAAATTAAGTCAAGGAACCACATATGTTTATTAACTGGTTGAACACAAACACAGACACCACTCCCAGACCCTAAGAGCAATTTTAATTCCCACTTTACTGGAATCCTTTATTGTGATTTGAGAGGAGAGTTTCACTGCCAAACTAGGAGAGGTTTCATGAACTGATCATTGCATAATATTCTTCCCTACTTTTACCAAATGTCTTTTTTATTGGTACCCTGGGCATTGCTAGATAGTGATGTTCACCCAGATCAGTTGAAATTTACTGTGGGGAAACACATTTCAGGTAAAATTCTATAAAATCAACAGTCACAAAAATCCCATCTCTTTTTGTAAGCCCACTTGCAAAAGAGAAGAAAACATGCAAGTCCCATGGTAGCAGTGCCTTGCTTCGAAAATAAATTGAGGGTCTGCCTTTCTACTTTATTTAAAAGAGCTTCCACGTGAGTGAAGAGGGACAAAGATGGGTAACCACCACCATGCCCACAGTTTGCTCCGGACACAGGATGTCCAGGCACAGGGATTAGGGAGCACCCAGAGCCGAAGGGCAGAAAGGACAGACTGGAGCTCTACTGTAGATACCTCATTTCCACATTCTACACTACTTTTTGTGCAAATTTTGTCTCCTCCTTAAAAGCAACACCATTTCCAACATGCAGATTTGCTACTTCAATCTCTGGATATCAATACAATAACGATAAACCTGAAGTATTAGATGACGACCTCTCTGTGAAAATTGAGCGTTATAAATTTAAATGCGTTAAAATTCAAAGAGATACTTGAAGAAAACACAAGGATCTGTTTAAAGCTAATCACGTTAAAGTTCAGTCTAAATTAACAAAAGCCTCACAGTGAGTAAAGATGTGGAATTCCCTTTACCTGTTTACCAAAAGCTTCACCAAGATGGAACAATCTCAGCATGCAAGACTATTACCAAGGACTCCAAAGACTGGAAGATCTTCTGCCTCCAAATACTCCTCACCCATGTTAAAAGTATGGACTTCCTCCTTAAGGCCTAAAAAATATATAACTTCACTTGGATCAAGACAGGGATTTCTTAGTTAGGTCATCTCTTGGGGGAGAAAGATGTGAAATCTTATCAATGCATTTCTCAAAGTAATACCTGAGTGAGAGTTTTCCATTTCCAGCATCTTCAAGTTGGAATTTTATAATCAAAAAACGGGAAGATTCCTGTAGATTTAACCTTCTGAATAAGTGATATAGAGGGACTCAAGAAAACAGGTGCTCGCTTTCCAAACACACACATTTTAACAAAGGAAGAAATAGATGGGAGGAATAAGCAAATGAAAACGGGAGGGAGATCCTTGGGGGATAAAAGAGCTTTGAGCAGTATGTGTAAATACATCACAGATGGTACCTGTCTCCAACTAGGATTCTACATATTTTATCCAAGAATGCTGCTGGAGAGACCACAGGACAAAATCTTCTTTCACATATGTCATTGGGCCTAGGTCCAAATTCTCACTGGAAGTAACCAGAAGAATAACAACTGTGATGGATGGTAATATCCTATTAGACTCGCTTGTTTGATTCCTCAATGATCCCTCTAAGGACACTCAAGAGGTGAAGAAAGAAAAATTACTGTACTTTTGATGGTAGCAATTAGACTCTATATTTGCTTATATGTAGAGGATTAACTTCCTCATCATCTCCTCATCGCTGAAAAATTGGTACAATAAAATGCGAGATGCCCTAGTGACGAATAAAAGTGTTCTGTCAGTTCGGACTGCCAGCAGAAAGAAGCCCAAAAATATGTCATTCCTTATTGATTCAAAAAACTAAAATTGATCCGCTAGTAAATGAGACACACTGAATATTACTGGCTGGGGAGGGATAATAAGGAAGGCTTTCCTTCCTTGTGTTTGCATGTGACTGTGCTGCCAGTAGATGGGATTCTCACTTGCCAAGGACTCCTATACATCTCCACTACTGCTTTGAAACTACAGTAATAATTTATACCTTGTACAATTGCTTTGCATATTCAATTTTTTTTCAGTTGCCTATATGAAATTATTTTTAAAAAAATAAAGTTATAACTGTAAATACAAAGAAGAGGAATCCCACTGAGTCTGGGGCTTTTTTTTGTTGAGGAGAGGGCTTGCAACTTTTAAGCTGAACTGAACTTTGAACAAGGGGAAAACCTGCAGGTAATCACACAGTGGATATAGGGCACTCACTTCTGTCACGAGATGTGTTGGAAGGAATTCAGGTGCACTCCTCTAATCCTCTGGAGTAATTCACAACACTGACAAAGTGTGAATGAAGTCAGTTCAAACTTGTTGCTCACCAGCCCAACACAAAGTGGCCACACAGACCACAAAGGTGGTCAGAAGGATGAAGACAGTTAATAAATGTCCCACACCTCTCATCAACAGCACTTTTTTAGCTTTCAAAGCCCTGTGCACCACACACTTGTGCAGAACAGAGGGGTGTTGTGCTGGGAGAACAAAGTAGCGCCAGATGTTTGGGAGAGGTGCAGCAGACACTATGCATAATCTCAGTCTGTGTGGGACACTGGGACATACACTGGGCATCCAGGAAACATTTGCTTTGCCTCTGTGAGTAAATAAATCTAAGATATCCTATTGTGTTGTTATTACCTTACATCTCTGCTCAAAAACACATTCTGCAAGAGCACTACATCGAGTAAATAAAACAGCCTATGATGAATTATTCATTGTGAATCTGTAACTACTTATTATTCTTCTAAAAGAAATATAACTCACTTTCTGAGTCCAAAAACCTTCTGTCTGCTCAGAAGTTGTGACAATATTACTTTTGCTTTCCCCTTCAAATCACAAGAAAGATTGTGTATCAACCTGAAGCAGAGGCTAAAGCCGTATCCCGAATGGAGTGTGACGTCTTTTTTTGTACCCTAAACCAGGACTACACTACAGATAAATGCATTCAGCTACTGAGGGGCTGGGCTATCTGATATGTGAGAGAGGAAGAAAAGTCAACTCCAAGCAAAATTTAGTTCCTTCATCCTTTGCAACTCTCCCAGCGCAAGTGAACAACGGAAGTGGCAGCAATTCAAGGGTGTGGCTCCTGGCACTTCCACACGACACTTCTTCCCTCTGATGCCAAGTAACGCCTCCCTGTGAGAGCATGGAAGGCATCAGCCAGTCAAAGGCTACCAATGGCTGGATGTTATCTCCTTATTTCCTTCCCCTGTTCCCTTACTCAGATCTAGTTAGGCCAGCACTGGAGAGTGGCCCCACTCACGTACCTTCCTTCAGCCGGGGCATCCCAAGCTCCCTGGTGATCTGGACACAGTAGACCACCCGGGTTTGCAGGCCACCTCCACAAAGCCCTACGTGCCTGTGGTGGTGAGGGTCCTGCTGGCCAAGGAGGAGAGACACCTGGCAAGATTTCCATTCAGAAGTTCTCCAGGCAAACCTTTGGAAATAAAACAGAACAGGTAAAATGAGTTTTCAAAAGGCTAGGGGTAAGGCAGAGATACTTCATTGGACGACAAAATACAATTGCTTTAATCTTTATAGCAGTACCTCCCGATCCAAAACAAGGAGCATTTTGAAATATTTTGAGTGTTAAATTTACATGGGGTTAAGTATTTGCTATTTGTCTGGAGCACCAATCTCCGAAACGTTCTGAAACACTAAATCATCCTGACAACACCTTTGAGCAGGGTGTAAAAAAAGGAGTGAAGATTAAGAGGTTTGATTAAGTGTGAAAACAAATTTTCAAACATGTGGCTCCAACCACTAAACCACCCCTCCCTGCCAAGAGCTGAACACCTCACTCTGAAAGGCACTTAACAGCTGAAATCCTGCACATGTCAATGGAGCTCCAAGCACAGGTGGGTTTTCTACAATTCCTTCAAGGGTTTGGCCAAAGTAACTCAGTTAATTCCAGTTCCCAGGAGCTGTGATACCCAGCAAGCTCCAGATAAAAAATACTTTCATTCTACGTTCCATTCACAACTAAAGAGCATTAATGGTTCTCAAGAAAGGATAACCTTCTGGGGCACAGACAGGTGAATGCTGTGCAGACAGCAGTGGCTGGTGTGTACAAGCTAAATGACAGGAAGAACTTATTAAAACCATAGGGAAAACAGTGTTGTGTATCCATGAAAAGTGAGAGTTATATCCCCATCGTGTCTGAAAATGCAGAGCATATTTCTAAGACAATAGTTTTCACAGGCATAATTCGTTTTGACTCACAGGTCACAGTATGAGGGGAGTAAACAGGAGCTCGAAGTGTTTCAGAGCTTCCTGAATGCAAATCTTAGGCAATATTGTTTTTACAACAATCTGTTCACACTTCTGCTGCTTTATTCCTCCACTCCTCCGAATTTCATAGTTTCTTTTCTTCCATACAATCTTTGGGGTTTGTGTAATGTAAACTACGTAAAATAATTTCCTTATTTTATCCTCCAGACAAATGCTCTCTCTTCTTACAGCAGATCCACAGTTGTTAAAATTACGTGTTTGTTGACTGCTGACTGATCTCTGGAAACTCAAACACAATGGGGTGCCTCTGCAGAAACAGCCTTCACATCTTAATTCCCTGTATTCTCCATGACAAGTACATGTTCCTGACTACAGCTATGGCAAGGAAACATGCATCACAAAATTATATGAAAAATAAATACGTCTGAGCACACATCAGTGTTCTCTTAAACTTCTTACATTGTAAGTATGGATATAAAATGTTTTCTAGCCCCAAAGCATTTCTGAATTTTGTAACATACTCATGGAAAACATTTGTGAATACTGTCAATTACTTTTCATTTACAGTTATTGTTTGGATGAGCCGTCACGATCTCTTAACACATAGCACCAGGTGCAAATCTGGATACCCTCACAGGGTTTATTACCAACAGGGAAAACAACGACGAACACATTTTTCATGTGACAAGTATCAAACGCTTCAACTCCAGTAACGTATAAATCATAGCCATGAATTTTTTCTTCTAGTAGTTCCTAATCCCATTCCTTGGGCCTGCAGTGCTAAATGCAACCTTCCCCTTACTATATGGGCAATGAAAGGTGCTCTTCATCAAACACTGGGTGAAGAGGATTCCTCCTCCACAGCACTTCAGGACATTGTGCTTTTCAGGTCCACACTTTCGAAACTAAAAGCTTAAATAGGGAACACACAAATCTTTCCACAGGCGTGGAAATAGTTCTTTTAAGGAAGTATTTCTTGGAAAAAAGAAAGAAAAACCTGACTAAAGAAAAACTCATTGTCAATATCTGGCTTAGGGAGTCAGCTGTGAACTCTGGATCCCGAAGACTCATTTCCAGAGGTGTGAGCATCTGCTTCTCCAATTCAGCGTGAGCCGCGGGAGTTAACACCTATGAAAATTAGGCCATCGGTGATTAAAATTATGCAAAATAACTAAATCTGAGCTCTGAGATAATTAAACTTCATCAGCTTCTGAATCTTAAAAAAAAAAAATAATCCCTTTAGATATTCTCCCAGAGTAAGTGGATAGTGTGTTCCACTGCTGAGCAGCCCATGAGGAACAGGGACCAGAGCCCGGCCAGTGCCTGTGCTGCTGTCACCAGCTCCAAGCCTCAGAACCATCAGCCCAACCTGCCTTTTCCCAGCTGGACACGCCCTCAGCTGCACGGAATTTTCCGGTACCAAATCCCGATCTCCAAGCATTAAAATTTTTTTACAAGCATTTTCATTGCTATTAAGAAGCCCACTACCCCAGAAATGTATCCAAGGGATTGCTGTCCCACTGAGTAGAAAACCCCATGTCAGACCATTCCCGATGGACAGGGTGACCTCGGGCAGCTGTGGGGCAGACTCTTTGCAGGGTTTTAAGGAGCATGGCCAATACTTGGTATTAATTTGCCCACCTGTGGAGTACACTAAAGACAATGAGAATTAACATTATTTAACAAAGAGAAACTGGCTGCATAATCTCCATTTATATTTAAACAGAGGTTTATTTCTATCTTATTAATAGCAAAAAAAAAAAATTAAATTACTGGCTGGATAATACTGGGGGGGTTTTGTGACTTTGGAAAACACTTGCAAATTATTAGCAATACCCACTGTGAGTTTATCACACGACTGTAATTCCTCCAGCTGACTGCAGATGACCAAAGCCACCAACGAACCACAACAAAAACGTGCTGTACCCATGTTAAACTCAGGGGCCAATCCATCCAGACACTCCATCCCCAGGGGGTAAAGGTTATGTTAACTCAGGAAGTGGGAGTAACATTACACACTGGGGCCAAAGCTGATTGAACGGATTGAACATCTCATTTTAACTCCTACTAATCTCTTGTGAGACTGATGCAAACTCGGTACAGTTGCAGTCCTAGCTGTGACCCATTTATCTACAGACCTCTTACTATAGCTAAAATATCTCATCCCTTCCCTTGGGCTTCCCAATAGGCTTGTTCCAGTTTTTGACAATACTGAGGTACAGGAAGTCCAGGTGCTTCAAAGACAGACAGACCCCACTGATGATGGTTAGAGGACTAGCAAGGTAACATCGCAAATGGGGAACTCCAGAATCCACAGACAGTTGTATCACTGAGCTTAAGAAAACTGGCAAACAGAAAATGCTGGTTTAGGAACAATGAAGTTTGTGCTTTCCAGGAGGGAAATTGGCCAGTAAAGCTGAACAGCTTTTCACATCCTAAGCAGTGCTCAGAATTTCCCTGCTGAAGTCAGCAGAGGAAGCAGAAGAGCAGGTCCTGCAGGTTTCTGTTCCAATCACAGCACAGGCGTGCTCTTGCACCGTGACACCCAACTGCAGCGGAGGGGAAATCACCCAGCATGCAGATGGATAACCAAAGCTTCACCAGGGATCGTTCCTGATCCAACGGGAGGCAACAAAGCTGGAGGTCACTGCTGCCTGCCCAAGATCAGTGATGGTCAAAGGGGTGAAGAGCAGTGTTGCTACCACTCCCAAAGTGTAACTCCAGAGCCTAGTAGCACTAGTCACTGCATTGCCACTCCAGTCTTTCCTACTTCACACTAAAGTCTCATCTTTAATTTGGGCATAATGAGCGTCATTTACAAAGTGATATTATCACACCTGTATCTCAGCAATAACCTCAAATCCTTTTTTTAAAAATCGGGTCTTAAAACTTTCCCATTTTCCATCATTTAACTTTTGAAAAGCTTTGAATTTCCAACAAAGCAGAGAGAGGTTTTTTCCCCCTAAATCCCTGTCTCGTAACATAGCAACCACAAGCAAAATGAGCGCTACAAAGACATAATCATAATTCTGGAAAATCTATCTATTCCCAGCGAACATGAAAGCTACACATCAAGGATAAAAAAAGATATAAAACATTGTTCTAAAACTCATGACTCAGTGACAGTTATGCAACAAACAAGTGCTCAATATCTTTCCGATTTATGGCAACCTCCTGGTGTCTTTAGTCTATGGGACTTATGCTCTTAGTGTTTACTCAAGTTTTATACCTGTATATACCCATTCACTTTAATTGAAGTATCCCAAATTTATACCACAATAAAAGAAAATAGAATCACCTCCTATGTGTTTAAGCTTTTTAAGCACTTAATCCCTTCAGAGCAAATAACCAGAAGTAAAACAAAGCACAAAGCTCTGGAGTCTTACATGCAGTTAACGTGTTTTATTTTCTCGCATTTAAACTATTGATTATAGTAGCCTTTGTAAACTTCACTCATAAAATTAAAAGCCCTTCCCATCTAACAGCAAATTTACAGCTTTGCCACCTACCTGTGATGGGACCTTTAACTTGAAGCCTTGCCATGGACATAGACGTAATATTTAACAGAGCAGTTCTGAGGCTTAAGGTATTTTTTTTCCTCTCTGGATCCTTTTAGGAGCTGGAATATCATTTCACCCATCTCCTTCTGGTGAGTACAACTCTGCAAGTGCTACCTCTTTATCTGCTGCTTTTCCGTGTTGGAGGATGGAGCCCACAAAATGTACCTTCATTCACTCATGGGGTGCTCTCTGCCCCGCATTAAAGAACAGCCTCTAGAGAATCGTGGGATCATCGAGTGGGTTGGGTTAGAAGGGATCTTATGGATCACCCAGTTCCAACCCCTCTGCCATGGCACGGACCAGGCTGCTAAAAGCACCGTCCAACCTGGCCTTGAACACCTCCAGGGATGGGGCAGCCACAGCTTCTCTGGGCAACCTGTGCCAGAGCCTCCCCACCCTCACAGGCAGGAATTTCTTCCTTATATTCTCTCTAACATAATAAGAATTTATTCCTAATCCCCTTCCTTCTCCTGCTCAGAGACTTGTCCTGTTTCTGGTCTATGTCATTACCCATTTTCTTTGCTGTGCCTGCAGCACAGGCATTTGAAAATTCTTGCCCAAAGAATAAAGCTAAAGGAAAGACTACTTGTCTCAAAACAAACCAGAAATTAGCCTAGAGTGTATTTGCATGAACTGGAAAAGTAAATACAAGCCCCCCCTTAAGAAATTTTAAGACTAATCTGATTAGTAAAACACAAGAAAGAAGTAAGGAATGGCTTGTGTTGAGACCAGACAAATGAAGGAAAGCACCTTTTATTTCTGCTACAGAATCTCCTTAAATTCATCATCTTCTTGTATGGGGAAGAAAGAAAAGATAAGTGTTTGGTAAGCCCCAGCAAAGCCACAAATGAAGTGGCATATATTTAAGGGGGGAAAAAAAGCATAATCTTTCTAGGTATTACACTGCAAAGAGAATATGCTCAAATAAGGAGCATCAAAGGCTTCTTATATTATTTCATAGGGATTAACACTTCATCCCTCCATGGCTGAAAGCCACTGCTTTCCAATCTGAGCTATTTCCAGTAGCTCAGTCACCAGTTCCCAAAGAGCAACAGCAGATCACCAGGCTGTAAACTGCAATATGCACCAACAGGATCCTTGACCAGCTGCTGACTTAAATAACACACCCAAATGCTGGGTTTCTGTTCATTAATACAAAACTCTGGTCCCCACAGCACATACTGTAGTATTACAGAGTTTCATTCTTGCTTGTTTCTGTAAACACTGAAAGGAAAAATCAAAGTCTACTAACCAGGCACTACTGCAAAATTCTCCTCAACACTGCACAGTATGAGAAGGTCATAGCCTACCACCTGCATTTTGAGATATTACATCCCTAGAAATATCAATTAACTAAATACCAGAGTTGTGGTTTTTAATATTTTTAGCTAAGTGGCTCTATTAACCTGCAAGTTTAATGTTATTTTTCTGAGCTGGCACATTAAGCAGGTTATTTCTGCTCTTGCAGATACTGCCCTGGAGGTGTTGCCTCGAGGTATGGAGGCATGGAAGGATGGGGAAGGTTTCAGAGTTCACAGAGTCACGAAAACCTGGGCACAGCAGCAACACACTGACAGAACAACAGGTTTGCTTCTACAGAAAGAGTGGAACCTCCAAAAATTTATCAGCGTTACGCAGGTTCTCACCTTTTGGGCTCTCCTGGCTCTCCACAACCGTTTGCCCTTCAATAAAGTGCAATGTTAAAAAGTAGAGGTGCGAAAGTGGGCACAGCCCCACGTCTGTTCACTCCCTGATTAAGTCCCAGCCAGTCTCCCCCAATCAGGTGTCACTGCACCCACCCTCCTGCACAAAATCAGCAAGACAATGTGCTAATCCATTGTCTTTGAAATAGATGTGCGCTGGGGCAGGAGCAAAAATCACTCTCTGAGAGCCTTTTTCGGAGGATGTAATCAAGCAACAGAATTTTATTTTTTTTTCATACTTCCTCTCTTCTGCTGGCAGGGTGCATAAAAATGATCAGCATTTGATTTTGAATGAGCACAATGATACAGGGACACTTTTACAGGTGATGCCTAAGAAATATATCTTGCAAAGGCTTTATCGAAGGCTTTGGCAGTGTCTGGCAAAGCCCCAGAAACTCATGACTTGGGCACTGAACAGATCTCCTATTAAACACACTCACGCACAGACAGGGAGATTTGTCTGAATGCATAAAAAATTTTATCAATCCCAAAGCATTTTGCAATCAATCTGAAAACACGTCACACAAAAAAAATCAAGCAACGTTTTATTTTCTTTGCAAAGCACGCTACCAACCTCCCATACCAGCCTGGCCAAGCACAGTGGTGTGGGGTTTGCAGACCAGAAAGGCGAGATCCTCTCCTTCTGCCAGAGCAAAGATTGCCACAAACCAAACCAGCTCTCAGGGACTGCAAAGTTTCCCTTTTCAAGAAGTACGCAGAGGGAAGCTGAGTAAAGTCCAAGCTATTACCTCTGATCAGTTCCCATTTTCCTCAAGCAGGACCGGGATTTTTTTTAAGGGGAGATGAAGAGGAATCATTAAATCTTACATAAAAATTACAATTTCAAAGCCATTAAGGGCACAGCCACAGAGACCTGCCTAATCTCTGTGCAGCTGAGGAAATTCTCTGAAACAGCAACCAGTACCAAAGCTCCTTCAGAGAACAAGAGTGTCTGCTCCCAGTTTATAAAATATGAAAATATAAACTGCAGTGGGTATAATTTAAATTCATTTCTATAGATAACTGTAATTATTGTAATAGCAATCACGACAATAGCAACAATTAGAACATTACCAACAATAAATAATACCACTAATCATAGTTAACAACGATCAAATCAATGATCTCTCGGAAGCACAACGCCCAACCCTCTCCATGCACAAACCGAGCAACGAGGATCTGCTTTGCACAAGGCAAGTCACCAAACAGGGGCTTCTTTACTTCCAGAATCTGGGCTAAAAGCTCCCACCATACCTGGGGCAGGGCTGCAGCAGCTCCTTCCCTCCCACGCTGCAGGCTTCCCTCTCTTCCAGCTCTGGGCACGGCTTCCCAGCGCCCACGGCCACGCTCCGCACGCCGCGGCGCCGGCTCCGGAATCCCGGGCTGGGATCTCCCCAGCTGCAGGTCCGGGAGCAGGAGCTCCACAGGGACCACTCGGATGTCTCACAGTCTTTAGGGATGACACAGGACCTGGCGGTCACAGGGACGGCATCTTGCAGGCAGAGGCTGCGACAAGAACACAGTAACAACAGCTGAGAAGGTCTTGCTTAAAAAATGCCTTTCTTCTTTTTCAAGCCAAACCCCCAAAGATGAAATCCACGGTCATTTTGGGCAAATCAGAAGACCTGCACCAACAGGAATACAGTGAAAGTCAGAGAAGCTCCAGAGCTGTGCACATAACACGTTTCCAGCAAGTTTTGGGTGCGACCTTTCAGGACGAGTAGTTTGTAAATAATATATCTCACTTATTTTGAGTTAAACAAATGAGAAAGGCATTACATTTGTTCCTGTGTAGTCAGAATTTCACAGTTTATCCAGAATGGAAAACAAAATCCAAGCTCCAGAGAAATAATGCCACTGGTAAACATTCCCACACCCCATAGATAGGATGAGATGTTCACTATCCGTCCATCCAACCAGGAGTCAGCACGTTCTGCTGAGAAACTCTGCTCTTTTAAAAAATAATTAGTCCCACACTAATAAGAACAGTGCCAGTTCTGTGAGGTTCTTATCAAACAAATGCTGTCAAACAAGGTTAGAGGGTTTTCAAACCTGACAAACCACCAGAAACCAAGGAATGCTGCAACTGGGGCTATATTTTGGGACTCAGTTACTCCTGCTGACATCAGGACATGATCTCACTCATTCTGCAGCACACCGAGACACCACACAAGGCCCAGTATAACAGGAAACCAAATTCTAAGAGCTGCCAACTGTTGAGATTTGGTATCGAGATACAAAGTTTCAGAATAACATTTTTAAGGGCTCCAAGGTTACAATAAATTTTCACAATATAGAAAAGTATGGCAAAGGCAGCAAATACTTTCAGGAGAAGACAACCCTGCAGACTAAGGACACCATCCTTCCTTGCTGCTCTGTTTCTGCCTCAGCCAGCTGATGGCTCTCCTGCCCAGGGGTGCTGGGGGGGACCTCACCCTGGCTGCCCTATCCCTGGAAGTGTTCAAGGTCAGTTTGGATGGGGCTTTGAGCTTTGGATGGTCTAGTGGAAGAAGTCCCTGCCATGACAGGGGGGTTGGAACAAGATGATCTTTAAGATCCCGTCCAACCTAAACCATACTATGACTTCAGAGGGTCACCTCTCCTCCCCCAAAATGGGAGAAAAGCCCTTCTTGCCTCAAAAACCTTGGAGAGCTGAGGTAGCAGAGCACAAAAGGATGTACCGAAGGAGGATGGGGGATGTTTGAGCAGGGGTACCACTGAAGCATCATGAAGGACAGGATGGGGCAGATAGAGATGAAATCCAGAAAAAAAAAAATCACCAGGAGAAAACAAGATTTTCTGACTTCTGCATAGTGTTATACAGATCATGCAAATTGGCCTCTGAAATTAAGACCACACATGATGAAGTCAGTGTGAACTCTAAATTTGTCTTCTCCGGCCTCCAGTTGCTTGTGGTCAAGCTTTTGCCAACTGTAAGGAGCAAATACAGGTACACTTAAAAGGTGTGAAATCCAGAGCTGCTGCCAGGGAACCAGCCATTACCTCCCTTGTTACTGCTTACAGCACAGTTTGACCAGCCTAACTCCTTCCAAAGAAAATAGACTGCGGCAATCATTTCAGGATTGCCAGGCAGCCTCACTGGCGGGAGCAGGGAACATAAAGGACATTCACTCGCTTCTCCAGCCTACAAATTGGTCCCCTTTTCACAAAGGTCAATAGGAATATTCCCACTGATACACATCAAGTTTGACTAGACCCTCAAACACCTGCAAAATACGGCATTTAGAGGCTTCTATTTGTACTCCAGTGAAAAAAAAAAAAAAAAAGGAAAAAAGCGTAACAACTTTTTGTCTTAATTTCTTCACCCAGAATAAAACTCATTCATCTCACAGGTGCTGTGAGCATGAATGTACCGAGGTTTAGTTAAACAAGTCTGTAAAGTACAAACAGCCTGTGACGTTTGTAGACCCCTCAAAATAAAAATATTCTTGCTTACAATTTAAAAACATGTCTCACTCCCCTATTACAAGTCAAATGCAACTGATTGCAAAGCTCTCTCTGGAACAAAACACCGGCTCTGCGGAACCAAGGACTGAAAAGTAATAATCATTATACATGTACTTACTAACCCAGGGATTTGAGTCTTTTTTTTTGGACAGTCAGGTTAGGTGCAGTCACATGAATGGTCACTTTCTTTCCCTTTCACTGTTTTTTCAACAGGTGAGCCACTCATGCCACAAGCACTAACAAGAAAGAATTCCTGATTTTGAGTAGATAAAACAATAGCACCGACAAAACACCGTCCTAACTGATGGTATCAGAAAACTCAAGTTTATCCAAGAACATCTCACAGAGGATAACTGATCTCACACTTTAAAGCGCGATCAAAACTCCCCCTTCAGATACCAGTGCGAAAACCCAAATCCATTTCTGGGGCTGCATCTCTGCAAAAGAGATTAAAGTCTTGCTTGATCTTTACTGAAACACTGAACAAAATGAAGCCTTTAAAAATCTGGTTTCGGGGTCTTCTTTGAAATGTGCACTGCTAGTCCCAATTCTTAGCCAGACAATACCTCCAACACCTCCCCTGATGGATTCAAACCCACGCTGACACTCGGGCTGCAAAGCCACCCCTGTAGAGAAATCACCCCTGCACTGGCAAAAGCCTTTGCCAAAGGCTGAATAGCCATTTCTGTCCCTGAAAATCTCTCCACCGCTCCTGCTACAGAATAAGATGGTAACTCTGTTGACCTGCAGGTGAATAAGACAGGGAGCTGGCAATTTCCATCCTGCTCAAGTAGGCTTTCCAGGGAGAATTACAAGCAACTGCCTAACAGAAAGAAAATTAATTAACTTGTACCTACTCATTCAGAGCATCCAAGTCAAATTAACTGTGACACCAGGCAACACAAAGACAAATGTAAAAACACTCTTTTGCATGAAATTCAGACACAGCCTTTCATGTCGCAGATGTATTTAGGACGATCTAATACAGATAAAGCCCAGACATGTGAGACACTCACTGATCTGAGACTGCAAACCAGACACGTATTTTTGCTGCTGAGGCTGTATCCAAACCAGCAGAGAGAGGAAGGAGGTCCTGGGGACAGGAGACACTACCAGAGCCCTGTTTTCAAACTAATTTTCCACGTAATAATGTCTCAGGTTACACCTTCTACTTGGGAGTCGATCTGGGAACTGTGATATAATAGGGTACTTACACTACTGCTGCTTTTTTCTGTGTTCCACACTTGGATTGACACTGTAACACTACGGGAATTGTTTCCCTGTGCCGCGGTGTCTGCGGTGCAGGATGGATCCATTAGTCAGCAGCAGCACCGAGCCTCAAGTGGCAGAGTGCCCTCTTAGCCTCTTGTGTACTGAAGGGGAATAAACCACCTATTAAGAAACCACAGAACACTCGACCGAGGGAAACCTGCTCATGCCTCTTTTACACTCGCACAGTCCCGGAGCTACACGCAGAAGAGCAGAGTGGGGGGAGGGAAAGCAGCCCTGGGTACCAACCACTCCGGCTGTGCAGCTCCACATCCCTCCAGGCGGTTCCCACGGAGCAGCTCTGCTCGTTTCCTCCATCTCCAGTCACACACACCCAGGAGACACAGTAATTGTGCAGCCCCAAGCTGAACCACACCACCTTTCTGCTCTGGACAAAAAGTAGCTCACCAAAAAATAGCGCATTTCCCCAGCAGCTCAGCGCCTTTGTGCTCCATGCCCTACAGTCACAGAGCCGTCACATCCACTGCAAGGAAACGAGTGGGAACGTGTCTATCAGCTGGAAAAAGTAGCGAGACCATCCAGGAGCTACGGATCAGTAAATGAGGTTGGGCACAGCACAGAAATTACCCCTGGTTTCCCTTCCCAACCGTACCAGTGCAGTTCCTTACATTACAGGATAAGGCAGGTGGTTACTGTTAAACCTTTTACACTGAAAGGATCATCTCCAAAATAATTTGACACGCTGAGAAGCCGTCACCACAGCCATGCTGCTGGTACAAAGGCAGCACCAGGAGGGCAGGGTACCACTTCTGCAGCCAGGCTCTCTCCCAGCACCTCAGGAAGACTCCTGCGAGGTACCTTGCCTGACTGGGGAATCCTGGAGCGAGCCAAGCCACGCTGATAACAACCCATTTTCATTTTTTCCTCTTTTTTTATCATCGTCTCCTATTCTGTAATCAAGAACCCAGCCCTACAGGCTGCTGCAATACACACTACCTTTGCACTTGGCTAATAATATTAAGGTCTCATAATGGGCACACAATATTGACGTGTTTCTAACTGCATCAAAGAACTTTTTTCCCTTAGAAATCGGCAATCAATGTTAACAGGCATACTTTTGAGGATTCCTAATGTATTTTAGGGACCTCCAGAGCTGCCAGGGGTATTCTGGGTACTGGCAATACCATATACTCAACCTGATCAGCAGAGGTTTCTTTGGCAGAGGAAACATCAGCCCCTTCTGCACCAGGGTGGTGAAGATGGGGAATATTTGCCTGCCATACAACTGACCAAAGGGAAAGGGAGCTGGGGGTCCTATAATCCAAAAAAACATCAGTTAAGATGTCTAAGGTTTGGTGTCTCCAAAACTTAATGCACCAGATCCTCTGCTTTAATTAAAAGTAAATTCTGCCTTACATTTGCACTGCCCAGGTAGATTCTGAAATCTTGGGGCTACAGAGGCAGCTGGATCCCACCACAGTTTGGGAACAGAGAAAACCACAGCCATTACTGGACACTACTTCAACAATCATAGAATCAGAGTTGTTAAGGTTGGAAATGGCCTCTAAGATCATCGAGTCCAACCATTAACCCACCACTGCCAGGTCCAGCACTAAACCATGGCCCCAAGTGTCACACCCACATGGGTTTTGAACAATCCCTTCCAGGGATGAGGATTCAACCACTTCCCTGGGCAGCCTATTCTAATGCCTGCCCACCAAAATGTTACTTATGGAAATGAAAAAGCCATCACTGCTCCTTTGTTTCACGTGCTTTCAATAAAAGCAAAGGAAATGACAGGCAAAACTTTTGAAAAGAACACTAGAAAATAAAATCTCCTTCCTCTCCAACAGCTCTGGGATTTGTTTTGAAGCCTGAGCACTGAGGCTTGGTTCCTACATCTGCCAGGATGAATGTGAACATAAAACTCCTCTCCCAGCTCGGAATCATAACCATCACACAGCGTTATCACAGCACAGCATTTCCAGCTCCGGACTGTGGAATTTCGTATTCACCCAGAGAACAGCACAATGTCAACACTGAAACTGCAAATATTTTTTTCCTAAAAATGTACAACAGCACAGTGGTTAAGCACAATCCACTAGGAAATGGATAATGGAAATTTAAATTACAGAGGCAAACAAAAGAGTTGAATGCTGCTCCACCTCCGCCTTGACAGATGGGTTGTCCCTTGACTGCGTTTGACCTGAATTTTCACTTACAAAGGCAAAGTAAACAGAAACCCAAATCCAACTCTATTATATCACTGTTGTCATCTCAAATGTAAAATGAAGAGTTTAAGAAATATGTACCTAAAAGACTCCTAATCCAAATAATAATAATAAAAACCCCCTAAAACTGTTTGATCCTGACTTTACCTTCTGGGTATGCTTAGTGAGCACACACATCAGGTTAGAAAATCAGTTTAAATTTATTTAGAACTTCAGTGTCTAGGTACGACAACTCATTTCACTAAACTGCAATTCAGTATCTAACCTGAATAACCTTTTTTAAAAAAAATTAAAATAAAAAAAAAAGAAAATTAAAAAAAAAAGATACAAACTCAATTGCCTTTGCCTCACTATTCAGTACATTTTTAAATCTCCAGCAAGACAGGAAACCAAAAACAGCAGAAGTTCTGGCACATTCGTTCCTTGCAACTTTTTCAAAGTTTGTTTTTTTTTTAATGCATGGAAGTCCTTTTATTTTTTGATTTGTTACTGGATGTGATATTTAACACAAAATGGAAACATTTTTCTGAACTAAAATGAAATCTGAGTTCGATGTGAAATAGTATGAAAAAGAATTCCAGCTTTAAAAAAAAAAAGTGCTTAAAAGCTTCAAATCAGATCCATAAAATCATCCTATTTTGATGTTATTCCTTTTCTTTTCATGAATATAAGTTCTCTACACCAAAACCATTTCTGAGCAGAAGTGAACCTGTCTCAAGGTCTGTTGATGTTCTGCTGTTCAATTGTTGTCA
>JAYRBT010000181.1:5831210-5844942 GCA_036023395.1 Myiotriccus ornatus
TCTACACCAAAACCATTTCTGAGCAGAAGTGAACCTGTCTCAAGGTCTGTTGATGTTCTGCTGTTCAATTGTTGTCACTTGAGGTGTTTTCAGAAAGGTGTCCCTCCCTTTCCTTCTCCTTTGCCCCTTTTCCTTCCATTCTGCCAAATGTAGAACCTCCAGACCGAAAAGATATTTCATCAAAAGCATCTCCAGCTCTGTTTCCCTGACACAGAATGTCCAATCTTCTTCTTTTGCTCCTCTCCGAGTAATTCCTATTTACAGTTTTTTACTTTTAAAATCGCTAGGATTTTTGCTTCCACCTTTAAGGCTGGTGCAGAAACAGGGATCATCACAGAACCAATTATTTAAATTTTTAAAAGTCTTCCTTATAATGCAAAAGACTGTTCATCTCCTTCTGAGGGTGCACCAAAGGGTCCTTTTTGCAGGGTTACATGGTAAACTTAAGCAAAAAACTCAAAACAAGTATCAGGCACGTTTCCTGCTGCTGCCTCTTTCACAAGGAAAGGACACCTTTTCCCACCTGCCATTCCCATCAATTACAAACTCGTTAAAAAACAGGTCAAAATGAATGTCCTGCCTGTAAACTGGCCTCTCCCCTTCTACTCTGCTCCTGTGAAACTCCACAGGAATACTGCATCCAACGTAAGAAGGACAGGGATCTGTTGGGGTGAGTACAGAGAAGGGCCATGAAGATGCTCAGAGTGCTGGAGCTCCTCTGCCATGGAGAAAGGCTGAGAGCTGGAGCTGTTCAGCCTGGAGAAGTGAAGGCTCCAAGGAGACCTTAGAGCACCTGCCAGTACCTGAAGGGGCTCAAGAGAGCTGGAGAGGGACTTTGGGAAAGGACCTGGAGTGACAGGACAAGGGAGGAATGGCTTCAAACTGAAAGAGGGTAAATTCAGATTAGATATTAGAAAGAAATTCTTCCCTGTTAGGGTGATGAGGCACTAGAACAAGTTGCCCAGAGAAGCTGTCGATGCACCATACCTGGAAGTGTTCAAGACCAGGTTGGACAAGGCTTGGAGCAACCTGGGATAGTGAAAGGTATCCTGGGCCATGGCAGGGGCTTGGAATGAGATGGGCTTTAAGGTCCCTTCCAACCCAAACCATTCTGTGACTCTATGATCTAAGAAGTGAATGCATTCAATCTTTTAGCCTTCAAAAACCAGCTTGCACCCAAGGCCACCAAAATCCAATTTTTGGTAAAAGACCGTTCTTTCATGCCAAGGAGCGTACCCCGTATCCTTTCCCCTCAGGGAGCACAGCAGCTGCTGCTGCTGCTCACTGGCCTCACCAGCTGCTCTACAGCCCTGAAATTAGACACCAGTAAATTAAACAACCTAGATAATAAACTGGGCATCTTTGCCACTGCATTATAAATCAGGAGGCAAGATGAGCATATGGTCCGTCTCCTTTTGAGGCCCTTGGCCAGCTGGGGGTGGTTCGCTGACCACTCCCATTACCTGCCACTTTCCTGTGAGAACTGGGCAGTGGTGGAAGGTGGGGTGATGGCAGAGCCCCAGCAGACCAGCAGCTCAGAGCCCATCCTTAAAGCACATCCTGGGATATCCCTGTCTCTTGCTCAGTTTTCCAGATATTTGATTTACACTGGTACTTAGCAGCGCCAGTAGAAACCAGAAACCTCGGCCAGGAAAATGCAGAAGCACAAACAAGGCACTTCTTTCCTGTTTTACAGCAGACACTTGGCTCTCTGCCAGACCCCACCACAGGGTTATGCAAATGAATTTCCTCATCTTTATCAGTAGCCAAAGTACCATCACTGCTGTACAGCAACATCTGTAAGATCAGGCCTGTTCTTCAGAAGAATGGCAGCAAATACGTGCACAACAAAACGAGGAGAACACTACCAGGGGTGCTCAAAGGGAGTCACTGTCGAGGGTATTTGATGTCTGTGACACTCCAGCCCCAGGATTAAACACCAGCTGGATTTTGGGCTGGATTTTCAGCTTTGAATTTTAGGTCCAAAAAAAGAAAGGAAAAGTGTGTGACTAGCTGGATGCTGTAACATGACATGACCTTTCCTCCTCTACTCAGTCAATGGGCTTTGCTCTTGTATTTGGAGTAAGAGTAAGGGATGGGTCAGGCTCAGCTCTGCAGTAAATCTGAGACACAAGCTCAGCAGAAAAAGACTGCCAGAAGGTGGCTAATGGAGCTGTACACTCCCCAAAGTGGGGCTAGATCAGCAAAAAAAACAGAAAGGAGCAAGGAAAAAAGATAGCTCCATCAGGGATAGAGTCACGAAAACCAAAACTCCCAGCAGCCTCTCCACTGTCATCCAGAAACTGAATGTGTAACACAGTAGAGAAAACATTTATAGAAAGTTTCCATTCCCATTCTTACAGCAAATATAGCAGTGAGAGTGTGAAGGCAGAGCGAGTGAAATCAGGATTTCCTTCCCAGAGCCTCTGATAAGGAATGAGATACAAGAGGCAGAACAGCTAACAAGTGTTAGCAGACATAAACCTGCTGCTGGTCACGCAGCAGAATAAATCACAAGTGACTCCATTAAAGTCAAGCAGTTACATGAGCATAAAATCTGTATATTCAGAATCAGCATATATTTAGAGACGAGTAATAAAGTCAAGATGTTTTAGAAACTGCTGGAACAGTTCACAAAGCCTGACTTTTTTTCAACTGACAAAAAAATAATCCTTCCCTGGCTACAGGTGTAATAGGAACAGGTTAGAAAAAGGGTGGAATGTGTATTTTCACCTCAGTGTGCGTGCAAAACCACTGTGGACATTAACAGGGGTAGAGAATTGGACATAAAATCTCTGCCATTTGAGTCTGTGCAAGCGCCAAGAGCTATGGATTGATTTCTGCAAAATTCAGGAGCAGCATTTTTCAAGAACTTCCAATATTCTTGAAAAAACAGAACACAAGAAGATCTCCAGCAATTCTGACTTTCTCAGAAGCCAATCAATTTCTCAGTCGTCTGTAGCTACTGGCACCTGCCCAAATCCGACCTGGAGTCAAACGGCAGAGCCCAGATAGCTTAAATTTAAATGTGAGAAATGGAGAGAATAAATCTTTCCATTATTTGCTGCACTCTACTGTAACCTTCACATTGGACTTACAGCAAAGCAACCTACACAGACTCAGAGAAATCATTAGATAAAACACTAGATAAGAACAAAAACTAACAACCTCTACCCAAGACAGTCATACCAGTCACCTGCCCTGTATCAGCACCCAAAAGGTACACCCAACAGGAAAGCTCCTCAATAAGGACAACAATCACAGGTTTGCTCACTGATTTCTTTCCAAAATACACCTTCTAGCAAATTCCCAAGGCCGAACTTTTCAGACTTATTTTATGCAGTGATGATTTGTAAGAACGAGGGAGGTTAAGCTGGTGCAATTTGAGCCTCTTCTGCCAAATATATGCAGTACATGACTGACAACGAAACCTCCCTTTCCCACAGCCACGGCCCAGCAACAGCACAAAGTGATATATAATTCCATTTCCTCAAAACAACAACAAAACAACCAAAGAAAAAAACCCACAGAAGAGAATTATTAAAAATATAAAACGAATTAAACCGTCACAAATCGTAGAAGAATGCAAAACCTTCAGCACACGCTAGAAGAGAATTAAATCAAGAAGAGGTCCATAAAGAAAACACATAAAAATTGCCATTTAAAGAAGCTCGTTCTCTGTGGCGCTGCCAGGCCGAGCCAGCGCTCTGCCCCACAAATCCTCTGGGGATGAACCAGAAGCCGAAGCCCCCTTACCTGAGCGCTGCATGTTTTCCATCGCTCCTTACACACCTGACCTGCCTGGTTTGGTAGCCGATCTCCACCTCCCCGGCGTGGTGGTGGCGTTTAGGGCCGGGAAGTCCAGGCGTGCTTCGCTCTCCGGAGTCCAGACCCGAATCCCGCATATTCCTCCCGGTCAGCTCGACGTCTTTAGGGTGGGGCCGCCGGCATTCACCCCACGAGCCCACGTGGAGGCTGTAGGTGTGCTCCTCCTCCCCGAGGGGACAGGAGGGAGCTGCACAGGCTCTGGATTCCGTGAGATTGGGGCACGGGGCACCCCCGTAGAGAGGGGGAGCGACGACCGTCCGCGTCCGGTGCTGCAAACTCCTGGCGCAGCCCGTGCCGCACTCGGACCAGCCGGAGAACTCGGACACGACGCAGTCCCGCGGGCAGGGCACCAGGCAGGCTTGCTCGGCCGGCGGCTGCGGTGTGAAATACTCACATATTTCGCTGGCAACCACGGTCCTGTTCAGTCTCTGGAGGCAGCGCACGCTCCGGCGCTGCAGCCCGTGCTGCGCCGTGACACAGGCCTCGGCTCCCGCCTCAGCTCCGGCGCCGGAGACCAGCCCACACCTGTCCCATCCCGAAACCTCCCACTCGAACAGCTCCAGGTGCCAGTCGCAGACCTTAAAGCACCTCCTCTGGCTCTCGGGTTTGTGCTGCTGGTCGCAGTTGGCGTGGTAGGTCGTCCAGCCCTCCGCGTGGGTGCACCAGACGGCCCGGCTCCGGAGGCCCCCCGAGCCGCAGTCCCCCACGCAGCGGCCCCAGTGACCTGCAAGAGAGGGGGTGTTGAGAAATGCCATGCGGTGCTCCTCCCACGGATCTGTCCTGATGCCCAAGAGCAGATCAGAGAACCACACAACCACAGAATGGGTTAAAGCTCATCCCACGCAAAACCCCTACCATGGGTAGGGACACCTTCCACTATCCCAGGTTGCTCAGAATCCCATCCAGTCTGGCCTTCAACACTTCCAAGGATGGGCCAGCCACAATTTCTGTGGCCAATCTGTGCCAGTGCCTCACCAACCTCACAGTACATAATTTCTTCCTAACACTTCATTTAAATCTCTCCTCTTTTAGTTTAAAACCATTCCCTCTTGTCCTATCCCATGTTAAAAAAATATAAATCCTATATAAAATATAAACCATACCCTGTCGTATATTAAAAAGTAAATAACTGCCAGCTGGTCCCCAAAATTGGTTAAATGCTTCCTAAAGGCTGCAAGACATTTCTCCTCTCAGGGTACTCGCATTACTAAACCACTTGGAGAAACTTTGGGGGGAAAAGAAGAAGCTCCACAACACTTCAAATTAAAGGCAAGCCAGGCACATTTCTGTAGCAGTAAAATTCCTCCCAAAGCCTCAGGAAATATGCCTACTTAATTTTACTTGTACAAATTAATATAAAAATGATCATAAAAGAACAATAATCTAATAGGAAAAGGAAGTCGAGCTAAATAAGAGGAAAACAGTCTTAATAGAGCAATTAGTTAATGGAATAAACTGCACTGGGAAGGAGCTGAATCATCATCTGAAGGGATAAAACAATGTGGTTAAATATGTGAAAATAAGAGTATATTCCTGATGGGAGCTTGAAATGGAGGAAGTGACTTGGAATGGTATTGCAGGATGGGTCCCACAGGGTGCTGCTCCGAGAGCGGAGCCCGACGGCAGAAAAGGCACCTCACGTGCAAGGACTTCAAATCACCCTCAGGGTACACTGAGCGAGTAACTTCCACTTGCAGTATGTGGCACTATAAGAGGCGGTTAAGCCAGTCATTCAGGAAGAGAAATTAAACCAAAATAAAACCCAGCAATGTAATTTTCAGTTCTGGAGCACGTGAACATACATGTGTAATCACATGAATCTTACTTGAGGATGTGCATGAGAACGCAATCAGACAAGGCTAAATAGAAAGATTTGTCTATGAAAATATTATTCGATAAAAATCCACCAAGCCAAAAAAATAATGATGGCTATAAAGTACAAAACTGCCTGCAAACTTGAAGAGCAAAGGTAGAGAAAAGCACTCAGGCCGAATCTTAACTATTAAAGGGATTTTGATGATCATCTCAAGGGGGTCTCATCTCATTCCTAAGTTTAAAAACTTTCCAATATCTCATAAAAGAGCCATTTTGCTCAGTGCAAACACTGCATACATAATTCTTGCTTGAAAATACACTGAAAGTGCCTTATCTTTTTTATTTTTTCAAGGCAGAAAATGAACTTGCAACAAATGAGTCGATTTATATTAAGCAATGCTACTCCAGTCAATTTTTTCTTAAATTGATTTTAAAACTACCGGAATCAGTTACATGCTCACACTACAAAACCAAATGCACATAAAACCCAAAAGCAGTCCCATAACAGCTGCAGTTATAATCCCAGGTATTTCACTCAGCCGATGGCGGTTTTGTTGGCAATCCCGTTGCTCTTTCTCCATGAATAGAGGAGTTGATCCTCCAGAGCCAGGGGCTTGACATTGTATAATGAAAAGTGAAAATAAATAAATAAAAATGCCTGATCTTCTTTTCACCATTCAGAAAGGAGGAAGAGTAAGGAGGAACTGGAGATGGCTGAGCTTCTCCTCCAGCAGATCCCACGCTCTTGCCATGTCCCTCCTGCCCCATCCTCCCCGCCAGGGCTGCAGCTCTGCCCTCCGTCAGGCACCTTCTGCCTTGGTGGACAGGCTGAGGCAAGAGGGGTTTGCAGATCCCTCAGGGTTTAGGCAGCTCCAGCTTTTGCTGAGTCCTTTAGGGTACGTGAAAAATATTTTTGACCCTTTTCTGCCTCCATCCCACACCAAAAGCCATCAGCCCAAGGTAAGAACTCAGCTGTGACACGTATCTTGATTGGGAAAAGGGAGCATCACACCCTGGTGTGGTCTACGAGCTGTCCTACACTAAGGACAGGCTTTCAACAGAATCTGATGTGCTTAAAAACTAAATATTAAAAATGAAAAAAACCCTAAACCTTAAATATGCTTTTGAAGTTCAGTCACAGGAAAAGGTCCACTGATGATTTAAACACTCGTCCTTGATACTTCACCTTGATCCAACAGAATATTCTTATTCTAACGTCACCAAGATTCAAAATCAGACCCCAGATTACATATAAACCGTCATCTCCTAAAAAAATAATATTCAAAATTCAAACCTCAGGTATTAGGTGGCTTTTTATTAGCAGAGAAAAGCAACTACCACAAAGATTAAGCATCACATAACCTAATCATATCATGAGCCTATTTACTTCCCTGCAAAGGCAGCTTAGTTTTTGGAGATGTGGAAGTCTCAGTGCAGGAAAAGCGTGGTTTTCACCACTTTGTTTTTGAAGCAAAAATTCAAGAATATATTGTTTCGCTTCAGAACCGTATTCTGCTCATCAGTGGGACCTTGAAACACATTACACCAATCAAGGATTTACTACCTCTTTCTTAGGATGGAAAATTGCATTAAAAATAGCATTAAACCCCCAGATGGAGGAATACAAGGAGGCTGAGGCAGAGGACTGGCCAAATCTCACTCATCAAACCCACCACTGCTTTTTCCCTACTGCACAGAACGGGTCTCTTCAGTAGTTTTTTTATACATTTCTGGGTGCTGCTCACGAACTACTCAATGGAACAGCTGTAGATTTACCACCACTCACATTAACAGGATGGAGACACAAGCAGCAGAAGCCAGAAGTGGCCATTACTTAATGTCAGATGTGAATTTAGAATGAAAAATTACCAAAAAAAAAAAAAAAAAAAGTAAGCAAGGATTGGTAAGTAATTAGGCTGTTGTTGGACATGCTACAATTTGCAATTATTCTCTGGCAAACATGCTAAAACCAGAGCCAGCTCTTGGCATTGGAAAAAAAAAAAAAAAAAGGCATGAAAAATAAGGTTAAAAATCAGATGAAAAACCCATTACTATAGATTTTTTTCACTTCCTGACGATCTCTTCAGGACGTGGCAGTAAACTTATCCACAATCTTTCACTGCTTAGTTAAATATCCTGTTTAGGAGTTAAATGAGGAGAAGGATGTAAAATACTTCCTAGTCAATAGCCTGCTTCATAATTAGAATTTAATTCTTTTTAGAAGGGTCATGTTAAATTTACACTTTTCCCAAAATAAATCTGAGTCAATTAAAAGAAACATCTCGGCACAATGTGAATAATAATATTAATTACATTAAAAACCCAGTGGAATTTAGGCATCAAAAGCCCAAACTTCAGAAACATGCTTTACAAATCCCCCATCTAGAATGGGAAGCCACTGGTAATTTAAGCAGAAACTAAATAAAATGAAATAAATTTCACAGTGATCTGCCTGTAGGAAGTACAAAAAGAGGAAGATAAAGGATAGATCATCTGCCTCCTATCTTTTGTAACCTAATCAGATACTGGATGGGTGTTTGAACTCATCACAGCAGGACACAGATGGGAGAAAGAGACTGCGGATGTACATGGAAACAAGGAGACTGCAAGCTGGATGTAAGGAAAAGCTTCATCACTGTGAGGATAACCCCGGGAAGAGGCTGCTCCGAGAGACGGCAGAATCTCATCAGTGGAGGTTTTCAAGATCTGACTGAACAAAGCCTGGTGTGAATTCGATGCAGAGCCTGCTCTGTGCAGGAGGTTCAACCAGACAACCTCCCGTGGTCCCTTCTGACCTGAACGACTCTGTGTAGGAGCATCTAAATGAAAGCAAGGCCTTGTCCAACAGGATGCCAAAAAAAGCTTTTCCCTAATAAATACCACCGAGATCTGCAAAGTACCAAGGGACATGCAACAGCACAAATAAATCCATTACTCAACCTAACCAAAGAGAAGGTCAACCAAATCACCATTTCCAAAAATGAGAATTCAAACAAAACTTGCTTGCCTTGCACAAAAATTGTAGCAGACAGTGGGGTGTCTTTGTTTACAGAAAACTGAGAACAAAGACATCCTACTGTTTCTTACAGAACATCTATAACACTACAAGTAAAGACATGAAAGGGATTAATAAATCAAGACAATCTATTAAAGAAAAACTACACATTGTTCTGTCTGCCATCCTTTATCAGCCAGAAAGAGTACTGCACTATCATCCCACACAGCTTCTCTAATCCCTTTCAAAACATGCAATAACACAGCAATTGTAGTTTATTTGATACAGTGCACACTGATCTGCTTTTCCTGCCTGCAAGACCTACCTACAGCTACACCATAATTATGCCTGAAAGGATGCAGTGACATCTGCTCTCTGCCACAGGTCACACACACATGAGGCAAGCAGGGTATACAGACAATAATTACATCTCACAGACAAAATAAAACACCACCACACATCACAATTAGATGAGGAATCCCAGTAAGATCTGCTTATTAAGTATGTTATTGCTTAATAAGGCTTGCTAGAATAATTATGCTCTGGTTATTGTGACATTTAGTTTAATCCTAACCATTCCACCACTAGGGAATTCATCCTATACAATGATTCTGTCCCTGATGCTATGTACTGGTTTTCAAACTTAGGACAAGATCAGCAATCAGTAAAACAGAATATTGTGTTAGCAATTTATATCAGGTAATAGATACGTTCACGTTTGATACATAAAACAGTGAAGGACTACTGAAAAAATTAATGGACAAACACTGGAATAGTCCTGATTTCTACCCATTTTTACCTTCTCTTCCAGTTTAAGTATCAAATTTAGGAGCAATTGATCTAGATCTTAACAACTTGTTTTTAAACAGAACCTCCTAATTCTTATACATCATTAACAGAGACATACAACTTCATTAATCCCTGACCGAGGAGTAACTCCACCAGCTGTGATGTAACTCCACGAGATCACTGCAGTGTCCACTTTAATTGAATATTTCTGCTTGATACATCACATAACCCCTCTGGATGTCATTCCAGCACCCTCCCACCAGAGCATGGTCATGGGAAATGCAAAGCTCCAACTCAGCTTTAACAACTGACTCAGAGAACAGGGGAGCTTTATTCCTGATGGCACTACACCTAATTAATCTTGGTTATTAGTAATGAAGGCAAAAAATAAGTTCCACTGAATATGTTTCCTCAGAATAACACGTTGCTTTATGAGAAGTTTTTTTTATGAGATTTATGTAATTTTAATGTAATTTTATGAGAATTATGCATGTTTTATGAGACTTGGGCACACATTTCTTTATTATGAATCAAACTCTTAAAGATCACGATTCAAAGACATTCGATATTATGCCAAGAAAAATAACTCAAAAGATTCAGGCAAAGATCTTATAGTTAAATCTTTTTTTTTTTTGCAGGCTAAAATCTTTGGGACCAGGTCTGTACAGAGTCTAGGACATCAGATCTGATATGTCTCAGTATTTTATATTACAAAGTAATGTTGCATCGCTGTAGTTGGCAGAACTGCCCACTCCCTCCTGTCTCCTTGCCCTTCATCTACTGCCACACCTCAGCCAAAAGACAGCTTTTTTTCCTTGCCTATGCTTCACTGTCTCAATTATTTTTCTATTTATTATTAACAGCAACTCATGAAATCACTTTGCACTATAATCTGTATGAAAGGTTCTACACAAAAGACTATTGTTCTATTTGCAGTGTGTCACACAGGGCATATAAAATTCCTCTGATTCCTGGGATTAATTTTAAATACTTGCAGCACTTTTTTAAACTTTCATGACCTGCACAAACGAGCAATTCAGCAGCTTAGTTATTCATCTTATTTTAGATCTGAATAAATGTGAAGTTTAGTGACTTAAAGCCATGCAGCAGTTTGTTCCATTTTTACATTTCAGGTTTTTCCCTTATTATCCCCATGCTGTAACACTCAAGACACACTTCAGTAAGAAAGACATTCTGCAGCAGACTGTAATGAACAGTGCTGTTTATGAAAATGCAGTGATTTACTAACCCCTTGGCACTGGAAGGCAGGACTTCCCAATATTAAACACTAATGTAAACGGCATTAGCTGAGCTACTCAATCATGTGCCCACACCCTGGAGACAGCCCAGGGAAAAATATCCTTTTCTTTCAATTCCCAGTTAAAAAAATATAGGAAAAAAAACCCAGAAAAATCCCACACATTCCAAAATATTTCTGTAATACTCATCCAACACATTTTGAGGGTTTGTGAGAACAGATCTCTTGACTTGATAGCAGCAAGTGTTAGGAGGGGAGGCCATAATCTATCTAGACTTATGTATTCTATAGAAACAAAAAGAATAAATAGATGTTGTCAACAGATTACAACTACGAGTAATGCATATGAGATTAAAAACACCTCAATACTGGATTACAGAGAGCTATAATCAAACTCTGGCCTTTTCAAACAGCTATGAAAACCAATTCCTTCTAAAACATAACAGCCTTTATGAGATGTTTGTAAAGATCACCTTCAGAGAAAAAGAAATGTTTCTTCAGTCACTCCACCCTCATTTTGGGGTTTATAATCCCAACAGGAACTGCTATTTCCCAGAATCAACACAACACAGGTTATGCAGCATCTCCTATAACACAAGCCACCAGTTTACCAGTGGGGACCAGGGGAAGAACGCAGGCATTGCTGGACACCCATCTCAGCAACACCTTCTTCTGATCCCCAGCCTGCCCTCTAGTTACACTTAAACCTTCTCCCTGCCCCACAGGAAAGCTCAAATCCCTTCAAGCACAGTCAAGCAAGAAGTGGAGCAGGTCTATGCTGACATTTGCAGGGAAGCAGAAGGAACTTGAGATATTTGTGAATGGGGATGTTTCTTATTTTCCTCCAGGAACTGGGAGATTCAGAAGGTCCTTAAACCTTCTGCAGAAACACCAGCCAGCCTTGCCAAAGGTTCAGTGCTCTGAGACGGGCCCCGGGTGGGACAGCTGAGGGGAGCACTGGCACTGCTTCAACATCTGCTTGCTATTCCAGCTCCAAGACACAAAGAGAATTCTTATTTTAGTTCTGCAATAATTCATTACCTGGCAAACACCAAAGATGGAGCCCAGTGCTTCTTCCAAACCGTGACAACTGCGGTTTCTAATCTTCTTACTCTTTCAGGAAGCTTAAATTATGTTTGTTCATTGAAATAATAGCAAAATAAACAAATTGTTTCAGAGAAAAAGATGTGAAATAATACAGCAATCTGCACACCTGCAAAACCTTTCCGAAGTATCCAAATTTACTTCCCATGCACATAATCACAGAAATAGGTGCATCCCCCTCCAGACATCATTTTAAGGGAGAACTATAATTTTTCTGCTCAGCTTCAGACTATTCCCAGCTTACATATTTTATAGCTCACAACAGCCCAGAAGCCAACATATGTTTCCAGCTACTACAGCAATCAATACGCCATGGTAAAGGAATCGGAATCCAGGGTTGCACGCTACGTCTGGCTGGGGTTAAACAGTGGAACTGCATTCCCTGCCCCTCAGCCTCCTGCAGAGCTGATGTGCCCACACCTACAGATATCCTGTGACCCTGGATGTTCTCCACCTCTGGCCCTTCCTCTGGAGCAGAAGTGGGGCTGCCCCAAAGCTCTTGGAACAGAAAAGGCAGATGGGTAAAATATAAAATATAGACACCATGTACTTCTAGACAAATACCTTCCCAACCTGATGGACCAGCCACTCGTTATTCTTAATAAGCATTACAGAAGAGCTGTACAATGGGCAGGAGTCCCATGGTGCCCTACTGCTGCTAATTAGTATTTCTGCAAAGATGGAGAACACCTATGATTACGATTCCCTGGCAACAGCATAATTAATTCATGTGAAAAGTACTATTTTTAAATATGTGCGAAATCAATTTTATAAAAACTGGACAGAGGTTATTGCAGAACTCTGCAAACAGCTTTTACTGGGCCTTTTCCCTTTATTTACATTCCATTTTTAATTATCCTCCTCTCAATTATTTATAATTAAATTCCCATTCACTCTAGACACTCTACTCCATATTCTAGGGAAAAAGTGTTTTGGAAAAGCATAATTCAGTGCACTGTTTGTAAATAGCTGTGGAGGAATAAACCATACGAGCAGCAATGCCAAAATCTGGACTGATAAGTGTTCTCCAGCAGTAAATCAATCTGCTCCTCTCGCAGACACTGGGAGCACCAGCTGCTGGCAAGAGGAGTGGCTGAGGAACGAGCAGTGGCTCATCAATCCAAGAGGGCTGAAGAGTTCAGATTTCCAGACAGTGTACTCAGGATGAAGGGCTTTACACTTCAGGGAAGAAGGACAGCCATACAGCACATACAAAACAAAAAACCAACAATAACAACAACAAAACACCAACCAATTCACAAAAATTCAATTTGGATGGGGGGAAATAAAATAATTAATGTAAAAGGAAAGCAAGGACAAAGACATTAATGTTCTAATTGAAATAAAGTCCCGTCACATCATGAGTTTTGCTTCCTGACTCTGAGGTCCAGAAGAGCAGAGTAACTGAAACACTTCAGTTTGCACTCAGGGAACATGATCACATTACCTCGTTCAGGCTTGCAGGTGTTAAGATAAGAAAAATCCTGGGTACCTTGTGCCAAGAATTACAAAAGATAAGTACGCACATCATATCTGCATGAGCATGGGAAGAAAGAAAAATCTCCATCCCATCTGGAGGCAGATTTTGCCAGGCATTGCTCCAAACGACTGCACAGGCAGGTAAGTGAAAGCAAAATATGGTCAAATTAAGACCTGAACATCAGGCCAGACTGAGATCCAGGGATCTTATGAGGAGGTTGTATCATGCCATGGTGCTTTTGAATTTATTTTATTTTAAACTAGGCATATTAAGGTGCTGGAGAGCAGGACATGGCACTCAGCTGCACCCCATCCAGAGCAGCAGTGCTTCTCTTCAAACCCACCTCCCAAATAAGAGCAGCAAAACCCAGAACCAGGGCAATAAAGCATGACAACATTAAAAGCAATTTCCTACTAGTTTTACTTTTTAATTTAGCTTTTTTTCCTATTCCAGCTGTGTTAGA
>JAYRBT010000181.1:5845042-5867913 GCA_036023395.1 Myiotriccus ornatus
CATGACAACATTAAAAGCAATTTCCTACTAGTTTTACTTTTTAATTTAGCTTTTTTTCCTATTCCAGCTGTGTTAGATACTGTGGAGCAAAAGCCAGTACCGCCCTAAGGATGAACAGAGTGGAGAATACCAAGGTTTGGGCAATAAATCTGTGTCATTCCTTCACTGGAGCCAGTCCCGCAGTGCCAACCCACCATCCAGGGTGGGAACAGGCACGTTCAAGGAAAGGGATGGGATTTGGGTTGCTTTTTTCAATACTTACTCTGTTGAAATAAAGAAAGCTGAAAGTAGAACGTCAGTTCCAGTAATTTAAAGATGGAAGTGTCCAAACACCAAACTGCACCCTAAAATCACTTAGAGGTCAGTCTTACCAGACTGGTAGATCTTCACTACCTTTGTGGCAGGTGTTTTGCTCATGCTATTCTGAATTTATTGTGGTTACGTATTTCTGAATAGTCTTCAGCTATCACTGAAATCCTAACAGACATGCACCTTTACTTGTATTTTCACAAGCTTCAGCACAAGGGATAAAACCACTTCCTTTTGAGATGCTGAAACAGCTGAGAACATCTATCCTGGAAATGGTTTTGCAAGCACAGCCCCATGTTTCTTTCAAAAGCCACTAAGAGATGTGGCAGGCAGCATTCAGGTCTTCTGCTGGGGCTGTTTGCTGAGCAGAGATGAACAATTTTGAACTTGGAAATCTGGTCACTGTTGCCATAAAAGACATCATACTCTGATTTTTTCGAAGTAAAAGGATGGTGACATGGAAAAGTATCAGTTCCAGATGCACATATGCTGCACACAATTTGACATCCAAACACAAGCATCTGCTTCCACAACGTCAGCCCACACTTTGCAACTGAAGGTTTTTTAGAAACAAACGTTCCTATACATAACTAATCATTTAACAAGGGCTCAGAAAACGCAGCCCTTAATAGATTTAATTAACAGGTTAATGATGTGCATAGCATGCATGCTCTCAAAAGCAAAGATTTTCACATTAAGCTTGTTTCTGTTTCACAGAAGCAGCTTTCTGCAGAATATCTGTGCTAATGTAATTACACATCTGGCACTTCTGCTGCTTTCAATTGCAGAGATATTTATAAACAGTGCCAGTAATTTGCACAAGAGTACCTATCTTTTCTAATGTTTTGCACTACAAATAAAGATATTTGCATGAAAATTCAACCGCAAAGAGTTCTCTTTTGTATCCCCGAGTGGTTCTAATGAATATATAAAATGATCATTTAGCCCGCAAAATAAATCTAGCACTTACACTAATGTCATGACTGCCTGGGAAACCTGCATAAACTAAGCCTGCCTCAAGTTCACCTTGATATAAAGAGGTCAAGTACAAATTTTCAGATAGTTTTAAATTAAACATCAGCCCTGCTAATCATCTTTGGACCACTGTGTCACCACATGGCAAAACTAATGTTTTAAAATATTATTTCTTGGCGATGTTCATTTATCACCCTCACTGTAACTGCAAAATGATGGAAAACCAGGCCAGAATAATGGGAATCACATATTATCTCTACCGGTATTGTCAAGAAAATGCAGTGGTTATTAATTTAAATATGCCTCAAAGAACAATCACAACTTCAAACACGATTCAAGAAGATAAAAAGCCATTCCTGCCTCAAGCTGCTTTCAGTTCAATTTAGGTCATATTTAGGTTCATCATGATAGCACCTGAAATCCCTCAACTTACTAAATACTGACAGAAGATGGTGCTGCCCCAGTGTTTAATGAAAGCAGAGGATGAGCCCAAGGTCCTGAGGGGTGTTACTGAAAGGAGATACTATCGAAGGAACCTTCCAACACCTGCTCAAGCTCAGCGATGGCTGCACGGGAGAAAAGATAAGCCAAGACAAATATCCCTTTCTCCTTCACATTTTAAGGCACATCCAGTTATGAGAAATCATAAATTATTTAATAAAAGGAAAAGAATATAAGTGTGAATGTGCGCAACGTGCATAACTGATGTCAAGTATATTCACACACACGTGCACAGACATATATATATATATACATGCTATGAGATATTTGTATTCTGATGACCCCACTTGGCTCACATTTTGGAGTCAATCAGTGTTTTGATGCTCAGGAGCACAGGAGACACTTCCCACGGGAGACACTTCCAGTGCCTCGGAGGTCATGATGGAAAACGCAGATACTTTTGAAGAGTAGATGATGAGAGGAAATGGACAGAACACCGAAACCTGGTAATCTAATTACTCCAAAACCCCTGACAGTAGTCCAGCCAGACAGAACGAGGAGTGATTTTGGGGAATGGGGCAATGAAAACACTTAGCTAATAACCCTGAACCACAGAGCTCAAATGGCTTTTAGTTTTGCTGCTTTTATATGAGTAAGCTGTTTCCATACAAACCAGCACATTAACACGTCCCAGCTGGTTCATTAACCAGTACATGGAGATTCAGTGTCACCATAAGAAAACAAACTGCTGCAGAAAGAGCTTTCTTGAGAAGTGGAGTGGGATACCCGGCCTCTGCCAGAAGGAAATGCACCTCCTGGTCTTCTCCCCAGGTTTAAAGAACTATAAAGTTCACAGCAAAGATGGTGTAACCACCCACCAACTGCAGCATTAGGAAATCTGTTTACACCCTCAATGGTTGACAACACTCAGCTGTAGAAATACCAGACTGGTAGTTCTGTGGAATAAGAAAAATTGGCTTTCCCTCTAAGGACACTGACGTAACAGCTCTTAATTGAGTTTTAATTCCACTGGGCATTCTTTAATTCAATCAAGCCACTTGGAAACACTCTTCTATTATAAATGTCTATTCCTTTCTCATGATTGCCATAATACACTTTACTCAGAATATTCTGAAGTAAATAAAGCAAATCTGATTTGAGATCCTTTTAACAGTAAGCCATATATTTTACATACACAAAGAGAAATGACTGGTCAAATGGCAAAAATCAATGAAGAAAAGGGAGCTAAGAAAATGCAATCCATATTCATTACATGTTTAAAACATTTACAGTCTTTCCTATCTGAAGTTGAGAAAATCAAGATATTCCTCATCTTTGAAAATTAACCTTAAATGACTTGTATTCCTTCTCAGATGATGCAGAAAGATTTTCAGTTCACATCTATTCTTGATACTATTGCAGACACTTTCTGTCATAAACAGAAAGCATGTATAAGGCTAATAATCTGCACAGACTTCAGGCCTGTTTAAAACAAAAAAATAAATTTAGATTTCTTCAAACAATATATTTACTGTTCCAAGGATTTGTTTTTTTAAAAATCCTTTCTTACACTAAAACCGGTTGGCTAAATTTAAACTGTTTTTACTTTGCTGTCTTAAGAATAAAGGAGAGGAAAATACCATCAGGACCTCTGAGCTTAGTCACTACAGGATAATGTAGGCTCTATTGTTGTAGGTTCTTCTACTTATAAAGGCCATTTAGGTTTGTTGTTCCATCACTCTTCTCAAACCCCTTCACTGTACCATATTCCTGTTCTCCCACATATTCTAACTTAAACCCATAAAACAATCCTGACAGGCAAACTAAGCAACTAAATACTTTTCCACATTCATTTTTACACATGCAAAAAATACATTATTAACGATTACTCAGTCAACGTTTCCATTTATCTAAATTTGCCTGGTTACAACAGTTGCTGCCCAAAGAATTTTGCCCTGATAGTGACGGATGTTTGATCACACACCATGTCCACACCACAGCCTTATTTATTTCCACGTGCCATCACTTCCACCGGACTATGAAAGCAGCAGCTTCCTACCATGTGCCAGACAGCCTCACATCAAACTTTGCAGTAAAACAAGAGAAGAAAATAGTCCATAAATACGGACTTCAACATATTCCTGTGTCTTCAAGGCATTAACACCAGGAAAGGTGTACAAGGTGGGGTTTGTGCGTGTGTAACAACTTGAACTGCATTGATCTTCTTCTCTGTAATGAGCAGATCAGGACTAATAATGATTGCCCTCCCAGGGTTTCAGTTACACTAACATTAATTAACTGGATATACTTATCTCTTCCTCCTTGCCCAAGAACAAGGGAGAAAAGTTCACCTTGTGGCATTTTGACTCATATTAGAGATGGACTCTCTTTCTTAGTCCACACAGATCTGTGTATCTTCATTCCTGCCACTGCAGGACTGCAAGGAAACAAGGCTGAGAGCCACGTTCTGCCAGTCCAGCCCGAGCAGAGGCTCTGCCAGAATGCTGGGAACACACAAGCGCCTGCTCTAATGCAGCATATTCAAACAGTGAGTCTCAGGAATAAATCAGCCTCAGACATTTGTGTAAGCAGAAATAAGGATGTTTTGCATCAGCCCTCACAGAAAGGTTCTTCACATTTATTAGGTGCTGCAATGCCTCGGAAAAACAAGTCACCACAGCTTTCTGACTGCAAAGTTCAGAGTCTTGGGTATTGCAACAGACCTTAATCTTTTCAAATAATTTATTTCATTTCACATGTAATAGCTGAAGAACACTATGCCAAAGACACTTATTATAGAAACTAATTAATTTTTTTTTAATACCAACTAATCTGAACATTTTATAAACTCTTCCTTAGACTAAGGCTGCACTAAAGCTCTTCTCAAGTTTCATATGTGAATAAACTCATCCATAGAACAACTCTGTAGGGCTTTTTACATTCGTTATTTATGGGCAAACAGATTTTCCCCATCGGAACTTTGGCGAAGCTTGAAAACACCTTTTTATGGTCACCCTAAAAAGACTCCCAAAATCATGCAATTATCGTGAAACTGCTTATACAAGCTACATTAAAATATTAACTCAGCACCAAGTCCACAGATAAATGGAGCACAGCAGCAACAACAGCATATGTCACCAGCCCAAGAGGGATTACAGCATCCAACAGCTGGACCATTAGAACAAGTCACCGGGTGCCAATCACACTGATACAAAATAGTGGGGTTTTACTGATCACCATGCACATCCTTTGCCCCAGGGAGGAGGAAGAACAGCTGCTATTTCCTGTAGAAGCATTCATATTTCCTCTCTTCAGGGAATTCAAGCCCTAGACAATGAATTGGTTGGGCAGGCAGGAGAGTTCATTTTCTTCCAGTCTGCTGTTACGTATGTGTTTGCCAGCTCAAGGAGAAAAACACTTTTACAAGAACACTAAATATCTGTTGCCACAACGTCCACGTTCTTCTCTCAGGGGGTTATGAGTGCCGGGGCCAGCAGCCACTTGACAGGGGCACCCTTGGCACCACTTTCCACAGGAGGAGGCCCAAATTCTGATCCATTACTCCAGCATCAATTCGAGCTGACCACACAGAGTCCACGTTCCTATTCCACTCCTACCTTATCTCTGTCCTACATTTTGGATGTCAAGCTAATTACTGAGTTTCACTGATGCACCTCAGTTTGCCAAGAAGCATTTTTAGTCGTGTCTTTGAATTTCCAAATGGGTATCAGACTGTTAAATAATTTCTTTTAAGATGTCACAGGAAAAAACTCCGTATCGATTCGGACTCGCTTCCAACCGACGCCTAATCCATACTACAATAACGATGTAAATTATCTCTAAGGAGTGGTTGGCCGTTGTGGTCACATCACATGGCAGGCAGGCGAGCTCAACCAATACATAAACTGTGAGGGAAAATGGTAAATGTGCTGATTATGTAAATGGAACTGTTTGAAGTCAAAGATGCCGGCCTGTATTTCACTGATAAAACGTGTAAAATAGAAAAAAAAACACTGCGTAAGCAATTAAATTTAACTTTTTAATCAATAAAGGGGAAACTGGGACCTAAATCCACTTTATAGGATTTAGGAATCAAAGTCTTCCTGCAACTCAAAGACAGCTGTGATGCCCATGTAACTAGAGGGGAACTTGCTGTAAGACAAAAATGTCACATTCTATCTTGATACCACACACAAGAGAGTCATCTATCATTAGATTAAGATAATTTGGTGTAATGATCCTCCTGATCTTTAGTTCTGGCTGGCATTCTTTCTAAATAAAGCTGTGCTCCTGACAGTTTTGATGGTAGCATCTCGCTGGAGTTTGACGGATGAGCCCACCTGTCCTTGTTAACAGTTTGGAGTTGTTTTTCACAGGTCCAGTATTTCTCCAAGGACTCCAGAAGTAGGAGAACTTGCACTTCATTCCAACAATTTCCATGTTGGAAGAACTCGGGTTGGTACCAAGGTGCCCAGACCTGCAAAGCATCAATTCTCCCTCCTGGTCCTATGAGGAGGCCCCCCAAGACACCAAACACAGTGGCCCAACACTGAGCTGGAGAACTGCAGAACTGCTTTGACTTCCCTGCTGTCTGCCAGAGTCCACTGCACTTTTCTTTCACTCCTCATTGACGCATTTCATACAATCCTAAGAATAGTTTGGGTTGGAATAGACTTTGAAGACCATCTCATCCAACCCCTCTGCCATGGGCAGGGACACCTTCCACTAGCCCAGGTTGCTCCAAGCCCTGTCCAGCCTGTCCTTGGACACTTCCAGGGATGGGGCAGCCACAGCTTCTCTGGGCAACCTGTGCCAGGGCCTCACTGCCCTCACTGGGAAGAAATCTCATTTCTCTATCCTGCACTCAAACATGGCACAATCTGCCACCAAACACCAACTCCTCCTATTCACAAAGCTCCAAAAATTCAGCAGATTCCAAAGACACCACTTCAGCCAAACTTATTCCACTGCCATAACACACTTGTGAACTGCTGTTCTGTATTTTACCTTATCCATTTCTCCGTTTAATAACGTACTGTACAGTGTCACAGTCCTACCAAAACAAAGCAAACACCCTTCCTGAGGATATTCACATCTGAGAACAATTGAGAACATATATGCAGCACACAGGACACGTACATACACATATTCAGAGGTGTTTAATGACGCAAGAATAACTGAAAAACAAATTTACTACACACAGTTGGGGCTGTGATGGTCAGGCTTCATTCTAAAAAGCACCAAACGACTGCCATCTGCAATGCCTCTGATAGCTCACTAATTAATGATCAAGACTGCATTTGCTTCAGCATAATTTTATGCTTTTATATGGATATCTTATTTGATTATAATTATCACAGACTGGAGAAGTTTATTAAGGCCAATCATTTCTTAATGCAATTAAAATCCCAGGGGAACAATACGAAGTAATTTTTATTGGTGAAAGTGATGACAGCTTATAACCAAAAGGGAGCCTACTTATCAGCCACAATTATTCCAAATTACAAAATTAAAACAAACTGCATGAATTTTTCAATACTTCCTTGTACATACCTGAGTTAAAACAATCAGGATGTGTTAAAAGTGGCAGAATGAGACGATCTTTGGGCTCCTTTGTATTTACTTCTTTGGGCAAGGAATTATGCAGCCTTTTTCTCCTCCTGGATGAAATCACCCACTCTCAAAATAGCTCTCTGGGCTATTGCCTCTGCTTCCCAACCCTGTTAACACAACACCTCTAATTCTTCCTCTTCCACAACACTGTGACACTTCCCATTAAGACGAGTCTAAAAACCATTTCTCCACAACACAAATAATTATTTATTCTTTCACCCAGATGTATTAACATGGAGATTGGAGGGTAAAAACAATAAGAAGTCTCTATGAATGGATTCTGTGTATATACAGCTAATCCTGTTCTTTCATACATTTTTAGAACACCTCCACCTCGGCACTGGTGAAATGAATTATTCTCTTTCCCGTTCTGTCGTTCTCTCTCTACTGTCATCCTAAAGGTGTTCCTTTTCTTTCTCTGCCCAGACAAGAGCCTTTCAGGTTTCAGTATGCTCCTTACCCCAAGACCTGCTTAAGAAAAGCAATACATAGCACGCTGATGGGTGCCAGGATGTGATTTACTTCCATTTCAGTTTCCCCACAGTTTCCCCAGAGAACCCAAGTAATCTCTGCGAGAACATCTCATCACTGCCACTGGTTTTAGCCCCATTTGCTCCCCCTTAAGAGAGCCTTTTGATTTAACATGTTGCACTTAACCCAGATAATATTACAGCGTGTTCCAAATTCCACTTGTGGTGCTCTAAGAAATGCTGAATTTTGAGAAATAATATTTAGCCAGTAAGTCTACACTGGGTGGCTGTTTACACAACTGTTTCCAAACGATACAGACAACACTGCACCACTCCTCACACCATGCTATTTAAGTATTTTGTAGTTCTCATGAATGAGACCCACTATTTGATATGCCATAGAAAAACTGGAAAGAAACTATCCTATGAAAAAAAAAAAAAACACCACACAAACAACCTCTTCTCAAGAAGATACTAAAGAAGAGATCTTACATTTTCTTACCCAAGACAGACCTAAGAAGCAGCCCCTTCCTGCTGGGACAGTGACACCAGGGAAGGCTCTGCACTGGCAGGTACGAGCACAAGCACTTGGAGCCAGGAGAGCTTCATGGGAACCAAGGAAAACCACCACAGAGGCAGGGTGGAAAAACCTGGCTTCAGCACAGATCAGCTCCCTCTGAATCACAGAAGAGAAGTATCAACAGCCAGCTGCGACTGGCACTGAACTCCTTCCTAAGTATGCTGAACAGCACAGAATACAGGCATTTCCTCCTGTGTCAATATTCCACTGCGATAGCTTTTCTCCCGAGGCTTAGAGAAATCCTTCCTCCTCTAATCCTGTTTTTCAGTGACAACTTAAGAACTGAAATGGCAATAATTTCCCGTTTCCAGTGCTAATTCACAAATTACCGAGGCTTTTTTTCCCTTGCCTGTTTCACACATCCAGCAGCACTCAGTACCCTCAAGGAAGAGGAGTTGGAACTGTTCAGCTCATTGAAGGGTAGCATGGACAGGTAGAGAAGGATGGGGAACCACTTCTTTATAAATTATACCCTTGCTGATTTTATTTCTACTCTCTGAAAAGAGCACTAGAGTCATCTTGGATCAAGACCACTTAGCTCAAGGCAGTGATGCTTAAACTCTCCAGCCCCACTGGCCATCCAAGACTGGGCACCTCAGCTTCACAGAACAGTGATTTACTGCTGTCTGCAATACGAAGAATACCCATTGATTTCAAATACTTTTTAAAAAAACCCACTTCCTCTAATAAATCAGCACTGCCTGCGCTTGTCAATTTATTTGCAACAGCTCCTACGCCCATCGAGCCCGTGCACTGGAAACAGCATCTGGATTAACCACTGTGGTGCTGTTAATCACACTTGCCAATTAAGAACTGCAACAATTATAATGCTGCTCATTCATTAGACATTTCAGCACTAATAAGTTAGCTATATGTGCCTATATATATATATGAAAAGATCTAGGAACAGGATACACACTTGCTTTCAGACTTCAAGTCTCAGGCAATTCTGTACAGCAGACACTTTGAGGGCAGATAAGGCACTATTTTTTCTCTTTTTTTAAATAACTGGTGCCAGTTCCAAACCACAATACTATTTCATCCCAAATTGGAACACTGTACAGAGTCAGTGCCTGTGAAAGTCACCGGAACGCTGAGATATATTTGTTCTGTATTTTTATGATAAAAAAAGGAAAAGAAAATTCCATGCCAGCAGTATGACTCAATGTCAATTAGACATTAACACCTCAGGCATTTTCCCTCTGGTTTGATACTCAGTTCTGCAAATGTAAGTTCAAAAGGAAGAGTTTTTTCAAGCCCACATTTGGGCATATAATGTGTTCCCTATGAAATGGAAATCACTTATTACCTTATATTAGTGGCTAGTGGAGAAAGCAAAATGAACTAGTGTTATCAAAGGGCAAAATATTATATTTAAATGTCTTACATAGATATTTGTGAATTTGCAACCTACTATAGCCCTGAAATTTTGCTTATTTTTGGTGATCTGGCTTACATGAGGTTGCAGGCACACATGGAGGAAGAATCAGACGTAACTAATTTTTAGTCACTAGGTGTCTGGGCACATAGACAAACCTATAATTGATACTGTGATGCTTCTGTAAGATCAAAACACTACTGCTGAGAGGATGGGATGGGTGTGAACACGCACTCACTGGTCAGAAGGGCCCTCAAGGGAAGAGCCCTCCACCATTAGCGGAGAGCAATCCATTTCTCCAGCAGAAAACTGGGAGAACTCAGGTCATGACCACATGTGGACCTTCTCCCCAGAGAAGCTCCTCTTTCAGCTGCACAGACAAAGGCAAGGTTAAAGCTCGTCCTTCTGTACAGCCTTGAATTTTCCAGCTGTTTCAGTAGGAATCTGCACATTTAAGTCACTTTTCAAACAGTATTTTGCAGGTATTTATCTCGGAAATCCTTCCTTTCAGGAGGCATATCCTGCTAATTACCTGAAATGTTTTTAAGTCTCCAGCTATCCCTAAGAAGTAGATGCTGAAATGGTGTGTTGAGCCACAAAATGCTGAAAACTGGGGAGGTTGACGGGGATAGACAGGAAAAGACTTAATTCAGTACAAGATGGTAAATCAGGTTAAAAAGGCAAAGCATGCACATGCCCTCCATTGTGAATAGCTTTCTGAGCAGAAACCCAGCTACCAAAGAACCTTGAATCCGAGTTTCAAATGGGATTTTCAGCTCTGCAATCTCTCCACTCTCCATCCACACCAAATAATAAGGTTCTAATGAAACAGCACAGATTTCATCCACAGTTCTGCCCTAGCAGTGCTATTCTCAGTCTCTCTTTGTCCCTCAAAAAAAAAAGTACACGAAAATTCAACTGTTTCTAACTTTCTGTCCCAATCTTGGGAGAAATATTATACCAGCAGAGATAACTGGGAGCACCAGCACAGCAAAACCCCTGATGCTCTTTACTCTTGACTATGGGGGATGAAATTCCTACAAGAATTAATGCAGAGGCAATTTGCATCTAATCTGAGACAGAAAATCCTAGAAAATATTTATGGCAAAGTAATAGCTGTGTTGTTCAACCAAATTTATAGTTATCATAAATCAAGAGATCATACAAGATTTAGCCATATTTTGACTGCTGTTTAACCTTTTCTGAACAGTACACAGCAGGAAATAACTCCACCTGCAAAGAGGGTGGATGTGCTTCTTAAAAGTTCATTTTCCTCTGATTTCACTCAATCCCAAATTCTCCCCCAGGAGCAGGTGTCGCAAGAGGAAACAGGAACTTTTTTTTTAATTGGTCCTCTCATCCTAGAGGTAATTTTCAAAGTGCAGAGAGTTTTGTCAGACAGCATTTTTATGTATTCCACTTTCATCATTTAAGAAGGTCTGGAACGTTGCAAGGATCATTATTACACGACGAAGACTGTTAGGCACAGCTTTTTATCTTGGTTGCTATTAAGTGCCCTTTTATTGCCATATCAATCAACTAAATGAATTCCAAAGTCTGGTGTAAAATAGCATGTTGGTGGAGCAGGCAAAGCTAACAGTGGGTAAAACTGTAATCTGTTTACATCTTTGGACTTGATGGCTTATGCTGCTGGTGAGGCATTTCCTAAATCTTTCATTATTGTAGTGACTGGAAGACAACACGAAAATGAGTAAGAGGTTGTCTGGGGTGCAAGGAGACTCCTTGAAAGCTCTGAAAACCAAAAATAGAGCCCATAAAAACAGGGCTAAAGAACTTTTGTGTGTTTTACCTGAAGGTGTGGGGAAGCAAGAGAGACCACAACAATTTAGGAACCAAGTGGAGCAAAACTGTACTGATGTGGATGGGAGGGAACCAAAAAGAAGACGGAAGGAGGATTCTTCATATGGTTTTCTTAAATTAGGTGGAAGAAAAACGCATTTTGAGTTAAGAGCTTCAGACTTCACATTCAACAAACATAATTACGGCTTTTCAGGCTAACAGCAAGGCCCAACACTGTTCTTCCCTTCAAGCAGTTCAGCACTTCTGTCACAACTACAAACTGAAGCACAACCAGTTGCTTTTATTAGACGTGGTTGCTTTCTTTCCCCAAAAACTGAACATTCAGTAAAAAGTAACAAAGTGCCATTCATTAGCACAGTTCATGAAACATAACAATGCAGAGGGAAAAAAAACAAACAGTAAGGTGCATTCCTTAACAAAGTGCACCATGCAAAACACTGAATTTATAAATGCACAAGCAAAGCAGCAGTTCGAAACAGATGGGCCACTGGTTATGAAAGTTTGCTACAGATGGATAATTAGCACAAATACTTTACCACATCACATTCAGATCAAAACTTTGCATAAAATACAAATAATTTTCTCTCACTGTATTGCTCTGCTCTTAAAAAAAGAGGTATTTTTGCAATTATTTTGCAATGTCAAAGAACTTCAGTTCTTCTCCAAAGAAATGCCCCGAATATACTAAAAACACACACCTCTGTTCAAAGCTCCTCTTTCCATGACGGGAAGAACATCCAGGATCTTCCATACCCTGGGCACTGCATCACACGTTTGCCACCACACTTGTGTGAGCACAAGCCCTTCCATACAGCAAGAGTTTGCAGAAGCTTAAACCAGCTGTACAGCTTAAGTGAAAATAATCTCCTGCTGTTACAGGACCGCCCTGATCCTCTAACCAGAACTCCTGGGGCAGCTCCTCACTCCACGTGCAGACTCGGTGGTGTCTGCAGGTTTCACCATCAGTCTCACACCTGGAACAAGGTCTACACTGTGGAACAAGCTCATCTCAAAATGGGGAAGGCTTCAGGACACTGACATTACGGAGCTGGATTTCTCCAAAAGCTATTCCCTTGATCTAAAGCTCCGAGTAAGATGACTGGGAGCCCTGAAGCGTGCAAAGCCCAGCTGTTCCTCACAAAGCAGAGAAAGCCCTCGTAGTCTATTTTACAAGCAACCATTTTTTAATCTCTTTCCCTCATATATATCAGAGGCTACATGTTGCTTTTCATCAACTGCTGTTTTATTCAACCTACCACCACTTTCATCAGTAAATTTTACTGTATTTAAAAGTTTCCTGTACTTCGCCGTACAGCTATTTGGGATTTGATTTCATCTTTGACCAGATGGGTTGTCGAGGAAATTTCAGACAGGACACCTGCTTTACAAATGAACTAACAAACAGCAATAGCTTTGGAAGATCACAGGTAAAAAGGATAACGAGGCTCAAGAGGTTCATAGTTATTTTGCTGCTCCTAAAGGCAACTCATACTTGTTGGGCAGTGGTTCCACAGTCTGCTCATACACCTCTGAAGTGTGGAGGGTAAATTCCTGCCTTTATTTCCTGGGTTTAAATGTCACGGGAAAAGAGATAGAAATGACAGCATGTGCTTTCATTATTAAATTCTTGCAAAAGTACTGAACTACAGGTTGTATCAAAAGAAACTGCACCCAGCAGGTGCATCCTGCTGTAACCATCTCTATCACTTTCTCACACTCGTGATAAAACAATTTTACAAGCGCTTGTAACACGGCAGTATTTGTATTAAAACACCTGACGAGTTGACAGAAGCACACACTACTCTCCTGGAAGTCAAAAACCCAAGGCCAAATTTTACTACCCATTAACTCCAGATTACTCCACCAGCTGAAGGAGTACAGCAGAAGTGAATTCAGAGGTGTGCTGGCATCAGGGCTGGGGAGATACACAGAGCTCCTCTCATTCCTCTCAACTAACGCAGCTGGGAATAACATCAGCCTCCCACATCACATGTTACAGCAGTGAGGACAAGCAGTCCCAAAACACCCCAGCACCCACCCCCAGCAAGGCAGGAGGGGTGATGGGCTCCCACACTGAGTCCACAAAACATGCATTAAAAAATATTTTTCCCTGTAATATACGAATGTATAACACTAATGGCAGTGAGTGAGTAAACATCATTTAAATTGCCAAGCTCTAACAACCTTCATCCTCTAAAAATGTACTTCAAAGCCATGTTTGCACACATTAACAAGGGCAAAGGCACGATGATGCATTGGTGAACCTGCACTGGGATGAGTAAACACTGTAAGAGAGTCTTAATATGAAAATACTTTCCCTAACACTGTTTGAATTACAGGGTTATTAGGTGGGGGTTTAATACATCTTGTCAATCTTTTGGCCTAGGCTACAACACCCAACACACAACTGTGGCCTTTGTAAAACTAATTCACTCACCGTAGACTTTAGTTTCCAATGAGGAGGAGTCTAAAGGTTCAGCTTAATAATTCATTTGCAATTTTTGCATACTGCATATATAATATCAATATTTCAGCACTTGAATCATTGGGAAATGGAACACATGATTAATTTGAAGTTACAGGAGTGATGTGAGGCAGACTATGGCTGGCACCTCAAGTGTACTCTTAGAAACCATTTCACTTGCAGGCAGGGCTATCGAGGTCTTTTGGGGTGAAATGCTGACAGACTGGATTTTGCAGCCTGCCTTCTACTCACACAGCTGCACAAAACAACTGCTGAGCCATTTAAAAATACATTTGTGAGATTGTGCTATTACAAAACTAGATTTTTGACAAAATATCCCTAAAAACACTGCACTTTAGCATAAATTTTGTTTGCTTTATGGAATAGGGGCAGCACAAATACTGCGAAATACGTAACTGCACAGCTTTCCAACCCTACATACTGAAACGCTCTAGGTCACAAAAGGCTCTTCTGGTAAATTCTAGTGAAGGCTTCCCCAAGATAAGAGTTGTAGCACACATTGGGCCTCTCCCTCTGCCTGACCAGGGAGGCTCTGACCTGTGAAAAGATGGCAGTGTTTTACTTTATAAGGTTCATTCCATTAATAAAGAATGTAAATTTTTCTTCTTCATTTCTGCTGATGCACACCCACTAGAAGCCCTGATACACAAGAAGCCCACTTCTTGTCACAATTTTAAGTGTGACTGCTCAAAATTTGTCACAGACACAGCAAGTGTTATCTGGGCTTCATCCAGCCTCAATCAGATCTGCTCAACTTCAACCCACGCTGCTGCTCTCCTTTAAACAAAAACATGAGACTGAGAAGAAGAGAAGGTTCATATGACACCACTGTATATTATCATCCATTAACTGCTCTGAGGGGATAATGCAGTTAACCAGCACACACTTTGTGACCAAAGTGTCAAACGGGGGTTTTTTTTAATATATGTGCTTTAAATAGTAACTTCACATTTATGTGTCTGTTCTATGGCACACAATACACAGAACACACATTTTCTTTACTGCAATAGTGCTACACGTCAGTCACAAATTATTAATGAGCATTTTCTGACAATTCACTCCATTTCAATTATTTATTATTCAGTGTAAAGCACATGCTTTACATTTTTTTCTTAGATTGTACTTTTCCTGTCTTGTCAATAGGAATTCATATTTGCTATTCAATTTACATAATGTGTAGGCTCTCCTGAATCATCAAAATAAGCTGAAGTACTAGGGAGTGACTTACATGAATATCAACAACCCCTATTTTTCACTCCTGGTGACATCCACGCAGAAGCCGAAGTGTTGAAAAGTACCAAAAAGGACATGGAAAGAAAGGCCAGGGGGCAGATACTGCGCCAGGAGAAACATCTGGCAGCCAGCAAACAAGGCAAGAAAATGGTAATTAATAGAAGGGAGGGTTTTTCCTTGGAGCACACACACAGGTACATGCTCATCAGTACTGTAAAACCAGCCAGGGGGTTCCTAAAGGTGGTTTAATTTGGACCACAGTGCACCTCTGAGCAGCAAAGGAATCCTATCCCAGGTCTGAAGAGCTGTGAAGAACAGACACCGCAGCCACAGTGCCAGGAAATGGAACTAAACAGTTCAAAAAGCAGCCAAAGCACGGGGTGTGCAGCAGCTGAAACAGATGACTCAGCCCAGAGAGGTGTCCCTTCCATCATCACTAACACCCTGCTAAAATTACACTGGTGATCCCCACGGGAAAAGCCAAGGAAGTAAAAGGTGCTTTATCAACCACTTCTCTGAATGATATGCTGAACCTCATCATTCCTGCCACGAGTTTTTATTATAAGAAATATATTTAGGTAGACAAAAGATAAGTTAAATCTTCCTAATAAGGGGGGGGGGGGGGAAGGAAAAAAACCTCCAAACATTTTATTTTTATCCAGATTTCTCAGGAAATAATTTCTTTATGTAATGATAAAAAGGCACAGTTATCTATGCTTAAGTGTAAAGCAATACCAGATATAACACATCTTCACTGGCAAGGAGAGTGTGTTCCACTCTTCTGCACAACTCATTACAGACAATACCCAGAGAAAATCTTTATAATGTTCTGTTTCTCATTTCATGAATTTTTACAGCTAATGTGCTCTCAGTCAAGAATAATGTAGTGATTAGAACAGAGCACAGTAAGAATATCTGGCAATGTAATACCTATAGAATTTAATGAATTTCTCTCCACCTAGAAGAAATTTATTGATCACCAATTTTTTTTCCGGCTTTAGATCAATTTTTACATCATTTAGCATAAAGTTTCTAGAATTAATTCATGAGAAGGTACAGATAACAAGCTTTGAAGGTAACAAGATATTGATTTGTGCGACTTTCTATGCTAATTTTAGGATTTGATCACAGCTAATGTAATTTGACTAGTGCTTTTTTACTTTTAGATATCTACAAAACAGCTTGAGGATGAAGATTCCCTTTGACAATAACTTCAGAAGACTCCATCAGGAAATAGAACCATGAAAATTTACGGGGTTTTCTACTCACTTGTGCACACACACACTCATGCAGGAACTCACACACCAGCTTGTTCAGTGACAAAAAAATATTACCTGGAATAATCTGCCAAGACATGAGGCCAGGAACATCTCAGCATGGAGCCACCTCTTGATTAAGAGGCTCCACTTAAAGTATAATTCGAAAAAAACTCACCAGTAGAAAGATGCAGCTTTACCTGGGCAGTGTTTAACACCATCTCACCTTGAATCATTTTGTGTGTTAAGCATTCTGTTCCAAATTAATGCAGCTTCCACATTTAAACAGATACAGCCAAGATTTTACACACTAGAACTCTCAAATTCCTTGGCACTCCCTCTGTGTTTCCCGGGACATCCCAGCACTGGACAAGCCCCTCGGACAGGGCTTTGTCAAAAGCACAGCTCCTGATCTAGGGAAGTAACTGTTTGGCAGCCAAATTAAATAAAATCTAGAAACCATCTGTTTTAGAAACTTTAATGATTAATTTTAGGAAGATGTTCTAAAAATGAGATTATTTTTGGCATAGCATTTATTTATAAGACATATCGCTAGCAATCCAGCATTTTTCATACCGGGCTTATAACTACATTTTCCAGTTATCCATCTGGGCCCTTTTCAATTCAGTGGTTTAATTAAAACTCAATGGTATTATCAATCTGTTGCATTTTTCATTTTGATGGTTATTACATTTACAGTACAGCAGGAGTACAAATTAGAGTAAGAAGATAAATCTTATCTTAAAATTTCATTTCTCTATCTTCGGTAACTTTCGTTGTCATAATATTTTCTAGCTCATTCACGTTTATAAAACAGTTTTAATGATCTATTTTTTATTATTACAATAAAGGGGAACAGGCAAAAATTATTTTTCAGTAGCTTCACACATCTCACAGGGAATCTCTCATCACTCATTCCATCAGTCTGGTCAACAGATGGGCATTACACAGCAAGGTTGGGAAAAGGTCCATGGCAGGCTTGATACTAAGGTTTCTTTTCACCTCCTAAACATGCAATTTGGCAGCAGGCAGCCAAGTACACATCTAAGAGACAGAACCTGAGAGATGTAGGAAAAATAAGACAGAAAAAGAAGAGAGTGGCGAAACAAAAACTGCAATGTTGCAAGTTATGAGTCGTTTCAGTTAATATTTAAGAAGAGCATTGCTCTGCTTCCAAACTACCTACACAGACCTGGAGGACTCCAGCTGTAGACTGTAACAGCCAAGACCTTAAGGAGTCTGTGTCATCTTTCCCTGGGCTCTGTGCAGCACTCCCAGTGTACCCAACCATTTCCCTGGGCAGATGATTCCCCTTTTCAGGGAGACTTCCCAGCTCCAAGTCTCGCAGCAGAGCTCCCACCATGCTTCCCTGGCTCTGAGAACGGCAGGGCATTCACAGCAACACAGTTAAAGGCTTATTAAACCACATTTTGGAGCTGGTTTTGCGACTACAGAAAATACAAGGTATAATTCAGATGGAAAGCAAGAACTGTAAGGAAAGGGACTGTGATTTATTAGAGTAAAGGATACAAGCAGCAAAACCAAACATGCTTCCAGCATATGCCATAGCAGGATCATGATGAATTAAATTTTGGGCCTTGCTGCTCTAGGATGCTTGTGTGTCAGAGGTAAAAACTGTTTCAAAGAATCATTTAGACTCAAGGCAAAAAGTCCATCAGGGCTGGGAAGGTTATTGTCCCCCAGTAATGGTACAGGCACCATCTCCAGCTCAGGGCTTCCTGAAGCTCCAGGCTGTCAGGAGTAGAAGGGACACCAGGAGGTCTCTGTATTTACCCATTTCTTACAGAATTTCCCCAGGCAGGCAGCGTGGGCAATGCTGGGGACGAGGGCAGCCTCGGGGGACTGTGGGTTGGTCACTGCTCCTGCTCTCCTGACACATTTGAACAAAGGGGAAACCGAGGTTTGCAGAAGGTCAGTAAGAAACACACGTTTATTCCCACACACATCATCATCTGGCCTTACACCAAAGAAGAGCCTACCAACAAGCATTTATCTGATTAATGTTTCCCCAGCAATCAACCTGTCTGCTGGGACACCATTCATCAGGAGCTGTGCCTGGATTTGTGGTGTTCATCATCTTGTTTCCGCAGACCTCACACAATGTCAGTGGGAATTCCTGCTGACTCAGACGTTGGATCAGAGCCAGCATTTCCATGGAAAGAAGTGGCTGCGCAGCTTAAGGGAGGAAAAATTATTTAACTGCTTGGCCAAATGAGATTCCAGCTTGGATGCTGATGTTGACTACTGAAGGAGGACAAGGAACAACAGAGTAAACTCTGACAGACATCAGGAAGAAAATCATGAAGTCCAAAAAACAGCCCGTTATCATAACAAGGAATGTCATTTGTAGTGGCTTTATGCCTTAGGCTTGATGTCTGGATTTTCCTTTTACTGTCAGCAGAGGGTTCCTTTGGCTGAATCACTATAACAGCACTATTTAAAAAAATTAAAAAGTTCAGATAACACTATTTTTCATGGAACATATGCAAATACCAGTTTTGTAGCTGATTGGTTTTGACATACCTGGCTACGAAAATGTTCAGCCTTCTCTGAAAAGCCTGTAGTTTGCTGAGAGGAGCTACCAAGAGTAGCTGACATTCCCAATAAAGATTTTTAAAGTACCTAGGCAGCACTTTCTGTACCCATCGCCCCCAGCCAACACCCACAAGTCACATCTTACTGCACACACACAAAAGTGTCACTCACTTCAGCCAACTCAGGTGCATTTAACTTCGAAAAAATGCTAAAAAGCCAAAATAGAAATTAATCTTAAATGTACACGGAACTTTTTCTGGGTCTTACAGTGGGAGCACTAACTAGTTCTCTTTCTGCACAAGGTATCTGGAGGCACAAAAAGGGCTTGGCACTCAACTTGAATTAACTTTTGATATGAGTCAGACACCCAATTATCCTCTGTGCTGTTGAAAAATCCACCCTCGTCTCTAATTCTTGTATTTCCATAAGAGCTGACATCTATTAAAACATCTTGAGGTATGCAGTCAAAACAACATAACACTTCAAAAAATTACTGGTAGTCACAGTTAATTGCCTGTAAAATATTTCTTTAAAACCTCCGTAATTGGATTCAATATTTCAGGTATCTCTTCCATGGATTTTGGGGTTGGATATTCACCAGGAGAGCCTCAGCTTACTGGCATTTGCACCAGAAAGAATGAAAGGAAACTACAACACAGTAGTAGCCTCTGCTTTATGAGCAGTTCTGACTAAACTGCAAAGTTATAATTAAAAGAACTGAAGTGCCTAGCAATTCAAAATCTATTTACTCTGCTGTTTAAAAGGGTGATGTCTATACACTTGAAACAATTTTGAGTCCAAATCCAATAGAAGAAAATCTTTACAAGAGATGTAAATGATCACTGTGAAGCACTTGAGGAAAAAGCTAGAACGAAGCACAAGCTTGTTAAGAAAGATCACAGAAATGCAAACGTGCAAAATATAAAATGATTAAAAAAATAAGAAAATAAGAAAAATTAATACAGATTAGCCTTTAGAACTTACACAAAATGTAAAGAAAAAGACAGGAAAGCTGGTTAGCATGAAGGCTAAGAAATATATGAGGTTTCAAGAATATCAGGAGCCAAAGGAATCATGCCAACAATATAATTAACTGCCTCGTGGGTCCCGTGAAGTCTTCATTACACAACCTCTGCCCATCCCTCTCGGATGCTGAGTGATACAATCCTTGACCTGAAGTGAACACTTTGGTTCTTCCACGAACCTGAAGGACCCCCCAGTGGCCAGAACACACAGATACAAAGCCCTTCTGCCCTGCACCCAGATTGCTGCCTGTGCTCCAGCCCAGGCACACGCATTTCTCGCTGGGAAACCCCGGACAGTCCCACACCAAAGGCTTTTCTTTAAAGCATATTTTTCCCCACCATCGTTTCTGACGTGGTCTTGTTTCACACAGCCTTGTCAATGCTCAGTGTGCAGCACTGGCAAAATACTGTGAGGGTTTTGGTACCATAATTCCTTCCCATCAAAAACAACTCGGAGCGCAGGATTACTGAAACGAACTGTCTATTGAATATGTCAGAAATATAAAGTAATATCCAGAATAACATTTTGGCTTGAAACTGAGTGAGAGACTGGAGATGAGACCTGTCAGATTAGACCAATTGAACCAAACAAAATACCAAAAGTTTATGTGAGTGCTCAATCACGCTGAAATTACTGCAGACAAACTGGCTGTTTACCCAGAGGAAGCCAGCTATGGACAGGAGTGAGTATTTCTTCTTTGTTAAAACGAAAACAGTATTTGGGCTCTTTAAGTATAAGAGGTATAACAGAGCAAAAACTGCAAGTGTTTTCTCATCTATTCTTGAACCCTTTTTAAATGGAAAGGCCACTTAGCAAATAACAGAAATGGATGCAGCTGCAGAATGAACAGAGATAAATGGGGAGAGGAGCAGCCATGGCTGTACCACACTGCTTAGCACATTAAGTGAAGGTAATCCCATAGCTGGGATTTAAATATCACCTCCAGAAAAAGCAGTTCTGGGAACCACTCCTAGATGCAGCGTACCAGAGTTTTGTATGGCAGTGGGAGCACCCAAAACTGCCCCAGATATGCCTGTCCAGGATTGGCCACACTACAGAGGATGACCATGAGCCATCAGCCAGATTACACAGCAGCCAGGGAACTCCACAGAGACTTCTGAAACACAGAAAGAAATCAGCTCCAACAGTATTTTAAAAGGTATGGTTGTTTTTTTTCTTACAGCAGAGGAGAGAGAGCAGGGGGAGACACAGAGCACAGCATCCACATCATCTGAGGGATGAGACCCTGCACAACAAGGGACTGGGATGATAACCAGAAACTTCTGGGGATTAGCTCTAGGAAGGTGTTTGTCAAGTTATATTAAGCCTTTTGTACTGCAGCTCATCTGGTGCATTGCTGATACCGGCCTTGAACGTACAGTTGAGTGCCTGCTGGTTAATTCTGTCCCATTAATAAATCAGTGAAGCGCTTTGATCCCGATTTGATTCATATTAGATTATTTGAGCAGCTCCTCACTGCAGCAGGCAGGTGCCACAGCCTTCCCTGCCCGTCTGTCTGAAAAACCGGGAAACAATACGCTGCACAAAATTTTTACTCCCAAACATTTTATCACTAATTCAGCCATTTGAAGGAAATTACTGATCGGTTTGAGAACTGACCAGGGAGGAAAGGACTTCCCATGATTTACAGGGAGCAAAACACCTTTGCAAAATAATGCCATTTTAACTTTAGGCAAGCCTGACCACTCTTAAAATACATAGAAGTCCATTATGGTTTTGGGCAGCTGACGAGCTTTATTAAAAAGTTGATTACCTCTTCAGTCAAAAAACTCATGTGAGAATAAAGAGAGGCCTGACAGAACTATTAAACCACAGATATTCTCTGCTCTCTCAGTCTGTTCATTCAACTGTTTTTTCCCTACCCAGCAGACAGGCACTCACAACAGCACAGGCAACAACCAGCAGGTCACAGCACAGGACACTTGCTACAACAGCCCCAGTGAGCTTCCCACCATTTGTTATCTTGGATTTTATTGTTGGCTTTCTGCTGCAAATTCTGGTTTTCTGCAATTCCACTAAGCTTAGGTAAACTACACACCATGTACCAGAGTTTAACTCTCTGCTGGCTGGTCCTCACAAACAGCATTTGCTGTCACAGCTCTGAATTTAGAGAAGTGGGAAAAACAATCTAAGGGGAGTGAGTACTTGAAAAGAAAAGTTGACGATTACATTCTTTTTTATTGATGACCCTGAGCACGGTATCGTGCTGACAAACATCCTTCTTTTCCCACTCTACCACAGCCCTCGGCACAGAATGTCCTACACGACCGCTAACCTTCATTTCACCCTTTCCTTTTCCACTTTTCCTGATGGATGCAAAGCCGCACAGGCACAGGGGAGATCCACACACGAGCAGGCAGGAAACAGGGCCTGGGTTTGCACTGCAGGGGCAGAAGACAGAAGAGAGATTGGAGCTCTAGGACACCCTGACACCCTCACTCCTTCACTTTCTTCAAAAGTATCAAAATAATAGGTGGTTGCATTAAAATTAGGAGGGATGCCCAGCTGCCCTCCCCAGTTAACAGTATCCTGCTCCAGAAGGAGCCACTAAAGCCTTGGGGAGCGATCTCTTCCCGGAAACAAGATCCACAGAGGAGCCCGAGCTGAATGGAGACAAGCTGACTGGTAGAAGATATTTCCTGGAAGGTAAATGTATTTATTCATTCCGTGGCCTTTCTGCCGTCTGTTAAATTTACGAGCTTTTATG
>JAYRBT010000181.1:5868013-5914908 GCA_036023395.1 Myiotriccus ornatus
AGATATTTCCTGGAAGGTAAATGTATTTATTCATTCCGTGGCCTTTCTGCCGTCTGTTAAATTTACGAGCTTTTATGTTGTATTTTCAGCGTTCAGCTCAAAAAAAACCACAGTCGTGGCACAGAACAAAAAAAATCCCATGAAGTCAAAAAGCATAAAAAGAGATTTAACTGCCTCCTTTAATTTCTTTCTTCATCTCTAAGATAAATCTTTGATCCAGCCTGAATCTCCCAGCTACTCTCCAGTGGGGGCAGAGGAAATGCACACCTAAAACACCTCCTTAGAACTGATGCACAGCTCCTGAGTTCTCACCACAGCCCAATCCAAGCACATCCCAAGCCCAGGACTCAGGGACAGGGATGGTCCCACTCCCTGCCCACCCCACAGGCAACACAAAGAGGGTTTCTCCGGAGCCTCTGCAATGCCTGTGCTGCTGCCACCCATAAATGCCCATGTGAGTTCTCTAACAAAAAACACATCAGCCGTGTCTGATCTGTCTTCAGTAGCTGCAAAGTGCTGAGCTATGATACGTGACAGTAAGGGGGGGCTACATCATTCCACTTCCTCACTGTCACACACACACAAGAAGTTTTTGATGAGGCCAGGCAGGTCTGTCAAACAAAATCTGTCGTGAAATCTTCTCTCAAATTAGAAAAAAAAAAAAACCACCCTACTTTATTTAGCTTCAGTTGTTCTCCTTCTCACCCCAAACTGTGAGCTATAAATCTCTCCAGAATAGAGCCCATTAAGGCACCCTCTAACAACCGGCAGGGCCACCGGTACCAGCCACTGTCACCACCACACCTGCTCAGGCTGCACAGCCTGCTCATGGAGAAAAAGGTAGAACACAGGACCTGGGCTTCTGGTTTCGTATCAGAAGAATGCAAGGCTGGAACAGAACTGTTATGTTTAGAAACACGACACAGCAGCCACCCCACAGATATTTTATCTGTGATCCCGCCTGGTTTCCAACCGAACAGAAACCAGCCAGCCCTAAGAGAGAGAACTCCAGGATGGGTCACAACAAACTGACCAGGACAAAATGAAGCCCTGAAAATTAAGCTTTAGAAGTCTGTAAACTTCATCTACGACACTCAACTTTATCCTTTCTTCATCTCCCAATTTCAAGCAGCTGTGATAGTCGGAGCGACTCTTTAAGCACCTGAATCCATGCACCTCAATCCACGCAGCTTCTAAGAACATACATTTCTCTGAGTTTTTTAATATATGCAGAATACAGTACCTAGAGAACATAGATGTTATTTAGCTTTGCAGAGAAACCAGAAGACAACATCAATATTTAACTTTAATGTCACAAAGCAGAATTCTCTTTCAGGGAGCTTTTCAGAAACTCGGCTCCTGCTCTTTGAGAGGAAGAGGCTGGCAGCACTGAAACCTGGAAAAGGAGTTTCAGCTTCCAAAACTCCATTCTTGTCCTCCTCATCAACTGCACAGGGAATCATTTCATTTGGTTTTGTTACAGGAGAAGCACTGCTCCCCTCGTTCCTGAACAGAAGCACTAAAACACTGATTAGCCATAAGGTTTTAAATTGAAAGCACGGTTTAAACAAGACAGACAACGTGCAACAGTAACCCAAAAGATTGTATTTTTTGGTTATTTCCTATTTAATTGTTTTGTTTTCTCCTCTTATCGCACAAGGACCTCTCAGATCATGTTTTCTCTCAGTGCTGTGTACAGTGATTTCAGCTTTTGTTAGAGGATGCCAAACCTGGTGCCGAAGGTGCGCTCGGCTGCAAGGGCTGCCTGTGAACGAACTTGGGCCAAGAGCACCCCAGGTGTACGGCACCAGCGCTGGGAGGGCTTCGCTGCTGTGCAGCAAATACAAAGCAACAGTTTGGGGCAGGTTGGAGTGTTCCTGACTCCTCTAATGTCACCCAGCAACACAGACGATGCCGCGAAATGCACAGTCCTCGAGGTTGGCAGAACAGATGGAGCCTTAACCTTTACTGGAGACTCTGGTTACACAGCTTCTGCATCTTAAATAATTTATAGGAACTGATCATATGGGAGCTTCAGCTGTGGAAACAGATGATGCTGAAACAAGATCTGATCCAATCTGTTCACTTGCCAGTGTTCAAAACCCGGGAAAGGTGAACAGGTCGCCCTGCAGCCCACGGCACTTGGAGGCATGGGATTTTCAGCCCCATACACTTGTTTATTACTGTTTATTGCATTTAACACAAGCCAGCTTCAGCTTGTGGTGCACCACATTTCCTTCAGCTCAACAACTTTAACCCAGTTTTGCTCTAAAACCAAGGAAGTTTTCCCCAAATCACAGTTCAGACGCTCTACAGATGAAGAGGCAAGTCAAGCAATCACTGTATATGTCATCATACAAATACTTAAGTAAAAAACAGTAGCTTGTTCTTAAGGTAAAATATTTACAAATGGGTACCGTGGTTCTGCAGGACTTGAATGGTCAACAGGACCTCCATTTTAAATACACTGAGAAGAAACCTCAGGCTGAGAGCAGCATTTGTGCTGACCCTCAGGGACACTCAGGGCTGTGAACACCATTATCCACAGCACAGAGCAGAGAAACCACATAGATGTGCCCATTTGCACTTACACAGAGCAGCAGAGCAGGAAGAAGCATGCCTTTTCAGACAGCTGGGGCAGTCTGAAAGCTCCCCCAAAACCATTCAGGAGAAGCACGTTAAAGCAAACCAGCCCAAGTTCAGCCTACTTTAATATTCCAGGCTAAAAACTGCTTTATGAAAGCTGATTCACAAACAGACCAAACATTGCTGTTCTGGGATGCACAACAAAGAGTGGGGCAGATGGTCAGGGGTGGCAGCAGCTTCACTCATCTTGATTTAATCCATCACCACAACCCTGTCAGAGCCCCCAGTCACGTGTGTTTCACTTACTCACTCGTTCGGTTCACACGAGGCATCCAAAAAAAGCCCACTGAACAAGATGTACAGCTCATATTTACTATCCAACCCTGCCAGCATTCCTGGGTTTTTTCTGAAACAAGATCGGAGAAACAAATTTGCTCTTGGCTGCGAGAAGCTCTGCCAGGTTTTCCATCCTAAGTGTGTTTTAATCGGATCACCGCTTAAACTTTTCAAAAAACAGTGTTTAATGAAAACAAACAGATGTACAACTGCCGAATGTCACCGGGAGACTGTTAACATGTGTCATCACCAAGCTTTAACAGCAGAACTAGGAAAAAAAGAGATGGAGAGTTATGACAGGGAAGTAAGGTTGCTATAGAAGTCCATCTTTCCCAAATACAGAGAAGGAAGGAGGGAGCTCCTACGCACAGTGCGAGCAGGCGTCTGTGTCGGAGCTGATGGGCACACTCACCCACCTCCCACAGGAGTCATTCCCTGCCCCAACCTGCCCACAGCACCCTCCTGCCTTCCCACTGCTCACCCTCACATCACTTCTCACACTGCTGATTCAACAGAAAATCCTTCAAAATACCGAGGGGGGGGGGAAATACAGTTTCCTTCACATCAGGCTTCAAATCAACTCATCCAGCAGCATCATCCAACTTGAGCCACTGAGAAGGGGGATATGGATGGAAACCTCTGTCCAGGGGAGGATTTGGCTCCCTTTGGCAGCAGTTCTACAGGCCCACGCTGCAACCTTCCGAATAAATATACTCAACTGAACAAGTGCCAAGTTACCAGCCAAGGCAGCTTCTCCAGAGGATAATTCCACTTACAGATTGCTGCAAAATACCCACATCCAAATTATGGCTCCTATTCCTAGGAATAAAGCTGAATAAAATGGCTTTTCACCCAACTTCCCACAGGAAAGCAAAGCAAAGAGCCCGTCTAAACTTTCCCTCCTTCCCTAATGAAACTCTCATTGATTTTTCATCCTTGTGAATCATTGCCTTGGAGCAACTTCCTTTAGCCGTAGGTTCTCACATTTAATGTCTGTGTATGCTTAAGGGGAAGTTTATCATGAGAGTGCCCAGAAAGACACTAAAAGGGTTTTTTTATGAGAAAGCTATGAAGTTTTACATATGGCATTTACCAGCCCAGTTTAACAAAAAAAAGAAAAAAGCCCCGAACAACCCATGACATTAACAATCAGCAGATCCCTGTGGCATCCTGCGCCACCTCCGTGCAGCTGTCAGGGCACAGAGGCAACAGAAGAACTTATTTATGTTGATAAAGAGTAAAAATATTAAAAACCACCACGACAGGCATTCATTCAGATGTATGGAGTGTTAACAGGTACCCAAAGGTAAGCAGAGCAGAACACATGCATGTGTCTGTGGGATAGCAGGAATTACTGGCACTGTCACGAATATTTGGGCTGGGCATGAAGAAACTGTTAGGATTTAATAAATAAACAATGAAAAATCCATCAGCAGTACATTAACAGACAGACAGCTTTGCCAATACCAAGGACATAAAAAGCAGCAAATCTCTGGTAATTTATTCTTAAGCTAAAATTTCCCAGCTGCTTCAGTTGCTCTTTAAATGGGAAAACAAGGAAAATGCTACAGACCTTGTAGTTCTCATGGCCAACAGGCAGCCTCCAGGACACAGTAGTTCAAGGTAATTCAATTAACCAGGTTTGTATCTAAGAAAAGGAGATATCCTTTTGCTTAAAAGTTAATCTTTTGCATTGTGGTTAATACTGTCTAAATGGCACTGTCCACAAGTAAAGTACTGGCTAGAACTGGTTCCAGAAGACCTGAAGGACCTTTCACAAAGTATCTGGGCTTCTGGGGGGGGAGGAAACATCAGGCCCTATAAAACTTATAGAAAAGAAGTTGAATCACTTGTCACTTTATCAGTCAGCCACCTGTTACTCTTAAGAGGTTAAGCAGGAGAAAACCTTGATGGAAATCATCTTTTTTCCCATCTTTTTTCCCAACTTTTTTCCATTCTCTCACATCTGTCTTTCCATTGAAGTTCCAAAGTACTAGCACCTGTCCTAATGGTGATAACACAATTGTCCTGAACTGCTTCCCAAATTACCTGACTGAGGAAGGAATTCAGTAGTGGAATTCTAGGTGGCATCAATTAACACCTCCCAGCAGTGATCTGTAACAGCCCCTGAAGAGCTGCCCGTGAGCTGAGAGCAAAGCAGAGCAGAGAAACCACTGCTGGTCACAGGAGTGAAGAAGGAACTGAAGAAGGAACTCTGTGAGATGGTCAGACTCACAGCAGGAATTGTGCCAAGGGAAGGAAAGTCCCCGAACTGCACAGGAACAAGCACCAGATGAAGCCAAATGAGATGACTTATGTAGGATAATTATTCCACCACAAGGAGAAGTGGCAACAGAGAACAAAAACAAAAAGGAGATTTTACAGAGATAAAGAGATTGAAAAAAATCACGTGTTTGTTGGTCACAACAATTAGCTCTTCCACTCCAAGAATGTTTAAGAACTGCAAAAAGTTACCAGGATAAGGTTAGGGAAATTTCATAACTCTCACTAAACTCAATACCAAAGCACTGAGATTAAAAGAAAGAACATTTATAAAATCCTACATGAAGCAAACATGAAAAGGTTGCTCGGCTGCGAGCTAACTGAGTAATGTAACCTTTCAAAGCAGCAACAGAAAGCGATTAGACCATCCCTTGGATTGAAAATGATTGATTATCCTGCTAGTATTGGAATTGAAGTTGACTGTAATGCTTTTCATGTAATTGCTTTATTGAATGCTGCATGACTTTATTTGGCAATACACTCAGAATATTGGGAGTTTACCAGTTCTACAGTTCCTGATACACCACAGACACACAGTTACAATATTTTTATCCCAATGACATTGAATTAAATGGCACATACCAAGGTTACCTCCTGACCTTTCAGTTAAGGTCTGTGGGGAATCTTCTGCCTGCAGAATCATCTAGTTGATTTGAGTACCAGCAGCTCTCCATCCTCTGCATCTGTTCGCTGGTTTATTCCATAAAAAAACTCTATCAAAAAAAAACTAAATCTGATTTGTGGCCCTGTGTGCTGTAATAATTAAATCACTCTGAGGACTTTGAAAGCTGGCTCATCCATTAAAAAAAAATATCAACCAAGGACAAGTAAACCACAGTGAAGAAGATGAGTAAGTAAAACTTTCCCTTTTTTCTACTGGAGTACATTAAAATATCTATGGGGTGTTCTTTGTTTTTAACCTTTGTTTTTATCAAAAAAATCCAGCCTTCAAAGTTTAAATATAACTGCACAGAATTGCCTCTTCTCACCTGCTTTTCAGTGTCTTTGATTTGTTATCCCCTGGTGTCACTCCCTGCTCTTTGAAGAGAGTCCTGGCAAAGGTCAGCAGTCAATTAGCCATCAATAAATACCCAACAGGAGAGTGACAATTTTGGGCTGCCTGAGCTCCCATTACTAAACCAAGCAACATGTTGGAAAGCTCATAACAAAAAGCATAAAGTACTTCAGAGTGTTCTGAAAATAAATATAATGTTACCTTTAAAGCAGTAAGTATGAAAAATATCAAAGAAGGTATGTAATACCAAGTTTTATCATCTATTGCACACGTATATTGATTTAACCGAGACACGCTCACTTATCTACAAAGCAAAAAATTGGGTTTTAAGTACCGTACTTTGCAAGACCCTTAGGGCACAATAACATTACTGTCATCATTTACTCTGACTTCCCTGTCTCTCACTTGATCCATCTCCAGTCTTTTCAAAACAATGCAGCTCTGTTTCTATTTATGCCACCACACCAGTACCCTTGGCTAGATGGCAACACAGTAATTATACACAGTCAACATAAAGCACAAGCAAAAATTAATGCTTTAAACACACACACACACCCCCCAGCATATGAGCAACAGATCTAACACTCAGGCACACGGATAACTTCCCAATGCTGTGCATACAAAGCTGTACTTGGGGGTTTGGGAAGGTGGTTTTGCACACTTTTTCCAAGTTGGAAATTGTTTGGGGACAATCCTAAAAGTAAGATTTTACTGGCATTTTGCAGAGCAATGCAAAAGATAGAGGACTGATATTTCCTTTAGAGTAAAGTGGGATCAATAACAGTTAAAAGTTTGGATAAACCCTCATTATTGGATTCCTACGACTTCAAAACGAATCCACGTCGGCCGCCTGTTAAACACAGACACGACTTCAAATCTGCAGAATCACAGATTTTCACATTAACAATGTTTTAAATCAAGGTACAATTATACTGGCATTATAAAATATTTAATGCTGGTTGAAAAATAAATGTACTGAATTAGTTTAACTGAAAATACTGAACTCTTAGATAAGTTACTTATTTCAGTGACACGCTGAACACATTTAACACAGAGAGCTGCGAACAATCTACTGAAATTCATTTCCACTTCCTCCTGAACACAGTATTGTTTTATTAATGCAACCAAGGATATTAAGGGAATGACAATAAAAACAGGAGTGCTACCTTATGTGCACTATATTTAATAACAGAACTTCTGAAAAGTTCCTGGTGTTTTATCATTAAAGCCTCCTTTTAATCTTTGTCTGTAAAAACTCTAATTCTGTGCCCTATCCAGGCAGCTGCTTCAAAACTCCGCAGCTAATACACATTTATTTCTATGCATTTATTAAAAGCATAGAAAACGAAAAGTTAGAAATACTTTTTTCTATATCCAGTGTCTCTGCTGTGAAGATCTTCAATAGCTGGAAGAAGAGGGCTTATTTCACAGAATCACGGAATATTCTGAGTTGGAAGGGACACACAAGGAGCATCGTGTCCAACCCTTACAGGAACGGCCTGGACAGAGACCAAACCCACAGCCTTGGTGTTATCAGCACCACGCTCTAACCAGCAGAGCTAATTTTGCTTAAAAGCAATCAATTCAACTAATGGGTCAAAAGACGTTGAAGGTGTCACAAGTATTGAAGTTAGTTCTCCCTTCAGCAGCTTCAAACCCACGAAAGTTATGATTAGAAATGTCATACTGTAGGGAACTAAAACATGCCTCACACAGATGGATATTTTTTAACTATTGATACTTGAAGGTCTTGGGATCTCAGGGGTGATAGAATAAACCCCAGAGAACATCAATCAGTGAAAAATTTCAGATAAGACAAACACCAGATATCCTCTTGCCCTGGGTTTAACCTCGTGGCTGGCACCCCCAGCCACATTTCACACTTCTGTGGACCTATTCAGTAGGTCAATAAAATCCTGAGAAAAACTTAGAAAAGTACCTACCTTACACATTTAATTTCTTAAGCATATTGAAAATATAATGCTTTGAATGTCAGAATTTTTCAGTCATCCAGTGTGAACTATTATTGCAAATGATGCGTAGGAAGACTTTGAAAGCTGCTGTTGACTAATCCAGGGAATAAGAACCTCTCATTACCACTTAATTCTGTACAGGGTATAAACACAACTCTGAGCTTGTTCTCAGAGCTCTGTGCTGGTGGCATCAGCCCCTTCTCAACGCCTTCTGCTGAAAGCCTGACAGCACTGCTTTACAGAGCCACAGAGAGCCTTTAAACCAGATCCTGTGGAATACAGCAAGGGGAGGGAATACACAAAAACCAGGCAGCAAATATATTATTGGCTTAGGGCAAATAAGGGAGGTGTATGGTCCTTTCCCCGGGATCAGCTGGGTACCAAGGCACACACTCAGCTCCGCCTCTGAGGCGTTGGGCTGGCTCCTCTTTGAACATATGCCCTTTCAAGTGAAATTAATCACTCCCTTTATCACTCCTGCAGCATCTGGAGCCATAATCATTACCCAACTGCTGAGAAAGAAATGAAACCACTAATCGCACGGGGAGCAGGGCTTAGCGTTCAGAGCAGGAAAGTTTTTATGAAGTTCTCATTTGAAAAGCGATTTTTCATGGCCAGCCTTCCAGGACACGCCACACAAAAGCTGGATCTCCTTGAGCAACTGTCTACAACTCCTTCCCCCAGCACAGGGAACCACTACAGAAGCGCTATAATGAAGTTTTAACATGCTTTTCCAAACTTGGCTCTATAATCCTCATTCACTATTATAAGCAAGTACGACATGGAGACACATTTAACCATAAACTTTAAAAGGCCTCTGGAAGAAGGAACTGCAGAAGTGGTGGTGGACACCACTGTCATCAAGAATAAGGACTAGACAGTGCCTCTGGATTCACACACCACACGTGCTGATCTCAGCAGGAATTCCCCAGGCAGACTGCAGACCCTACATTCAGAACTACTATATTCAATAGCCATTTCATCATATCTATCCACTAGCTGAAAGTGATTAAAATAAACCATATCGACAGTACTGCAATCATCCGGGTTACCACGAAATGTCCCCTATCCCTTCTGACTTTTCTAATTCATTTTCCTGGCTTTTGCCATTCATATTTTTTGAAACTAAGTAAGAATACAAAGAACAAGTTGAAGACAGCAGGACTATTCTCATAAATTCCAGAGGGGGAAGAAAAAAATAATATAAGGAAAAAGGGTACCGGAGGGCAGACAACCCAAGCCTCATGAAGAATCCCTAGAAAGAATCAGCAGCATTACTTGCAGAGTGAGAACAACAACAGGCATCTTAGGGACTTCTAAATCAATTTTGTGTATTTTCACCCATAATAATTGTGCTCTACATAACCGAGTGAGAAGGTGATTATCCCCATATACTGAAATCATTCAACTAAGTGGCCAAGTAAAACTCTAACTTAAGATATAATTATTAAGAAAAAACCCCTGCAGGGTTCTGAACAAGGGCAGCAAAATAATTAAATCTAGTACTCTGCTAAAACAGGCTGAAAATGTGATCATCCATTTTTAATGCTCCGCCTATACGTAACAACAGAAATCTTTCCAACAGCTGCATTCAATTAAAAAAATATTAACCCCAAGGAAAAACTACAAAAACATCCCCATCTGTTTTTCTTGCCACTCACTGTGCTTCTTTTGTGACTGAAATATGTACGACAATACAATCCAATGAAGTTGAATGAACAGTACCACAATTCCAACAATAATAAGCTATCTTTTTATTTTTTAAAATGAACAATTTAAAAGAAACCACTTTTGCAGATTTTCCCCTGTGACCCCCAGCTCTGTTCCCATAGTAACTATTGAGGAAAGAAAAGGATAAGAAGCCTAACATACTTCTCCCAATACCAACAAAATACAGGGGAAAAAGCACCTTATTCTCAAAAACTATTATTCTCAGGAAGAGAAGAGGGCCATTAAAAGATTAGTGTGAATCTCCTGTGTAATCTAGTTTAAACCACCACCTACTGAACATCTGATGTTGGTTAGACAAAGATGTTTGTTAAAGCGGGCGGCCTTTGTGTAAAAGAACTGTTGAAATAGTTTTGCAAGCCCAACAGTAACAAAATTACCGGGAACACGCTGTAAAAGCTCCCATCTGAACACAGCAAGGCACCAGCCCACAGCCGCGCTGCGCCTCAGCGCTCGTCCCCGCCGAGGAACTCGCATTCCAGGCATGGGAAGTGTAAATTTTGGAACTTATTTCAGTGTTGTTTCAGTTCCTCCTCTGCTGAACTTTTTAACTGGTCTCATACTCCGCGCTGGAGCGTGTTTTTCTAGGAAAATACACAGAAGCCAGTGGTCCTTTCTTTAGGCGGTGCCACCAAGAACCTTCCGCTGGTGCTGACAGGTCCCTACAGGAAACCAGAGCTAATAAGGGAACAACTTGGAAACACTAAGTTTACAGATAAGGAAAAACAGCATCAGTTTAGGCACTTCTGCATCGCTAATTACACTTCCCAAACTCCTCCAGGAACTATGCCAGTGGCATTCTCTGAGCCACAGGGAGGTCCCTCAGCCATGACCCATACACTGATCTCAGCCCGGTGGGATAAGGACGGGACCAGGGGGGTGTGCTATGGGCTGCTGGGGCATTTATCCAACCCAACGCACACCTCGAGCACCTGGAGGAAAGACCAGGCTGGAAAATGATCTTCCAGCATAAGAAAGGTTCTCCAGGAGAGAGATGGAGCTCTTATGCTGTATGTTTGTCTGGTTCCCTGACAAACACACCAGTATTTACTGCCTGTAGACACAAGGACTCCACCAACTTTGAAATGTCTCACCCACCCAAACATTAATTGTAGAACCACTGCAGAGGGTTATAAATTAAGGCAATGAGTGCATTTCCACAACCCCAAGACAAGTTGGATTCAGCTGTTGAGAGAACAAGACCACAGGAGGACACCCCATCAGAACTGGAATAATGCAGGTGGGGTGCAGCAGCAGAACATGATGTAATAGAATTTGGAGGCCTTTGGACCAGGAAGGAGAAAATGTGGATAGGAAATGGTAAGGAAAATGAAGAGAGAAACCCAAATGTTTATCCATCTGAAACAGCTGTGCTGTCTGAGGAAACACGAAATTATCTTCGAGGCCACCCTTAAAGCTTCTCAAATATCAGTGACTAATATCAACCAGCGTATTAAGTCTTGCTGCTAATGCAATTTTGCAAAACAACTTTCTCTGAATATTTGAATATTATTGGTTTTTTTAAAGTTTCATAGAAATAAAAGTGTAATTTATATTTTCCCATAAAGTATTCCTCATAAATAATTATTTTCGACAAATTTAGAACTAAAGTACTGCTTTTTTATTTAAATAACTTTTTTTAATAGCTACATAATGAAACTACACCAACACATTAAAAACAACTAACCTGCTTCAAAGGAAACTGTTCATTACAAAATATTTTTTTTAAATGATTCAGAGATATTTTAAGCCAGACACTTCTACTTACAATTGTAAAATATCAGCAGGTCAAAGCTTCACTGAGATTTGATATAATTCTAAGGAGCAATGCTAAGAAAAGACTTCATTCAGAGTTCAAAGAGAACATGTTTACTCACAGAGGTCCAGAAGCGTGGTACCCTCAGTGAGTAAACACATGAGCAGCAACGACCAAAAGAAGTGTTACTTGAGTTAAAGAGTAGTCTGGCTCAAGAACAGAGGTATAACACTGGTCATTATTAAAGTTCAAGGTAAAAATAAGAAGGGTCATCATTTTAGAACAACTTTCCATCATCAGAAGTTTGGAATCATGAGTCAGAAATACCATAAACCCCCCAGATGCCACACAGAGATCACTAAAAAGCCATTTGTGCCTCACTCATGAGGTGTTGTCCTATCAAACAGAGTCATCACTTAATGTAGGACAGATCATCACTCTTCACTTTGCCGAGCTTCTCGAAAAACTTCACTTGTTGCTGAGCTATTTTTGAATCTCCTTTCAGCAGGTCTGAGCTCTGCTGTCCTTTGAAGGCCTGGGCTCCTTTTAACATTTAGTGTACGAAGGTAATAATGCGTCTTTTAAGAGGTAAGGTCAGAGGCACTTCCAAACCAGCACCTGACCTTCCTGAAATTACCATCTTGAGAAAGGGCATTTTATGGCAGCATTATCTGAGAACAGAGAACAAAAGACCCTTTTCATCGTAGCCGTGGCTGCCTCACCCACCCTCACAGGCAGTTCAAAGGTTCCTACCACCTTAGAAGTGGTTCCCTGAAATGTTCATTTCGTACCTTTTCCATTACGGATTGTCTCTGAAGAAAGACTAATGATCAAAAGCCATTTGCTCACGCTATTTTAAGGACAACTTTCAAACACGGGTAGTGGCTCCGCACTGAAGTTTTCCTGCGTTCACCCGGGCCAGGAGCACTTACGGCTCACATACCTGGCTCCCCAAAGCCCACGAACTCCAGAGGTTTAATGGTTTCTTCCCCAGGGAAAAATCTCTCTACTGTGAACAGAATCATTACAAACCCATTTCCCAGTCTAATACCTCACTTTCAGTGCTCTTCCACTCATATCAGGGAGCACGTCCCTGCTGGGCTAAATCGCCATCCTGACTCATTTTCGGTAGAGAATTACAGATGGAGAACTCCCTGGGACACAACAACATCTGGGTTTCTAGCAGTCTGCTTTTCCCCTTCCACAGTAGATAGAGTATTATTTCCATGTTAGTCTTTTTACCACGATTAAAGACCTGTTTTCCTAAAAATCAGAGCATTTTTGTCCTACAAGAAACATTTTTATGATATTCCGCTTATTAAAAAATAAAGCCACATCATTGCTTTGGCTCTGAGAGCCACCTTTGTGGGGTTCACCCCTTATCCTTTCCAATCTCTTAACATTTTGGGGGAAACAGCACGTGTGCAGGTACTGAAGTACAGTTTATGAAGGAGGTGAAGACACCAGCAGTGATGGGGAGATGGGAACCAACCCATGAGCAACAGCAAGAGTCTCTGGGAAGAGACACCTCAGCATTTGGCAGTCCTAATTATCAGCCCCTCTCCGGTGACGCACACGAAATAGTTCCTGTGTCGCACACGCATTTTACACTTGATTTTGGCTTCAGAACTAAATCTCAGAGCTTTACCAAAAAATAAACCGACTGGAACTACGCTGTGGATCCGTGTGTGTGTTCTGTCAACATTCCACACACAGTTTTAAAAGCCTGAGTTGCCGTCACTAAAACACAGAAATATCGGCATTGCAGGGATTCCAGGAGCTTTTAGGGCCACTCAAGTGCTGAAGAAAATCGACATGGGGAAATATGCAAATCGCTAATTGGCAATTGCATGAAATGCTATTAATTTACAAGAATTTAGATCCAATCAAACTTAGTGAAGAAAACTGTTCGGCTCTTTGAGGCTGCTGAGTAATTTAACTGATATAATTATTGCTTTCATCTTTACTGGTCACTAAAATGAGTATCTGACAAGGACCATCTTGAAACCAAAAGATGCAGTGCACAGATATTTGGATATCAGTATGTAACTTCTAGAAGCCAAAAGCTCAAAATAAATGGTTTTATAACGGGCCACAAATAAGTAACACACAAGTGACAGGGAAGAGCATGTATAATTTACCTCACACTGACAAGTTCTTACATTTTAGAATCACAGAGCCCGGGTTTTTTGTAGATGCAGTGATTTCAATACTGTTGCTTTCACCCACACCAAGACCACCAAGCCCAGCTTGAAAATGTACAAGTCTTCATTAGATAAAATCAGGGACTTAACTGAAAAAGCCTGTGTTAGAAACTGCAGTGCTGATGTGATTCTTTTTTTGTTTGTTTCTTTTTTGTGGGTTTTTTTTAAGCCCCACCCATATTAAGGATGCCTCCCTGGACTTCTGTGTGCTAGGAAAATTCATTTTAGTACATATAAATTTATTTTCATAAAGTCAGAGCTTTCAGTGGCATAATCTTATTTAATTATAAAGCATGACATTTCAATAAGGAGCTGGATTTCTCCCCAGCAGGTAAGTAACTTGCCATGCTTCGAGCAGCCAATTCAAGATTTAAAAACAGATCATCCACTTTCCCATTAAGGATTGCTCATTTCTCATCAGGTTGTTTCATTTAATAAAAAAAAAAAAAAAAAAAAAGGACAACAGCTGCAGGTCTTTCTCTCAGAATGGATCTGCTCAGTTCTGACATTAAAGTTTTTAATTTTAGGTTCTCTATGCTGTGCTTTTCTTTAAGTTCTCTTATTTTGCATTGGGCACAAAAGTCCTCAAACTATGGTATAATTTTTTTTATAATTATTATTATTATTATTATACAAACACAGACCTCAATACATCAAGATCTCCACAATCTACATCCCAAAGTTATTTTATTATTAATACCCTGCCACAACAGGTTATGTTAACCCTTCTACCTCTTCAGATTCACCTGTTCCATTCAACTAACCATCCCTCTCTTCCCAAAATTTTTAGAACTGTAATCTTTTAGAAAATTTAGAAATGGCGATGCTTCACTACTACTGCAGAGAAAAAAAGGGGCTTCCCAAATCCTGTTTCTTAGCAAAACAAAGTGTTTTGGGTGAATATACTATTCATTTCCACCTAGAACCATTTGGGCTTTAGATGTAACTTTTATCAAATTTTCAACAAAATACTCCAATGAAAAAAGAAAAAGAAAAAAATGTTTACAAATACTAGAGGGAAAAAAAAATCTTTCTTTTTTTTGTTTTTTCCCCAGCAGGACAATGAATTTGGCTGAAGCTCACAAGTGATTTTCATCTGGAAAACATTTCACTCAAAGTTGTTTTCTACCTCTTGTCACTACATAAGCAGAGAAAGTACATCAAAACACGCTTAGGATTTGTGGTTTTCAGAGTGACTCTTGAGAGCTCAGGTACTTCTAACTCACTGTGGGAGTCACAAGAGCTGACGATTTTTCTTCTGCATCTGGAAGACAGACCTTTACAACAAGCTCACCGTGGGGCTTTCAGTGCCCGGTGCCCACGTCCACACACACCTGGGCACCACCTTCTCTTGGCTCTAAACAAATCTGCCCCAGATGCCTCTGAAGCATCAATAACTCCTTATTTTCAGCTGGAATCATCAAGTCAAATTAAGTTTTTATGACTTCAGGTGCACAGCCCCAAAGACCGATGGCACAACACACCTCAGAATCGAAGACAGACAGCAACGAAGGCTCTAATTTGTCTTAAGAAAACAACTCCACCTTTCAAAGCTTGTTCAAAAATCAGATAAATAACAATGAATTGGGGAAAGAGTTTGTGTTTATTTCCTCTTCATTTCATATGTTAGACATTATTAAAAAAAAGAGTCTTTAGAAATATAGTGTCATATTGCACTTCCCCAGCACTCAGCCTCCCATCCCAGCAGCCAGGAAAGAAGCTGGTGTTGATCCCACCAGAAGGACAGGAGCCCTCCTGGAATAATTGCTTCATTACCTTCTACAGAACTATAATTAAAAAACAAATAACCAAAATACCAAAGAACCTCTCAAAAAAAAAAAAAAAAAAAAAGGAAATAAATTATTTTTCCATCAAATTGAATCGCTCTCTCGCTCAGTCACAGAAGGCCAAACCTCAAAGGGATCCTGGGCACTGAAACCTCTGGTTCAGCTGGGTATTTCTGATTAAGTACTTTAAGTAAACATTTCCGAATTCAACAATTTTTCCATTTCACTGAACATTCTCTGTTGTTGTGTGTTGTGCTACAAATTAAGCATCCAAAGCATCATGTTTGGGTTTGTGCAGCTGTATCCCATCATCTCCTTCTTACCCATCACCTCCCTGTCACTGAGAGTCTATCAACGTGTCTTCACGTGTTTCCAAGCCTTGTGCACACCTGGTTTTGCATACTGAAGCCCTGCATGTATCCAACCTGACTGAGGGACAGAAATAATTCACTAAATGTACCAAGGAGATTACAAATAGGTCAACCAGAGCATGGACTTCTGGCTCAGTATATCCTGAAAGCGTGCCCTTTGCCTTCAAAAATGAAAATTATTAATTATTTTGAAGGAAGCAACATTAGGATGATGATATCAGGATCCAGTAAATATTTTACTCTTGGATTAGAAGTATTGAGGAGTCCAGAATTATACTCTAGAGTCACTCTGGTGCTTAACTGCAACAGGCATGAAGATCATTAACTTACAGAGATTAAACTCCTCTATTTGTCAGTTACAAAAAAAAAAAAAAAATCAGAAGACATTATCAGGCATTTTTAATTTATTACTGAGCTAAAACAGAATGAAGAACAGGCAATCACTCCATCCTCAAACACAAGAATTATCTAGTAGACAAGAGAATGTATCTTTATCCTACCTGTTTTCCAGACAAATTGGTGACCTCTCCTGGCTTCCAGATCAGCTGTTTGTAACATTAAGAAAACAAACAAAAGGAAGGGCTTCCCCAGGCTCTGCCATGCCCAGTGAGGAGAAACCCAGTTCTGTTGTAGAAGCATAATTCAGATAATTCAGGCTCTTGTCTTCTTTGGTCCTAGAATTAACCAAAAAAAAAAAAAAAAAAAAAAAAAAAAGAAAGCTTGCTAAAATATTTAAAACACCAAGGCAACAGGCTCAGCCTAAGGGTAACCTGGTGGCCACTGTGCATTTCACAGTCCCTTGTGCCAGAGTTGATGGGAACAAGTCTGGTACAGCTGCTTCACTTGGAGAGAGAGAGAGGGGGGAAAAAAGAAGAGGGGGGAAGAGAGAAGAGCCAGGTCCCAGAGGACCTGCAAACCCATCCTACAGAGCCACTGTAAATGCTTTTAGCAGGTTCTTAAGAAGAAATCTACCAGTGCAAATAAATGGTAAGGGATCCAGGAACACTGTGTGGTTATGTTCCTTTTCTCTGTTTAAGTTTAGCATTAATATTATCATGATATAGGCAGAGAAAACCAAAGTGAGAACGGGTTCCAGGTGCAAAATTCAGCTCCCAGTACAGACCCCATGTCCCTACATTTCAGATCCCTGACAACCAAACAGACCTGGAATTGTTTTAGCTCTGTGCAAACATGGGATACACAAGAGCAACATCAGAAAGGCGGCAGGAAAAGCAGGATAGCAGGGGTCGCATTTTAGCACATGATGACCCACCTAGAAAGGGAAAACTAGACACTATGTAGGCATTTCTATGGAATTTGGGACTCTCATTCAAGTCCCTGATCTCTGAGCTCCAGATCAGCAACCAGTTACTCCAGAGAGGTCTCTCTGACTAAGGGATTTTAATTAAGCTCTCCAACACTTCAGATGAATACCAGAGGCACGTTGTGAATGAGACAGGAATGGATCAAGTTCTGCTGCTGCAGCGGTTTTACACCACACAATTCATTAAAATAATCACTGTGTGGTGCTGGAAGCAAGGAGGAATGTGTCTCCTGGTCTCCCACACAAAGCAGGAGACCAACTTCGAAATACCTGCTTCAGCAACCATCCACATTGCTTGTACACCACAGAAAAGCTCCCAATGAGAGATTAAAAAGGCACAGAATAAAATAATATATTAACAATTCTAGTTCAGTCTGGTAATTCAAATCTCTGTTTCTCTCATCCCAGAAGATGACCAACCAGACACTTATTTATAGGCAGATTTTACATGAATTTCAAGATATTTTGGACTCGTCCACATTCAGGAAGGAACAATCTGGAAGTCTCAAAAAATGTTACTTAATGGTACTTCCACGTGAAAAGGTTTTTGATGTAAATTTACATATTAATTTTTCTGATGTAATAGCTTTTGCATTTATTCTATGCCTAAATTCTCAACGTAATTCTATTTATTAGTGATTAACCTTACTGTTATTGGTAAAAATGTCATATCCGTGCTTGCATAAGGAAAGAGATAACACCTGTCTTCAAGATTTGCCTTCATTGGCATAATCTTGGTGATTTTCATTAAAATAATTATTAGTTTTTACAAGCTTAGTCCAGAAAATTCCATTACATTCCTAACCTTATGAAAAGCAACATTGTCATAGTACATAATACACAGCATCGTCCTTGATAAGAAACTGAAGATAAATCTGAAAATTGCACATACTGAATATACAGTAAAGCTTTTAATTTCAAGCTGTATTCAGATTACTTTGAAACAGTTTTTATCATGATAAATTCATGCAATTATGTTTAATCAGATATTGACTAACTACAGTGGCAGATACAATGTAGGATCTGTTATCTGGTTTAGCTCATTCTTGAGTTTCAGATGAACAGCATCTCATGTAAGACCTGAAAACCCACCAAGCTCTCCAAATGCAGTGATGTGGGCAAGGGACCAAACTCAAGCTTTCCTCATGTCTTCTGGGTTAATTTTATTCAGAAATCACATTTAATTCACAATGCAACCCACCGAGTCCCAACACCCAGGCAATGTAACACAGACCACAAGTGGCCTCAGAAGAAGCACAAGAAATCTCGAGCATCCTTCAGACATGCAGTGCAGCAGGGAAGTCCTGGGGTGGGGGGTTAAGAAGGGTTTTTTTGCCCATCTAGACAGCTGCTCACCTCACACAGAAGAGCTGAGGAGGAGCAACTCGCCCAGTGCCTTCAGCATCGCAGTCACCATCTATGCCGGTCGGAAAACAGAGTCACCGACTTCCTGCCGAAGGAAAGAGAAGGAATCAGTGACACTGGCTCCAACACTGCTCACACACAGAAACACCAAGCGAGGAGAGGAATTACTCAGCTGCTCAGATTTAAGTTGTGGAGGGGAGCCAGCTCTGTCCTGCCCAGCCCTGCCCAGACAACGCTCATCCGACTTGCAGGGCGGCTCTCCAGGTTCCAAAAATGCCACTAAAACAACACAACTTAAACAGGCAGGGGCGTGGAATGGGTGAATCCAAGGAAACTCAGACAAGAGCTGATAAAGATGCTGAGATTTTTAATGAAGCACCAGTAGTGCTCATCAGCTGCCTTCTCAATGCACTGCCTTCATCGCAGCGTTCAAAGGGTCAGCAAACAGCAGCACGTCCCTGGGAGGAGCTGCCTCCTGCCCAAAACAAGGGCTTCACATATGTTCATTCCTTGGGCAGGACTACAAAGATAACTGGCTGCTGCTCCCCACGGAGCAAGAGCACAGACTACATTAAGTCAGGAAAACCAGAAATAAATTAGACACCACGACACTGATTGTAATCTCCCCCACCCCAGCAGAGTTCAACACAGTCCACTGATTTACACCCCAGCAAAGCACAATAAAAATTTGTCTGTATATCTGGGGTTGTGTAACACAATTTGGAACAGTGGCTGTTCTGTCCTGATATGATAAAAAATTATTGCACAGGCAACATATGCTATCTACAGAAACATGAATAAATTACATTATGAAGGCCACCAACACTTCACATCAAATTTAGTTACACTGTATCTCAGCTCCCAAATGTGTCAGCATGGCTAGCTGTAAACTGGCAAATACAAAGGAAAATGGAGAACAAAAATTAAATTTACATTTTAAGACTTGACTTCACCGAGACTGGTCATGATTAAATTCATGCAATTGCTCAAATATCACAGAATGGTTGGATTGGAAGGGATCCTAATGACCATCTCATTCCAATGCCCCTGCCATGGGCAGGGACACCTTCCACTAGACCAGGTTGTCCCGTCCAACCTGGCCTTGGACACTTCCAGGGATGGGGCAGCCACAGCTTCTCTGGGCAACCTGTGACAGGGCCTCACCACCCTCACAGGGAAGAATTTACTGAATATATTCAAGATTTGTGTTTTAGTCTGAAAAAAAATCTCTCTCTTTCACAAAACTGATTATCTGGATTTATTCAATATCCTTTATAATACAGGCCTGGCCACCTAATCGCCTGCACCAGTGGATTTTCATGAAATTAAATGATGAGCTGTTGTTCTTGATATTTGAAGGATCAGTCACAAGGCTCCTTGTCATTTTGTTCGGTTTGTATGGAACCTTGTTCAGAAAAACAGGTAACACACGTGAGCTGTGACGGCTGGGAACATGCAGGCAGTCATGAAAAGGTTACGTGCAAGTTTTCTAATGATCATAAAAGCGCATTTACATTTTCTAATCCGTTGCTAATTCTCTTAATGACAGGACTGAATAAAACCGTGGGTTTGAAAAGCAGACTTATTTTAGAAACTCGTATTTCTGGTGAAAACACGGCATTCTACTGTCAAAATGTTATAAATAAATAAATACGCCTATAGCTGACATGTATCTTATTTGTGAAGTGTTCAAAATTTAATTTCATTTTCAATGTCAATGGAATATTCACCAGCCAAATCCCAGTATAATCCCTGTTCAGCCAGGGAAGGGAAAAAACCCTCTGGGAAACTTTTCCCATTTTCCAGCCACTGCTGAGCCCTCGGAGAAAGGTATTCCCAAGGGACAGGCACTGTGCTAGTCCAGGACACATTAAGAGTCCTCAAAAGCACCTAACATTGAAAGATGGAAGGTTGATGGTCCAATCTGGACTCTTCACTCACACGTACTGCACTGTGAGAGAAGGGATAAACTGCTCTTTCTCCAAGTTTCCATGGGACAGGAGGTTTCTCCAGCCCTTCTCCACCATTTTTGTGGCTTAGGAAAAGTCCAGCCTGGCTATGCTCCAACGTGGATTTACGAAATATTTAATACTGAATTTAGAAAAAGATCAACTTGAACTGATCCAAAGCTGAGACACGATTTCAGCCTTGTCCTACATCAGTTCAATTCCCCCTGACTTCACTGGGAGTTGTGACCTTCCCCGTCACGGGCAAATCTGACCTACTTCCTGCTGTGAGATGGGAATGCTGACAAGGACACCTGGGCAGCACCCTCCATTTAAAACACACGATGCAATTAGAATAATCCCAAACACCCTAAATAGCAACAACAACACAAAAAAGGCAGCAATTGCAGATCATATGCATGGCTATAACTCATTTGGCAGGTGTCTAGCACAAAGATAAGCATCATTAATCATGAATAAATTTTCTTAATACAAATGCAAGCAGTAATTATGCAACTGTTTGCCTACTACACACAGCACAAACCCATTGCATGTGATACTCCAAGATAATCTGGATGTCTATATCATACTCTTTATCCTCAGAGACCAGTAAAACCTGCCTTGCCTTCTCAGAAAGCTGTTATCCAAAAAGCTAATTCTGTTCTGTCCTAAAGCAGCAGAAAGCCTGGCCTGTAGCAGCAAAGGCTGATCATCACAGACAGGCACTGCTGACCATCCCTGGGGGAGAGACTTCCAAAAAAACACTAATGCTACTGCTACAGGCATTGAGTTTAATAACATTAAAGTGTTTGGACAGTGACATATGTCAGACTAGAAACAGACCTTCAAATATACGTGCATATGTGTCCAGTCTTTTATTTAATGATGAACCCAGTTACACTAATTTGCCCTTACTTCCATACCTAAAATGAACTCTATACATTATTCCACTTACAGATTTGGAGGGAGAAAGTCTTCTGGTTAAAGCAGAGGCACCTCAAATTCATTCTACTTCCAACTCTGCCAGTAACTTCCTGAGCAAAAAGTCATTTAAGGTCACGCTCAGACACTAATACTTGATTCTGCAAATGATTTCAGCGAGTGCCTTTGCATATATGAAAATGGCAGCTTGATTTTCTATACCCCTACTTTGTCACCTCCAAACCTAAACTGAGAATATTTACTCTTCTTCCAGGAGCATTTTAGAAAATCCTGGATAAAAGCACACAAGTGTGAAGGAGCAAAATGTGTACTTGGGTTAACAAGTCCCTGACAGTACTTCTGTCCTAAGTGGTCACTCACTGGGAATCAAAAGATTAATCTCCACACTTCTTTGGTAATTTGCTACAATAATTTTAAGGGTAAATAATGAAAGAACATCTGATGTTAACACATCTGCCTACAGAAGATAACTCCAAACAATGAGCAGACTCCAAACCAGGTTCTTTGGGCTGGGAGAAAGCCTGCACAACCCCCACACCTACAACACTGCTCCATTTTCATGTATAAACTTCAACAACCTTCCTCAACACTCTGTTGCTGGAAAGCTCAGCAAGTTGTCACCACCTTTACCAGTTATATTTGAAAGTTTGGGTACTTTAGAGATGTTTACAGTCAAAAAGTAAGAATCTATTAATTATTTAATCTTTTCTATTCAACTGTATCCAATTCTTGTCCCAAAGCTATGGATGATCCTGGGGATGAAAACAAGAATATGAAACTACTATACTGCCAATGAATTGCTTCTGAACTTACAACAATTTGTTTGGGGTAAAAACCACGAATCCCAAGCTCTCCCGCTTCAGTTTTTGTACATCCTAAAAATGTAACAAAAGCAGGTTTGAATTTAGAAGTTTAATTATAAACTTAGCTAAGTGGATTATAATGAAAGATGTTCCAGCAAGGGAGCTCAGACTGATGCATTATGACTACATTAAAGAAAACACCAGAGAATAGTTACTTTCCATCAGTAGAACGACTTTAATTACGACAGTGCTAGAGCAGAACTGTTCTGTGAAACGATGCTGCTGCTCCATCCCCTCCTCTCTGAGCACTTCCAATAGCCTCCATGGGAACCCACTTGACTTCCAGTAACAGAAACTGCGTGTGATTGCAGACCCCTCCGAGGAACCCAGTTCAGGAGATCAGTCAAAGGCAGCTGAAGCAACACTCGCTTCATTTGCACACAAACACGGATGGCTCACGCTCTGCCAGAAGGGCAGGGAGACTTCAAAGTCTCAAGGATTCAGGAGCTTGTGAAAGGCACCATCCTGGCACTCCTCAGCTCACGGGCCCACAGTCACCTGCATCCCCCAGGCCCACTGAGAGCAGAATGAAGGATGCTCAACAACCAAGGAGCCCTCCAACATGTCCCTCTACAAACAGCACTCAGGGTGACCCTCTGGTCAAGTGCCCAAGCCTTGGACTTCTCAGTGGTATTTAACAGCCACAGGCCTTTTGGTGCTTTTGGTGTTGTACCTTAGCACTCAAAGTAGGGTAATTTACCTTCACAGATGTTCTTCAGGCGATTATCATACCCCTTGCAGCAGGAACAAGTACAGAGCAATTAAGATCAAAATGCTCAAGACTGTCAATAGGCTTCTCTCCTGAACTCAGGCATTGATTTTTTCTGAGCAGCAGAACACAAGAAGTGTCCAACAACTTTTAAGTAACCTTTTCTGGCTGCTCGTGCACTTTTATATATTTAATTAAATACAGAAAAGGCTGTAGAGACTCAAACCAAACATCTCATCCACACACCAACAGTCATCTAATAAACTTAGGGAGCCACCTTTTTAACCTACATAAGTTGTGGAGGTTATTTTACATAGGTTGTGTGTACAGCCTCTCTACAATACAGCTGGATGCCTCCTGCCAGCCTTCTCAGCCAGCACAGCAGAACACAGCCCAGAATAAGCCCAGTGATGTCTTCACGCTATGGCACGTCCTTTCTGTAACAACAAAACTTCTACAGCTCTGAGGGGAAAAAAAGTTTCTTTTTGTTTATTTTTCAATGGATAGAGAAAAGTTTGAGTCTATTATCAATATACTGCTCTGCTGTAGCTTTTGTCATTGGCAATGGATGAGCTGAAGGTCCTTTGAAATTCAGCTATATCTGTGAACTGCTGTCACAGTTGCACAGATCTTGGATTACTGTTAAATTGCAATTAAACAAAGGCAAAGGGAGCTGGCACTGCTTCCAACACCATTTCAGTAAATGCTATTGCAAGTTTTTGTTCAAAGAGGATTACTCTCACTTCACTGGCAAAGCATTGCATATAATGCACATTCAGCAGTATAATACCATTTGAAAACCAGTATTTGAAATTATTTTCCTCTAAAAGGGAAACCTGGAAATCACACTCAGTAGAGAGCAAAGTCCCCACTTTAGCAGCAGGACTGTTCACACCGAGAACAACAGAAAGCTTCAAAGTCACCAATTACAAGGCGGCAGAGTTTCAAAAAAAGAATAAACCTCCTCATAACCTCTGCTGCATGAACAACGGCAGATTCCCTCAGCATTCCCATTAAAGTGCCTTCAGTTCAGAAATTAAATTGCTTTGCTGCAGTGATTTTCTTCTGCATTCTGATATTACTTTATATTATTTGACATTAGTGCAGCATCGCAGGCTGTAGGTCAGGGGGTTTTTCTCTCCTCACCAGAACACGTCCCCCATGTAGAGTTTATCAATCTCCAGCACAAGGTCAAAACAATACAATCAAGTACCACCAGGCATATGAGCTCAGCAAAGACTTGGGCTCTGCTTGGCAGGGAAGGACCATCTGCTTCCCTGCCACAGGACTGGCAGAGCTGAAGCTTATCTCCAGTTTAAACTGTTACATTCTCAACTTCCATGGATCAACCAGAGCATCCGAGTGCCTGCACACACCCAAGCACCGGAGCAAAGAAATAACTGCAAAGAGGCAGGAAAATGTTACCGTTTTAACCTGCTAATCGGTTCTGGGAAGAGAACTAGGGTTCAGTTCTGAACCCACAAACACTGGTGACTGTGGCTAAAATAACCCCACTCTGGTACACGCAAATATGCAGAGGCCAACTTCAATACTTCTGAAATGTATAATTTTCCTTCTGCTGTAACACATACACTAAGAATAATTTCTTTTCCACAAGATCCATTTGTGTGAAGACGTTTCTATTTTGCCATTTGCCCACCTAGCTCTAGCCCATACCCAAATGAGCTAATAAGAAGAGACACACACACATCCACAAGATGAATTCCGTTTCAAAAAACTCATTTCCAAAGTGCTGAAATAAACATTTATTCCAATGCCTCCTCTGTCATCAGCTGTTTATTTCAGTGCACCGAAGTACAAACGTGTAGGAAAGGAGAAAATATGGAGCACAACACAAGGCAAACATCATAACAACTCCAAAAACACGCAGGTTCTACAGAGGAGCACAGTCCATCAAACACTGACACTGCAGTTCATTTCCCATCAAACATCGCACAGGAACTCTTGTGATGAACCAAGGCTTCACCATTTCTACAGAATAAAGCCCTGTATAAGTCAGGTCGCATGTCAGAATATGTATTTTAAATAATTACAGCTAGAGTTGTCAAAATTAATTAATCCATTATAATTTGTGATGCCTTACTAGTGATTCATTCACTTTCCTTCCATTCGCTTTGCAACAGATGTCCCAGCCCTTGATGCCAACTGGCCCAGGCAGACAGTGTAAGGAAAGGGTTAAGAAAAAACCGTATTACTTAAAAAGAAAAAAGACAGTGAAGGCTGAACAGACATGTGGAAAAAAACAGTGATATTAGTCTAAGAAGCTCTAAAAACTGCTTTCTGAACACACACAGATGCCAACAAGTGCACGCTGCACTCTGAATCCAGCTTTTATTAACTGCCACGCAGACTTACTGCAGCACACCAGGAGCAACAGTGCAGGAACACAGGGCTTGTGCTGAAAAGCAGCACTTGCTTTTCAGGTGGAATTCATTTTCAGGAATGGCCAAGCTACTCAACTTATACCCAACTTCCTCAGGCTGCCACGCGAGGGACTTGAGGGAAGGTGTCGGAGAGCTGATCCCCCTGCAGCAGAGGCACCCAGGGAGAAGGTGCCCCTGCAGAAGGTGCACAGAGAGGCCAAGTGCTCACACCAGCACATCACATCGGCCTCCTCCAGAGTGGGAACGACACCAGGCACACGCTCTGGCTCAGAACCTGGCACCAGGATGTGTGCCTGACGCTCGGGCACTCCCAGACACTTTGCAAGAGCCGCAGAACCAGGTGTAGGAACGTGGGGTTTTTCATATCAAAACCCATTCCTTACATCTGCACATTTATTTAGAAGTGGACTTGCTTTCACCCCAAGATTAACTATGCATGACTGCAGCAAAAACTCCAAATTGCCATGCAGGCAGTTAAAAAGAATGACAGCACCCTTTAAAGCACTTGGAGCAACCAGCTGAGTGAAACCATGGATCTGTTCAAGAATTCTGTGACGCTGTTACCTTTTTCATTCCCATTTCTTTTCCCCTGTTGCTGGTTATAGTCACTCACTGTATTTAATCACATTGGAAAGTCTAATCTCTTTAGGGTGAGAAATACATTTGCCCTGAACTCAATATAATACGATTCACACAGGGGGCCCTGACACTGCTGCAGTATTGATACGAAAAAATAATCATAATTATAGCAACTGATAAAAGAGCTCATTATAATATTATTTAAGCAAGGTCAATTGCCCGTGCAGGTTGTTCTTACCGGAGTTCACTTTACATCACTGGTCCCATCATCCTGACCTTCCCTGCTGTCATCCCCATCACAGTTCAATTAACAGAGGAGTCCTGCAGTGGCTTGATGAGCATCTGCTGCCTCTACCCGGCAGTAATTCAATAAGGATACGCCATAGGAAGAGATAATGAGAAGTCAGCCCAGTTGTTCTGTCTCCCTCCAGGAGAGCAGATGAGTTTGGTTTATGGGAAAGAGTGTGACCTGTGAAAATTATCTGTTAATTTTATATTTCCGAGCTTCAACATGGCAACTTAAAGTGTTGTCTGGTTTCTCTGGTGGTGCAACCCACAAGGAGTCCCTGATTAACAACCCTTCCCACACTGAAAGGATTCCCCCTTACAAATTTTCTCTTTGCCACTTCTACCAACGGAAGGGTTTCTACTCGTGCATTCAGCAGTTGGTCTGAACTAAAAAATTAAACACCTGAGCACAGAAAAAGGGTCAAAAACTATTACTGAAGTAATTCAGGCAGAATGAAACTCACACCCACATCAAACCTGGGTGAAGCACTTCCACAAAACCAAAATCTCCTACGTTGCAGCGTCAGCCTGGGTTCTCTCCCTGTCCCACACAACACACTACTCACTGGTGCCCAGATTTTGTTGGTCCCTCTATTTCCTTCTGCACCTTCCCAGCAGAGGCTCCCCTCAAATTCCCACCTATCTTCTAACTCTCCTGTTGCTTTAGGAACACCCATTCCATCATAAAAGCCCAGAGCCACTTATGATCCCTTCACCTACTCCACCACTGGCTGTCACAGGGACTGTGTCTGAGGGATGTGGCTCTGTGGGGATGTATTCTGCCTTCTGATTGTAGTGTCCTCATCAGCTTTTCTGCTTTATTTCAACAATCTTATTCACTGAAATAGGCAATTAACTTGATTTTAATTTTCTATTTTATGTTTCCTTAATATCATTAAGGCACAGATCTACTGAAGATGATGGGCATGAGAAGAGGAAAAAAAGGAAGATACATTTCCTCCCTAAGCTCTGCTTCTGTAATGTGACCAGTGAACCACAGTGAATTTACGCAGCTGCGAGTCCCACAGCTCCATATTCATGGCTTCATTTCTCTTGGGATCAGCTTCATTTGAGACACGGCCTTTCCCATCACACAGTTATATGCACCACACCAAAGACTGCCTGCCTGCCCTGACCACGCTTTTCTATGAGCACAGGTCAGTTCATCCCTCATTCACAGGATAATCCAGGCTGGCAGGTCCCTACCTCACTCCAACCTTCTGCTCAAAGGAGGACCAGACAGCCACGGCTCACACAAGGCGTCCTACACTGCAACCAGCGTTTTTTATTTTGCTTCTACTCCCCACCAGGAAGCTCAGTCTGCCAAGCCCACACCAGCTGACACCAGATCCCAAGTTGTGGTTCACCCCTCCCAAGCCCTACAACCAGGCAGCTTTCCCCCATTTCAGCATCACACTCTTTTCTTCCTTCAGTTCTGCCACCTCTTTCCTCATGGGTTTAACCACTTGCTGCACATCTCCTCCTGGCTATCCTGTCATTAAACCTAAAAGCATTCCCATCCTCTGACCTTAGTTTTTTCCCCACACTAAACTAGTTGACTTGTCCCAAAAAATAACACATTAAATTTTATTATCTTTACCACCTTTTCTCAGCATGATTTCTTATTCATTTTCTCACAGCATTTTGTTCCTTCTCCTAACTAGCCCTTTGTTCCCTTGCATCTCCCTTCTATTTTCTGATTCCCTGGGGTCATTTTCATGCCTCCCACATTTTCTCCATTGTTTTCTGCCTTTTTTTTTTTTTTTCCCCTTGGATAAGCTTGGAATTGCTACAGACACACTGCAATATATCCAAAATAGGACACTGTAACAATTTTAGAGTTACAAATAATCGGCATTAAAGAAATGCTAGAATTAAGGTTGCCTTGCAGGAATGTATAAAGATAGTCAGGTTTTGTGATTACATCTATTTTTACCATATTACTAAAGTCTACATTAAAATGCAATTTAAATCTATCTTTGACTTCTTTTGCTTTTACCTATTCATCACACCTGCCTTCAACCCTCTCTTAAAGCCTTACTCATAGTTCTCTCTGAAACAGGCAGAAAGTACCTGTAAATTCAATAACTGCAACTACAGAAAATGTTATTTACTTTACTCTTAGTAGCTACGTGCAACATTTTTAAAAACTTATTTAAATATATTAGGTCAAATAACTCAAAAATTTAATAACCACATTATGGACTAGCTTCCATCAGGTTAAAGAACGAACAGAGTCTATGCAACAAATGCTATCAAAGCAGTTAGTCAAAAAGCTACTTTTTGCTTTAGTAGCAAAAAAAAAAAAAGCTACTTTTGATTTAAAGCTGCATCTCACTATTAACAGCAAAGTAAAACACAGTTGGTCCTACTGGACCCAACTGTAAGCTGCAAGGAAGGAATATAAAACTATTTCAGGAGAAGGACTGAGAAAACTCAAGGGCCAACACAGAGGTATTTTAGGAACACAACAGTCAAGAGGAGCCTGCCCAAAGCCCTTGGTTCCAGCTGTCCCTACTGGACTTGCGCTTTGTGAACTGCAGTTTGTGATGGTTACAGAAGAAAGACACAAAAACACATCTGTCAAACTAGTCAAGGTCAGCTCACCAGATCTTTGCGGGTTCATACGTGTCGCCGCCCATTTTCTCCACTTTTCCAAGTAGCTGAATTAGTAAGTCAACTAATGCATGAAGTCTTTTGTAAAAGCACACCCAGATGGATGTTTACCAGCCTTCAGCCTTCATTTTCCATGTGTCTCAGAATTTAAATAAAAATTCAGTCAACCTCCAGGAGAAATCGGTGCTGGCGGAAGTTCTTTGTGGATTCACACTCAGAGAGATTAACAGCTTCTGCAGCGAAAAAGCTGCACTTAAACCTAAATAAAATCTGCACTGATGGCTCCCTGAGTCTCATACACTCCTGCTCACTGGAAGTGTTTAGGACTGCTATTAGAAACGCTTTCAGTATTAAAACCTGCATCCTCTCCCAGGCTTGTATTCCACATTATTTGAACTATTTTGCCCTCCTCCAGCATTTTCTTCCTTCGGAGAGATGGGAATCTGAAGTAAGTACAGGACTTGACAGCAGCAGTAATCAGATATATCTGATTACACAAACAAATCTAAAATAAAATTAGAATTTAAATGGCAGAAGTAAATATATTGCAAGCGCTGGGCACTGCTTTACAAATTGGTCTACCCGGCAATATTTGGCAGAGATAGCACAAGAGCTGGGTCCTAATTCTACACATCTCCTTTTTCCTTAAAAAGTGGTAAAACTAGCAGGGAACTGGGTTACTACCAGAGTTAGAACTCCATTTACTATGTAATTTTTCCTCAGTACATGAGTCCTTTTTTAAAGGACTGCAATTGCTTTGAGTTATACAAAAAGACTGATCTGTAGAAAGTGGAAAACATCTCCTGTCCTACTTTCAAGACCGGGGATTTTGCCCTGCCAGCAACTGTTCCATAGGGTCATTCCATCTCTAAGATATAGGAAAAAAACCAGAGAATTTCTCAACCTGTGGGAAGAATTTCCTCTGAGTTACAGAAAAATACACATTTGCAATCACAAATACCTTAAAATCACGGGCTCTGCTTTTCCTCTATTTGTTACTTTTCCTGCTAAACAAAATTAACAGTGATTTGGATTTGGTGTTAATGAATGCCAAAAGCAACTTGGCATTCTCTTGCCAAGGACCTCTGCAAACTGCAGTTCAGCAAAACAAGACGATCATCTTCTTATCGTGTGTAAGAGCTCAATTAAATCATCATTTTAATGTAATCCTATTTAGTAGCTCTCACATTTTCTGTCCTGATGCTCGCGATGTTAATGGCTTAAAAAAACAAGGAAAGCAAAAATACAGGAAGTGGAAGAGAAGGACAGAAGACAGGAAAATGCAGCTTGTGTTTCACTGAAGATATTTAATGGGGGGCAGACAAAACCCACCAAACCAAAACCAAAGAACCCCAAGCCCAGAAGCATGGAAACAGCTTACACAGAAAGACAAAACCCAGCAGTTTTTCTGGACCCCAACCCATTCTGACAAACACAGCACAAACTGTGAGCTGAGAAAGGCTGCTCCAACCAAAGACTTCCAAGCAATTTTCAAAAGTTCCCCTGCTTCAATCTGCAATACTCACTTAGGGGTCAACACCTTGCTAAAGAAATCAATGATTACGACGACAAACATTCAAAAAAAAAGATGCAAGAGGGCTACAGAACACCCCTGGAATGCACATAAATCTTTATACATAAGCAACTAATCTCCCAGAGTACTATGTAAATTGGCTAAGCTTAAAAGTTGCATTTAAAATTATCCTCAATATCCATTACAAAAGAAAGGTGCCTACCCACTGATAAATTAGCAATTGTAATAAGGGGCTGTAAAGCTAAGGGTAAATTGATTGTTGTTCCTAATTTTCTCTTTATTTTAATCTAAAATTCTCCAAATTGCAAGAAATAAAAGTACTGGCAAGAGGGTGAGCAAAAAGCTTTTGACTGCCATATAAAACATCTAAAAATAGTGTTTCAGTATATTTCCATACGCTGGAAGTAGCAGTGAATATCATCTATATAAATCTATCCCTAACAGAGGTTTTCAGCAGCATCCAAGGCTTGAGAATCAATTGTAAATTTGTATTTTAGAATAATCAATAAAAAAAAGAAGAAGAGACAACTTAAACAATACACAGCATTTAGCAGGAAGATACAGCTATGCATCATCTCGCACAAAACGGACACAGACATTATAACAAGACTTACATTTTTAATCTTAAGGAGTTTATTTGGGAAGAACTTAAAAACCTGCTTTTAGAGATCACTCCAAGGGGTTTGTTAGTGGTGTAAGACACTGCCAAGGCTGTGGGTGCAGAACACACAGGGGTGGTCTGGCTGGCCCTGGTGCCTCGGCGGGCCCAGATGGAACCCACACACACACAGACAAGAGGGAGGGTTTCCCTCGCAGATCCCTGTGATGTGCCAACACCTACAGCAGCTGAAGAGCTGCACTGGAATATCAATGCACACCCTACCTTCAGATGAACGAGCTGTGAGCACGAGGGAGAAGAAAGGCAGGTTCAGAACTCCACTAGAACGTACAGGAGAAGCCGCAGACTCCTTTGCCAAGCCCACCTCGGGAGAAGGTCATCCCACCAAAGCCAGGAGGACTCTCCAAACTCAGATCGGTGCTGTCAGACTCCCTGAAGCAGCTGTCACTTTCCACACTTGATAGTCCCCAAATCCCACAGTAATAAGTGACAGATGTCACATCTCCCAAGAGTGATATGATGATACTATATACTCAAGAACTGATGGCCAGCTCAGAAGTGTTTCTCTTCTCTGCTGGCAAGATTGATGCCCGGTGTATTAACTGGGGAACAACATTTAAACCACGAGGGAACATATACAGACACCGAGAGACTATCAAAGACCAACAAAGAAAGAAAAAAGGAGTTTTTTCTCCTTCTTTATTTCTGGGTTGGGGCAATTAATATCAGATATTTGAATGATGACCCTAAGAAATTATTCCATCTCTAACAAAGCTTGCACCAGCATCAGAAGCAGGTTGAGCAAAAGCATCTTACTCTAACACCAGTTTGTCTCCCAGGCAATCAGAGCAGCACTGCACCCAGCCAGCAACTTTGCTAAGCAATTCCCACTGCAAACCAGTGCACTAAAACAGGCTGTGAGATGTTGAAGCACATCCACAGTGCACTAAAACAGGCACAGCCACAGAGGTGAGCATGAGGTGAAATATGAGCAGGGACCTGCCCCAAGACAACACAGCTAATTCACTGAACAAAGTGCCAATCCACGAAGCTCACAATGAAGAGTTTGTGTGATACAGAATCACATCTGACAATCACAGATCCAACAGAATCCGGCTGAACAAGCAACAAAAGAATAATTAGGGAATGTTGAAGCAGTACACCAGGAAGGGGGATCAGGGAACCACCAGGACGCCAAAACAGGACTGCAGCAATGCTCCAGGCAAGGGAAGATGTGTGGATTAGAGGCAGCAGGACTCAAACCCTCTGTAAGGTGCATAACTTGAAGGGAACCCTCACGAGGCCTCTCAGGAATGGAAGTGCCAGTAAATATTCACGTACCAGATCCAAGGAATCTCCTCAACCTTTACCTGCACAGTTCTGCTGTCTCTCAGCAGCCTAACACAATCTTGCCATGCCACTCTCCAATCATTATCAGTGATTTCATACACAACAAAGGCTTCGATTTGAGTGGTATTTCAGCGGATGCTCTATGCACCCAAACTGATCATACAGACACTGAAACACAGCGAAAACACTGTTCGTTTTCCTCACTTATTTGTTGCATTAAATATCACTGTTTATTAATGCAAAACAAACCGGTAGAGGGAAATAAGACAAAAGTACCGACTTTCCCGTTTTTCTCACATATCTTTTCTCATCAGAGAAGAACCAGGAGTTGCTCTCAGAGCTACAAATAAGCATATTATTCTATGAACACAGGGTAATTAGGAATGAAGTTACAGTACAGCAGAGTAATTCTTTCTGCTTTTGTACACATAGACCTAAGGTACCTTTACACAACTCTAACATTTCCTCAAAGATACCCACAGAATCTGCTCAGAGTTTCCATTTCAACACAGAGAAGTTTCTGTAAATTCAAAATCATTCAAAAAGTTGATTACTGCACTTTAATTAACTTCTGAACAAATTAAGAGATACCTGTTTTCCTCCAAAATTTTAAATTTTATTTTATGTAATAAATCCTGACATCATCTAAGTAGGCCACTGTGCACATCCAGTCTCATTTCCTGCACTAAACAGGCCAAAGATCCATCCTGAAAACACCTGCATCCAGCCCATAACTTTTACTGAAGCTACAATATGTACTTTAAATATGGATATGACCTTGCTTTGGAAGTGTCAAGAGTTGGGAAATAAAAAACTGCATACTTACATAAATTCTTCTTGCAGCCAACCATCCCTTACAGCCACAAATTTGAATTTTGAAGTACCAAATCAGCAAACAAAGAGGCAGGGAAGCAGTGAATCCTGTCCCTTCTGTACCCTTCCATTCCAATACAGCAGTACAAGTCTGACTGCTGGAAAAAAATGACTGCAGGAAAAAAATCTTTCTCACCTTTTTAGCAATGCCCTGAAATGTGAGCAGTGATTTCAGGTGCCCCTTTGCAGGACACAGTAAATGGGCTGGGATTGCAGAAAGCAGGTGATGAGAAGCTCCAGAGGCCAGACCCTTTCACAAGCATCTGGCAGAAATGAAAAAGAAATGTATCCAAAATTATGCACATTACACATACTATTGCCAGTTCTCCTCTGATTGCCTTAGGGGGGTTAAAACAGCAGCCTGTGAAAAATAAGGGTCCATCAGGCTCCTTGTGATTTCCAGACACTCAAAAAAAAAAGGTTACACTTACATGACATGCCAAGCATTTGGGGATTTAAAAAGGCATTGTAGGTGTCTTAATAAAAGCTATTACACATTGCTATAGGATATGAAAAATATTAAGATAGATTAAAAATGTTCAAAAAAACTCCAGCGTGTGCAAGGGCCTAAACTTTTGTAAGGAAGTGACTCCATTCTGAATGGATCCAGTTCAAAAAGACCGTACTGTAGGAAAGAGAGATTGTGTTAATGGGGAAAAAAATATACAAAAATTGTGTCTAGACAAATCTGGTGCACACACTGCTTAATCAGTGTAGTCTAGATGAATTTTTCATGATGAAAAATTCAATTTCTTTTAAAAAAGAAAATCAGTGTGAATTAAAGGTCTCTCTAAACCTTTCTTTAAAAGACTACAAGAAGCACTAGATAAAATAAACCCTCTAGCAAAGGAATTTACCCCACTTGACATGAAGAATTACAATACTGGACCTCAGTCTGCCATCACTGAACTCAAATGAAATTTGTTAGCAACTTGATCCATGTCAAAAAGTAGCCCCTTGGTTCAAACTCTTTTTATTTATTTCCAGAAGGAAAACTGCCTTTCTGGGTAAAGCCCTGGGACATGCCGTGTATGCAGATGAGCAGCCATATACATAAAATACACTCACTAATGTACTTACTAAATGTGCTCATTAATAACATCCCATTTCCCACAGCCTCTTGGAAACGTCACAGCAAGGAAACACTTATGTCTTATACCAAAGAGCAAAGATGGGGGGGGTAGGAAATAATCATCAGAAAGCTCCAAATCTATAATTGCAATTTTCTTCTGATTCTGAAATAATTTAAGAATCTTGGGGAAACTGAAGTTTTTTCCAAGAACCGTAGCTGCGAAGACTACCACACAAACACAAACCAACGGAGATGATAAATTTGGGTGCACCCTAAAGCGACATGCAGTGACCTTGCAGGAACTGAACCTTAACTATACCATGAAGATGTGTTTACATTTTACATTTATAGAATCCCAGCAGACTCCCATGCCCACACACAAATCCAGCCTCGTTTACAAGACGGAACAGCAACACACGAAGCACCTTTTCTTCCCAAACCCTCTCTCCTTAAATCAAGCCACGCTGTTGCTTAGCACGACTCCTCAGTGCTTCAGTGGCCTTTTGCACTTCTCAGGTTGGGTCTCTGATATAAAACAAGGGAGCATGAAAATGACCAAGATGAAATCTCAACAGTAGATGCCCATTCTCCTTGCTAAAACTTTTTCCATTTAAAAGCCATTAGTTAAAATAAAATTCCACCAGAAAAAAAAATAAAGGCAAATTATTATTTATTCCTTTATGGTTTTATTTAATTGAGATGTCTCATGGATATACTGAAGGCTGAATTTGTATGGATGCTCCCTGGAGCCTTCCCTCCCATTTCCTATACAACCTCAGCTGTTTCATCATGTCTCCAATGCCCCCAGTCCCTTCTCCTGTCCCTGTTCTCCTTGCCCTTCCATAGGTCCTGCAGCACATCCAGCTTCAACCCCCACAACCAGCCAAGCGAGGGGTGGCATTCCCTGCAGTGGCTCCACACCACACACGAGTATCGGGAATAGGTGGGATGCTCACCCCACGTGCTGCAGCCTTCCCATCCACAGGAGCACTCATTTCATGCCTACTCCAGGCAGCCAGCAGCTCCCACTGCGTACACAGAAATGCAATTGCCTTTGACACACCCACCACCATGAAATTTGGTTTAGACCGCGCAGCAGAACAGAGGCACGCACCACCCGGGCTAAAAATAACATTTAGTAATACAAGCTCATAATCAATTAACACGTATAATTCGGCAACACATTCTATATTATTTGATATGAAATCGATTGTCCACAACTGGTGTGGTACAAGATCTCCAACTAAAATTAATCACCCCTGCTACAACAGGAAAAAAATGCCTCCATGAGTATTCCTCTTACAGTCCACTACTACTTTGTTTCTTTTCTTCAAGGACCAGTTCTATACATTGTGTTGTTACATGAGAATGTCCTTTACCTCAGAAGAGGAAGTTTTGTGTCTTTCACGGTGGCAACGTAAAATCTGCAGACATCATCTTGGGTGCATCCTAAGGGGATGCTCAGAAACTCAACAGAAAATTACAAGCACCTCAACACAACTTAGCGCTTTAAATATCACCCGATGCTTTGCATTAAAATAGCCAGCGCCAAATTTCGACACAGGACTATTGCAACGAACCCCTGAGCATCAGGGCCAAGGTCCAGAACCCCACAGAGCCACGGGAGCACAGATGGTGTGAAGTAGCATCCCCTTCTGCATCTGCTGGTCCAGGTGAAGTACAACGGGGAAACAATCAAGCCAATTCTGGGCACAGCTGGCAGTGCAGGGAGGCAGCAGGAAGCGCCCTGTCCTCGGACACTTGCTGAAATGGGATGGATAGTGGAGCACCCAAGCTGTCAGCTGGCTGCCCTGGAGCCACCTCACTAAAGGGATCCTGCTGCCAATCTGCACCAATCCTGCTGCCAGCCCATTCCAGAGCTCCACGTGGGAGCAAACCCCAGGATTTCTGGCACTCCCGGAGGGCTCGTGCGCACGAGCACGGCCGGCGCTGCAGCAGCTCTCCCAGGCGGCCTCAGAAATCGCTCTTCCTTTCTCCTCACAGCAGTTAAGCAGCACACAGAAAATTGAATCATAAGGGCAGACAAATAATACATCACAGACCACAGCACTAGGAAATCATCCTGTCTTTTGAAAGAAACTTACTGCTGAAGCCTTAATTTGTGGGAATTGAAAGCCTCATAACAATTTACGTTGGATTAAGGTTCCTGCCCAGTTAAATGACAGTACTGACGGTCCTAGACGAGTTCCCATCTCATGAACAACCATCAGCCACATGCTTACAGGCAGCATGCCGGAGCACACTGCACTTTATCTGCCTTCCCTCACTGCAGATTACGTTCCTCAGGGGATGCCAAATCTCACAGTCCAACTCCATCACCTGAGAATAACAAAACCTTCCAAGCGCTTCCAGCAGCCAATGGGCACCTCCACACCTCGCAAAGCCTGTGAGCACACACGTCTGTTCAAACTGTGACACGTACAGAAAAAATGAGGCTCTCTCCATGTTTGCTCTTGACAGGGATAGCCAGGGCACTGGCCATCTTCACACCAGCCAGCCCAACCAGTCGTTGAAGGGCGCTGGCTCACGTCAGCTGGAGCAGGCACCGTTCGGTCTCAGCCCCCACCCCAAGTTCTTGTAAGTTGGAACAACTTTTCTGTGAGTCCATAACCTTGGTGGGAGATGCCATTCTCTGGGAAGAAAAAGCTCCCCTGCCCCCTGAGTAATAAGCCATCCCTTGCAGAAGGATCTGCCTATCACTACTCCACCTGTAGCCCCAGGCAGGGAACAAAGTGTCAGGTTAATGCTCACAAAGGTTTCACGTTTAATGGTCAAACTTGAAATGTGTCATAGAGGAAAAATATCAAAGTGTACCTGAAATTTTAGCCTGTCTTTAGTTGCAGATTCCTTTCAGAGTATCTTTTAAGCTACCAGCTGCGAAGATGAATCCAGCAGCACTTTTGCCCTGTGGTGTTCCATCACCAAACCAACCCCTTCCCACCACCATCCCTCATGCACCGTGTCTGAGCTGCAGACCAGGATGTCAGGTAGTGTCAGGGCTGGGCAGCTAATGCTGCTTTCCTGGGGATGGAGGTGCTAAGAGCAGTTCTGGCTTTTATCTGCCTCTCTCCAATCAAAGAAAGGCTCTTTGTCCTCACCTGAGCCTGCTGCCCAGACAGATGTGCCAATTAGTGACACCTCCCATCCCCAGTTCCCAGAGCTGCATTACGCAATTGCAATTGTTACACCAGGAACAGCCTCTTCTCATGCACTCTCACATATATAGGTATCTCTCCTCTCCCATATAGCCTCTTAATTTCCATTTTACTTCTAATTTGCATACTCCTTCCAGCCTAGCTGGTTTTAGCCCATTTACCACACTATAAAAGATTTATAAAGTTTAACAGCAGTCATGTATCATCTTTGACATACATATGTTTGACTAAACTCCCAGCGTAGAGCTTGTTTTAGCTCCTCAAAAACACTATTTGCTATATAACAACACAGATGATTCACTCGATATCAGTGTTTCTGGTAATGTATTTTCTGCACTGAGAGCAAGGAACCACAAGACAAATCTGAAGCAAGATTCAGCAGCTTTTGGTGATTACTCACTGCTTCGCGTTCTCGCAGAAACTTTGATGGATTCCGTGTCCAATCTCTGTGACACCCCTCAGATGTTCTGTGTGAGAAAGCCCTGATGGGCAGAGTGTCCTTAACCTGCCCTCAAGAGCCCTCAGCATGTCCTCCTTTCTGTAACTAAACAATACAGACCATCCAAATGGGCACAGCCAAACTGTGACATAAGTTTGCTGACGATAATCAGTTAGTCCTTGAGGAGACCCAGGCTGCTCCTGGGATGGATAAAATTCCACTCCTGAAAATCAGCACCTCTGGGGAACACATTCATTTGTCTGGGTTATGCTGCATCCTGAAGGCCTAACATCTCTCATTTCAAGCTATGGGAGCTGTGCAGAGCTCAGGAAACATCAAGAGCCATCACCTGTGCTCCTGCAATTCACGTGTGTTATCACCTATCACTCCAGAGCACAGAGCAACAATCTCCCGTGACCTTGACTTTACCTCTTCCTCCTGAGAGACACTGAGCATCATTTCCATAAAGTGGTGGCAACTTCTGGAGCCCCAAATCATATTGATTTTCTCGTTTTGCCCTGTCTGTCTTCATACATCTGTAATCCCCAATGACTCCAACATCAGTATCAGACAGCACAAGCATTCATCTTTCCGTTTGCTGTCGAGTGAAATGCCGTCAGCTGACAGCCCCTGCTTCATGGGCATCTCTCTGCAGCGTAACCTTACTAAGGGGAATCTGATTCTGAAGCTTTCTCAGTTGACTTTTTTTTTATTTTGACACCTTTTTCATCAGTTTATTGGATTAAAAATAATGGCGACTACCAACGACACATCCAAACTCACGCTTCCCTGCAAAGTCCTTAAGCTCATCCCTAAAACCGTGGCTTACTGCTGGGTGTTACTGTGCTGGCTGCACAACCTGGAGATCAGAAGCATTTTTGTCCACAGAATCCCCTGTTTAGCTGCAGTATAACCAAAGCTGCCTCAGGGAAATGAGGGGAATAGTACAAAACAAGTACAAAACTTTCCCAGTCTCTTCCTTTGCTCAAGGGTACCGGTATCTCCAGTATCATTACCGGGGCTCTCGGCAGCGCCAGACCTGCATTTTCTCACATCTGCAAAAGCACTGACAGCCTCTGCATCACTGAGCATCTGAGGCAGAATAAAATGTTTAAGGCTTTATCTTCTGTCATTCTGGGCCCTTCAATGACAATCCTGGCACAGACTATATACACACTGATAACAAGAACTTGGTACCTCTGTGCTCTCCTATTTTTGGCAGAGTCTCTTTCTCAACTACAGCTCTGCCAGCCACCGTTCCTTTCCACGTCATGGCTCATATGTACTTTCTCCAAACTTTTTTAACTGGGAGAAAAAAAAAAAAAACAACCAACCACCAAATCTATATTTAATACAGAACCAGCTGCCTGCACAGTCATGGGCACATAGAGTTTGCACAGCAGAGCTTGGGAAGCACCTTTCAAGCAGACTCCATCTGCAGTAAGCAACTCATTTAGAGCTCTAAAGCAGCCTTTGCAGGAACATGGGGAACTGTTTGTTCCACATAACACACCACTGGGTGGCCACAGGACAGTTTTAGGTATCATCTCTGACTTAGGTATGATGCGGCTCTTACACACAATTCCTCAGCACCTCTGCTCCGGGATGGAGAGGGAGGAAGGACATACCTCTCTCAGCTCTTACTCAGCCCACAGCCCAAAACTTTCTCTTCGGCAAAATCCACTGTTTCTGCAGGGGTTTGACAGCAGCAGCCTGAAGGCAGGGAATCCCTAACCCACAGTGCTCACCCCCATGTTTCAGTGCACAGCCAACACAGGGATCCACCCGTGGGCCGGCCTTCCCAGAGCTGCCACGAGCGCTGGGACGCAGCTCCACGAATTCAAAGAGCTCACACAGGAATTGATTCAGCAGAAGCACAGATATCTGTGTTCGTGCTGTCTGGGAAAGATAAGCCGAATGATTTTTGATGACCATCTGTTTAGCAATGGCTGTTTAACATTCCCCTTTTGACTGTTATTTCCATCCATTATTCACCAGACACTGAGCTGTATTTGCCAAAAAAGAGAAGCCGTGTTGTTTAAACCACAGTACAGCATCATAACAACCACATTACAACGTGGTATTTTGTAACAAGCAGATTTAAAAGAAGAAGACAAATTCAAGTTTAGAAACTATTTTGTACTAAGATACAGCATTAGGCAACTGACTCCAGGAGTACAGACTGACAAGTACGTGGGTGAACACTCATTTCCCAAAAGGTAATAAATTGACCAGCACGCAACCGGAAGCACGGGGTGAAATCGAATTTATAAAAGGTATATCCTTTTTTTGTTCTTATTTGATGGCTCTCATCTAATGTTCTTCAAAATCCCATTCATGAAGGTTTAAATTCTGCTGCACAGCTCTTTTTTGTCTCAGTATATGTATTACAGCTTAGTCGGTATCTTCTACTCTCTTTTCTCCTAATTTCTTTGTAAAAATATTAGCAAATTTTCCAGGGAGAGGAATAACTGTCAGAACTGGAGCGTAAGCCGACACATTCCCACCCAGTAGGATTAAACTATGTTTGACCCTCATATGGTGGGGCTGATGTGGTTAAGATTAATGAGTCTATTACTTCAAGTCGAGGTACAAGGCACTCAGCTGTTTCAGAACTAACCACCACACTCCTTCTGCAGGGTTTTGATTCCCACATAAAATAACTGTGAACAGTAGACAAAGTTATGTTCCCACAAGATGATGTGCAATAGAGCACCATTAATTGCTTGCTGTTCAGCTGACCTCCGCCAGGGATCGGAGCTTGCAGCCCCTTAAGGCACTGACAGTCCCCTCACAGGGAAGAGAAAGCCCACACACACTCCTGCACACTCAGCTCTTCCAAGTTTTTCAGGTCCCTATTTCAACAGTCTTCTCGTAGCAGAGTTCAGTATTTCTTAATATTGAGCACAGACATGGCTGCTCTACAAAGACACCCGAAAGAACATGGAGACACAGAAGGACACACTTTTGGAATCTCCACATCCTGAAGACCTGCAGTACAACCTCACACTGAATGCTGGTCCAAATTTGTATCGAAAAAATCTTTTTTAAGTTCTCAATACATAAACTTACATAAGCTGGGCTTTAAATCAGCAGCTTTTAAAATATGTACTTCAATTCACCAGAGGAAATCAGGAGATATTTTTAACAAAGTTCATTATAAACCCTTTTAAATATGATCTACATTTGAACTTCCACATCAAGGATTCGATTCAGTTATTCTCTTAATCCAAATAAAGAAAACGGATGAGCCGTCAAGACCTCCAAAACAGGTAGTCAGAGCAAGTGCTTTAAATTCAGGTCAAGCTGCAGAAGTTAAGCTTAAGGCTTTGGTCTGATTTGAGGGAGTTAGTTTTGCTGCTCTGTACAGTTTTAACTGAAAAGAAGCGCGGGTTGCTCCAGTTCTGGTCTGCAGCCCCAGAGCTGCGTGTCCCAGCTTCACTGATCACCACTGCCACCACCCAGCAATCAAAGCACAGGTCACCTGCCCCAGCCACAAGAACTGCTGCAATCTGGAAAGGTTTTGCTGCTGTCTTCAACAACAGTGGCATCAATCCCACCAGGTGTAAACTCCCCGGCACAGCGGCGACCACAAGGTGACATTCCCTAACTGAAGTTGCACAAAGCACTTTCCAGTAATCAAACTGTGAAAGTGAATAAAAATACTTTCAAAAGTTCACAACTTTTTCCTTTTACCTCAGCAGTCTTCAAAAACGCTTTGATTATTTTTTTAGCACTAAAAGCCAATCAGATAGATATTAGGAGAAGAAAATACCTGGAGTTTAGTTATCAAATTTCCTTGATGGAAATAGCCAGAGATTTTATTATGAATTTATCTCTTACTTTCAGCACTGAATTCAGGATTCAATCAAACAGAAAATAAAATGCAAGTTCCCCATTACTTCCATGGAGCCTTTAGTTAAAAGAAACAATCTTTAATATTTAACAGAATATAAAACTATCCCAGGCTGGAAACACACCCAACTTCCCAGTGCTCTAGCAGGTGGTAATTTCCTTCGTTAAGGGCAGTAATGACACATTTGCGAGGTCTCTGTGCCCAGCACAGTTAATGAGGCTGTGCTGAGGGCTCAGCCTGCGACTGCAGCACGTCACACGTGGCTGATGCTGATCTCAGCACCCCATCCTTTACTGCAGAAACATCTACCAGGGAAACAGAAGTATTAGAAGTCCCCACAGCCACCTGTAGCTATCAGGAACCAGGCAGAAGACAGTTAATAATCTATTGTGCGGGTCAGATATTTATTCAGTCAGAAATTGATGGCGTTTGGTGCGACCGGGAGACAGAAGCCTGTCTGTACAATGTTTTGTCATCGTCAAGGAAAGGTCTTTAGGAAAATTTCCTTTAAAATTCTACTGCCTTGCTTAGGGTAACCAATAAAGTGCATTTATATGTTCTTCTGGACCCAAGGCAGAGGAGGAAGGGGAAACAACCAGCAAAACACAATCCAGAATGAGCAGAGGTGGGACAGCAGCACCGTTCAGGAGATGCCCCATGGCACCAATGGGAACACAGACACAGCACAGGGTCCTGGGCTCCAGGCAGTCACACAGAGAGCAACCAACAACTGCAATTAAAAATTCCACATCAATGAAAACTTAAGCATATTTGCATCCATTCATAACTGTTATCTGCAAAATCTACTGAAAGTGTTTAACTTACTGCCCTGTTTATATCACTGCTTAATTAGGTCCCAAGAGTGAATTTTAATCTAATTTACACCAAATAAATCCTACATCACTGGCATTCACTAGGATTTACTCCAGTGTAAACAAGGTAAGAAGTTGCACAAAATGCCTAACACAAACATTTTCGTTTCCTGGGTTCATAGTTGCCAAAATCTTCCACACATTCCTTTCAAAGAAAGTCTTAAATTCCTTCTTCTCTACAGGCTCGCTCACCACTTTGCGGTGCAGTCTGTAACCTGCTGGCTTAACCTACAAAAACTGCAGGTACAGAGCACTGCTGCTCTACAATCACAGAACTACTGACAAGAGGAAAAAATTAATCCATGCTGAGTGCCATGCTGCTGCTGACAGACTGCTAATGGGTTAGTTGGCTTAGGTTAAAGTTTGTGTAGCTGTTCCTGTGGCTGAGAGCAGGTGAACCACGGCTGTCCCCACGACACCTCCGACACAGCTCAGGTGTGCAGGGCAGGAGCTCCCTCCTGGTGAGGGCTCATTCAAAAAACAAACAGTTCTTGCCTGATCTGAGTTCACTTTAGGAATGACTCCCAGCTGCAGGAGAGATCAGAGCCCTGGCTTCTCTCCACCTGCGTTTTGCTTGGGGCAGATAAACGCTGCTGCAGGGGGTGCACAGGGATCCGCCACCCCCCTTCATCCTTGAGGTGCTTCCCCACAGGGGGTGCACAGGGATCCACCACCCCCCTTCATCCTTGAGGTGCTTCCCCACAGGGGGTGCACAGGGATCCGCCACCCCCCTTCATCCTTGAGGTGCTTCCCGGTGAGGCAAAGCTATGGGCCTTCTCCAGCCCTGCTGCCAGCAGCACTATCCATCCCCTGGAAAGACAAGGGAAGGTGTTTGACATGCTCTTTTCCTGCGCCCCAGAGAAATGTATTATCTGCCCAATAAACGCGGTTATCTGTGGAACAGACGCGCCGGAGTCCTGCGAGCCGCCTCCAAATCAGGTTGGGTCGGTCCCGGCAATCGTGTTCCACAACACTGCCCGATTCATCTTTTTATTCAAAACCACTCTTTACAGAAGACAAATGAAAAGCTGAAACAACAGAATCCCTCATTGCTTCCAGCATTCTTCATTGCTAGCAAAACTGTTCCGGTAACAGCGGAAGACAAATGAGATTATTTCAGGACTGCAGGCATAAATTATGAATATAAATGCTACAGAATAAGCTCCTTCACACTGCCCCTTTCTCACATGCGGTCAGGGAACCAAAATACGTGCAAGGAGATGAGCAGGATAAAGCCAAATAGCATTTTAAGTCTTGCCCTCAGCAACTAACACTTGGCTTATACATATATATTACTGCATTTATTTATTTATTTTTAAGATTGTGCCTGGCAAACCCCCTGTTTTCAAGTTTGTCCTCGTTTCTCAACACCTGGGCAATTAAAATTAAAGAAGAGGTTCACTTTACAGCACAATAGCCCTGGAGTCCCTCATTTTTTAAAAAGTTTGCTCTGTAAAACCTGAAACACAGAGCGCTCTGAGGTTTTTTCCCATTATCATTTTTCAAAGCTTGCCTCTGGGTTTGGTTTGGAGGGGTTTATTTGTCTTTAATTTCTATGCTAAAGTGCTGAGAGGTACAATAAGAATAGGTACACGCTGTTAATATTGCGACTTCTCTGTGGATTTATTTGAAAAACAGTAGAAAGGCTAAAATGAGTAAAGACTGTAGTTTTCCTCTTCATTAAACTTCTCCTCATCCATGCATAAACACCTAATTCTCCACTGAGCTTCCCAGAGTATTAAAGTCATTTGAGAAGAAACGCAGACAGCATCTTACTTACATTTGGTTTTCCAGAAGCACAGTTACAGCTCGGCAGCAGGGACGGGCACTGCCACCACCCCTTGGAAAGGAAGGCTCAGCCGGCTGCCAGTGAGGCTGGAAGTGTTCCAGCAAGGAACACAACAGACAACCTTCCACCACCCAATCCAACCAAAGACTCACAGAAGGGTTTGGGTTGGAAGGGACCTTGAAGATCATCTCATTCCAACTCCCCTGCCATGGGCAGGGACACCTTCCACTTATCCCAGGTTGCTCCAAGCCCCGTCCAATCTGGCCTTGGACACTGCCAGGGATGGGGCAGCCACAGCTTCTCTGGGGAGTGCCAGGGACCTGTCACTCCATGCCTTTGTCCAAAGTTCCTCTCCAGCTCTCCTGGAGCCTCTTTAGGCACTGGAAGGGGCTCTTCTCTTCTCCAGGCTGCACACCCCCAGCTCTCTCAACCTGTCTCCACAGCAGAGGGGCTCCAACCCTCTGAGCATCTTTGTGGCCTCCTCTGGACCTGCTCCTTGTCCTTGGACTCACTCCAGGGAGAAGCAGCAGGGCAAGGAACTAAGTTAATGAACCCCTGTTTGTTCAGCTTCTGAACACTGAGCACACAGGAGAAGCTGGAGGCGGCACAAAACACTCCAGTGACTACAAGGATACACCAGTGAGCCAAAGCACCAGGACAGAACAGCACACACAGCACTGAGGCTCTCCAGAGCTCACTCATGAACACATCCTATGAGATGTCCTACTGCAGGAGGGGCTGGCTCCAAAAAACACATTGTTTTATGATTGCCAGAGCTTAAGCATAAGCTCAAGCTCCAGTTTATTTTTTTTAACTTCCACAGACCTGCTGTCAAGTCTTCCTCTCTTTTACAGATGAACAGCAAGATTACAACTGTTGTTTTAAAGTTGCAGCTCACTTTGGAAGGCACACACTACTTCAGTTCTGACAACCATGGTATGCACAACTTTGTACTTGAGATGTATCCCAGATTCAACGTTCTATTTAGAAAAGTAAAGCAATAGCTTAGCACTAGCTTTAATCCATCAGCCCTTTAATTCAAGGCTGGCTGCACAAAATAATGAACATGCACTTATGGAAAAAACAATGCACTGAATGATTATGGATTGAAACCTGAAAAAAAGGAGTACTTTCAATAAAACATTATTTCTCAAAACCTATTGGTTACATTGATTATACAATCTCATGGCATTTTTTTCCTATTTAAATATTTAAAATCACATTAAAAAGTTGAGGCATTAGTTATGGATTTTGATTGCTTTGTTCTAAAGTCAGCAACAGTTGCTCTGTTAAGCATCTTCAGCCTAAGGAAACATTCACCCATTTGACTTTCACCACGCCATTTGCACAGGAAATAACAACTGGCATAGAAACAACTCTACAAAAATACATTCCAAGAAATATTACATTTGAGAATTTTGTATTTCATGAGACAGCTGGAGCACAGCAGGGTTTTGAGCGGAAGCAACAGTCAGTGCCTTCACCAGATACCCTGCTCATGGATCCTTTACTCAGATAAAAGGATTCCTGTGATTACATTAAGCACGGACCATCATTAAGATAAACCAATAAAAGCCAATTAAGGACCACAACATATCACACGTGGTTTATATACAACATTTCTCTGTTGGCCACACACAAATGTAAGCTGTTAGTTTTAGCAATTAGCAGTTTTCATGCTTTGTTAAGGTAATGGCACTAATCCAGAGGGGGAAAGGTAATTCACAGAGAAAGATCCCACCTCGGCTATTTGCAATTCAGCCAACAAACTGCAGCCCTCCTACAAAACCCATCATACCAGGGATGCTGTTCCAGGTAAAATTTAAGAATCAGCCATCATATTTGAGACAATGAGGCCATCTCCACCATCCCACAACACCTCCAGCTTCTGGTAACCACATGAACTGCTCAAGCTTTGCTGCTACAGTTCATGGTATTACCCCAGCACCTTGCCAAAATTACACCCCTGGAACTCTGAGTTGCCCGTTTATCTAAATTTAACAATCTCAGTGTAGGTTCTGTCACCCAAGTTCTGCTGTAGTTTTAAAGTTAAAAGCAGTGAAAATCCAACAGTCTCTGACTCGCACTCGGATCTGTATTTAAATCGTGGGAGATCAACTTAGAATTACAGAAGGGTTTGGATTGGAAGGGACCTTAAAGACCATCCAGTCCCATCCCCTGCCATGGGCAGGGACACCTTCCACTAGCCCAGGTTGCTCCAAGCCCTGTCCAACCTGGC
>JAYRBT010000181.1:5915008-5970962 GCA_036023395.1 Myiotriccus ornatus
CATCCAGTCCCATCCCCTGCCATGGGCAGGGACACCTTCCACTAGCCCAGGTTGCTCCAAGCCCTGTCCAACCTGGCCTTGGGCAATTCCAGGGATGGGGCAGCCAGAGCTTCTCTGGGCAACCTGTGCCAGGGCCTCTCCACCTTCACAGCCAAGAATTCCTTCCCAATATCCCATCTATTCCTGCCCTCTGTCAGTGTGGAGCCGTTCCCCCATGACCCACGCATGTTCTTGTCCAAAGTCCCTCTCCAGCTCTTTTGGAGCCCCTTCAGGTGCTGCAAGGAGCTCTAAGGTCTTCCCAGAACCTCAGGGCAGAGGATCAGTCATTAACCTTCTTCCCAAAAGTTCAGCACTGGCTCAGCACAGCTACCATATCAGATGTTAACAGTCATGGAACCTTCACTAAAGGTTAATCACATCAATTCCTTTTTTCTAAAGGAAAGATAAAGATCTATTGGACTGTTCATTGCACCTCTCTCAAAACAGAGGGGAGACTGCTGAGAAAAATCTCCAGTTAATCACCTGAAGGAATGAAAAAGCAGGGAATTTTGCATTATTAATGAAAATCTAGGCAATTAGATTAGTAATAGCTTCATTCCATTGCATAATACTGTTAAAGTTGCTTATAAGGCTTCCTGACGGACCACATTTCAAGCCAAATTAAAGCAGTTTTCCCAGTTATAAGTCTTGTCTTATGCACCTGGGAGCTGCAGGGTTCATCTGTGACTGTCATTAAAACTGGAGTGGTTTATTTCATCCTGCAACTTTTTAATGTTCTGATGGATTATGGAGGTTACCCTTCTCACATATATTTTACATCAAAAACATGAGAGAGAAACATCTCACCGCAGCTCCATATTCAAAACACTCAACTGAATCCCAGAATATTAATCCAAGTCCTAGATCTAAATGAAGCCAAGCAGAGTTGATCTGAATGCAGGCATCCCTCATCCTAAGTACATCTTCACCCCCGTCCTACCAGCTACAGACTCCCTGACGAATTACCAGAAATTCCACTGTGAACACTGAGAAAATTACTGAAGAACTTCAGTCAAGCCCAGAGTATTTCATTAAGCTGTCCCTGTTGCAATTGGGGTTTTCTGATAAAAAGGTATTTTGCATTAGGATGTTGGAAAAAGTTTTAGATATTCAAATGACGGGATCTGTCCCTCTGGGTGTATCTATGCAGTTCAGAAACGTGAGGAAGGATTCATGGGCCATCTGTTGCAAAGTCAGAGGAAAAACTGAATCTCACTCCGCAATACAAACTATCTTCACAATGTGACAGATTCTCAACATATAGCATTATGAAAATAAATATGAATCTTAGGTAACGTTTCCCACTCAGTGGACTTCAGTTTTCCACATAAGGAATGAGCACAAGTTTAAATTCACTGTCTCAACTGAAACATTCCCCTTTCTATCCTGCATATGAGAGTGCACTCAAACTCACTGGTCTTTCAGGAACAGTATTTTATGTAGTTCTCATTGATGGTCTTTGCTCAGAAATGACCAGCAAACAGAATAATAAAACTATTAAAGGCCAGGATGTGCTGTACTGGCTGAATTTATAGTATACTAGCACACTTGCACAGCACTATGTCCATTTTCACTAAGTCTTGCTACTTTTTACAATAACTCACATCTATTAAAAGGTGCAGCTTTATGACATCCCAATGAAATCAGGAATTCTTTTTAGATTTCATTAATTCAACCACAAAAATTTATTACAATAGTAATAAACAACATCTCTCCATGGGAAAAAAAAATAACTAGCTAATACATTGGAAGAACATAAAAAAGGAAGAACTACCTGCATCACTGAGCTCAACCCCACAACCACTGAAAGGTGTGCTAGAAGTTTAACCTACAGGTCCATAAAATGTCTCTTCAAACTACCATCCACTTCAAACACCCAGCAACAAATCAAGCCCAGAGTAAAGGACAGTTGTCAGCACTGTGGTGGGGAACAGAAATACAGAACAGATCGTGGGCATCACCATCTGGGCACCCAGATGACCTGGGAACATGCATGACCCCACATGCTACAGAAGAAAGTCAAAAATCTCAGCTTTCTTTGCTCAAGATGAACATGCTTTCCATTCCTTAAGCCTCATAATCCAATTAATCCAAGCCCACAGACACCAGCACACATCTGCTGTGACCCAACTTTAACACACTGTCGGCAACAAAACAAAACCCCATAAAAATCCATCCACTCAAAAGTTATAAGCCAGAGAGTGAAACTCTCTGGGTACAGCAGCAAGAAAGAGACTCCAGATACAAAATCCCTCAGACTACGATGCCATTCCAGGACTTCCCTTATTTATGGTTTAAACTCTCTCTCAGTTTCCAGGCAAAAGTAAATTTGGGCAAATGTGTGTCCAGGTCACCTGACGTCAAATGATCATTGACCCTGAGATGTGGAGTTGATCTCCCCTTCTCTTTGTCCGTTACTTACGGAGGGGTGGGAGAGAAAGGATGGACGAGAGAGGATAAGCAAACAGGGCCGAGCCATCACATCACCTCTTGTGTCTGTAACAACACATTCCCAACACATACACGTTCCTCAAAGCATCTTAGGAAAAGCTTCTAGGTTCATAATACAGTTTTTGTCCCCATGTTAGGGGTGAGTCCCTGCCCACTGTGAGGGGTTGGAACTGGATGATCTTCGACATGACAAAGCCTCACACCACACATACATTTTGCTTTTCCTGAGGCCTTATGGGCCCACAACGTCACACGGTGCTCCAACATTCCCTATCTAAAGCTCTGCCTTTATATCATCCATAGTGCAGTTACCTGTTCTGAACTAAATATATGTAGTGCTCAGTTGTATTTTCCCTGCTACCTCCTTTTTGTCTTTACATTTTCTCCTCATCATACAAGGACTATTTCATGTACCGTGAAAGAGAATCTTCGCTTCTTCTGGTAACTATCTGCTCCAAAGTAGTCTGTAAAATCGACAAAAACACCATCCTCCTGAACCATTTCAATTTACAAGGGTTTAATACCAGTTTTCACGCAGACTTCTTGCACAAAAGGAGCGTTTCCAGCTCCTCCCCACATGCCTTACAGACTTTCCAAACTTCCTGGACTTCTTCACAAAAGCCAGAAGACAGAAGCAGGTCTCAGTGCACTTACATGTAAAATGGCTCAGAAGAGCCCTGGTGTAGATTAACAAGGGCTCTTTCTCTGGAGCAGCAGTGGTGGGAACACACTAAAGGAATTTTTATTGAAGTCCCTTCCTTCCTCTGAATTAATTTAGCAATAGGTCACTTAACTGCCCCAAAACAGCCTTTGAGTGCAAATGCAGGGTTTTATCATTGCTCCACCACTTCAGTGCAGAACAGCAGGCCAATTAAATATTTAACACAAGAGTGCTCAATATTTAATTAGGGACAAATAGCATTCTTTGGCACTTTCCTTGAATTTGAAAACCACCTTTCCCTTTGTACCTATGCATGAACGTTTAATATGACGAAGATGTATTTAAAGTTATTAGAAGTTTGTTAATGACAATATTACAACGAATTAACATCCTGTCAGTGACTGCTGCACATTACTGTATTGCTACCTTATAGAAGAAATGGATTAAAATAATAGTTTTGCTGGCCTCAATCAAGTAGCAAGGAAAATACACTCAGCTCTTCAGGAAAATACGGAAAAATTTTGAAACAAAACTTTAAAGATGTCGTTTCATCTCTCATAGCACGATTATAGTGAAAGGTATCATTTAAAACACTTTAAATCCTTATTAAATAACTAAATCTGTCATAGCACGTTTATAGTGAAAGGTATCATTGAAAAGACTTTAAATACTTACTTAATAACTGAATCTTCACATAAACTTGATTATGTCATGGCTGGTACTAACTATTTTGAGATTCCTATTGATTTTGCTGACAGTGCCCACCAATGACAGAATTCTAGAAAATTTGGCTCTACCATTCTAGAAGCTCAGGTGGGAATAGTCAAACCTTCAGATCAAAGGCATCCATCCCAAAGGGAAAAGAAAAATTACTGTAGAAACACAGAAGCACAATTTGTGCCTCTCATACATCCCTGCACCTACACGGACCAAGAGATTTTCATTCAAGTTCCGCTTTCCTTTCAGATGCAGAAAAATAAAAGGCAAAAATCCAGAGCCTGAGACCTTGGGTTAAAGCTCTCCACTGCATCTGGACTCTCAAGAGTTATTCAGCTGTAGTTTCAAGAGTCCCTTTCTACTGAATCTGCAATCAGCTGTAATAAACAGCGTATTCTGAATTTAATCACACTTTCTACCTGCACTCCTACGTGCCCAGTGCTGTAACAGGAGGCAATTCCACCTTAGCCATGGTAGTTTCCACCTCACAAAGCTTTCACGTCGCAGATTGAAGCTGTTACTATCAGAATTCTTTGCTACTGGGCAAATACTTCCAAAAATTTTGATTATGCAACTAACACAAGCAGTCAGCGATCTGTGATATTTCCACCCAGAATCAGAGGATGCAGGAGCCATCTCAGGTCTGCTTCACCACCCTGAATTTCCAAGGATGAGTGCCTGAACCTTCACTATAAAATCAAATTCAAAAAAGTTTCCGGAGGCAACATTTTTTTAATTCTAAAATAATAATTCTACATGTTAAAAAAAAGGCAAGTAGCTAGTAAATTATCTAGTATTAACTGCAAATAAGTTATCTAGTTTTCCCAGGCATAATTTAATAATTTATATAGCTCTAAATGAAGAAAGATGACACAGTCACGTTTGCAAATTTAAGAAATCCTGGGTATTTTAGTTTAAAGGCAAAATACTCCCCAACCACCCAGTTTTTGCGGTTTCCACGTGTTCATGTGACATTTCCAGTTTTGGTACCTGACCCACCAGGCTGCGAGGCTGGTCTGCAACGGGAATGACAGCCAGGACACCACTGCAACCTGAGCTACCAGTCACTGCCAAGCACTTCCGAAGACATCTTCTCAGCTCAGGAATCAATCATCTTCTCCGAACTCAACCTTCACAACATCAAAGACGACATTAATTTTAACATGAAATGTATGTCAAATAACGTCCGGGAATCCATCATCGTCATCGAGCAGAGTATTATCCTCATTCAAAGTCAGGTTGTTTTGAGGGAAGGATCCCTGTCAGAGGTTACCAGGATGGAGCTGTGACAGAGTAATAAGGGAACTGATTAAGAAACACTTGAAGGGAGCAGCGGGTCCTTGCCAGCAGCTCCTGTGGTTGCTGCTCCTCAGAAGGAACCCTTGGGGAGCCAAGAAGAAGTGGCTTTGGCAGCAGCACTTTGTAGCCAGAAGAAATCAGGGTAGTAGCAGCGTCTCTCCAAAGCCTCGGGAGAGGGATGTGCCCCCAGCACTGCTTCCCGCACAGTGGTCAACTAAGACATCCCTGCCGGTACTGAGCCCCAACTCCCTGAGGCTGAACTGCTCTTCTTGGTTCTGCCATCGGCGGTCTTCTTTTTATCCTGCTACTTACTACATTACTTCAAAGAAGAACGATCTCAAAATAATTGCCCTTAAAAAACAAGCAGCTTAAATCTGAGGCGATGGGACAAGACCTCCCAGGTCAAAGCAGTCAGTTCATCTGACCTCTGGGTTTCTTATTTTCAGGGGGGTTTTTTGTTTGTTTGGGCGGAGATCAGGGTTTTGTTTGTTTGTTTGGGAGGAGGTCGGGGTTTTGTTTGTTTGTTTGTGGGTTTGTTTTCATTTGGTTTTGATTACATATATTAACTAGAAAACACACACCTTAATGCCTTTGGAAAGAAATAAATTATTGCCTGGTAAGCCAACATATTGTTTATAGCAGCAACTGATTAACCTTTTCTTCCCCTTGCACCCCTTAACATGGCTGGAACTTCAGACGCAAAAACATTGATTTTAATAAGTGTTAACATTTACAGAGGGATTTTTGGCTTCTGCACATAACCACCTGCCTTAGTGGAGGTGAAGACCAATCTTCCACACTGCTGAGTAGCTCTCATTTTCTTCCATATAATCAAAGACCATTATTTAATCTCCGAAGTCCTATCATACAACCATTACTTCTTCTATTAAAGAAGGCAAGGCTGAACAAATATTCCCAGCACTTGGTGGAGAGGTTTCCAATAATCCTGAGCTCCACACGGGGCCTATTTTAGGGGTAGCTCCCTAAAACACTGCATCTCCTACATCTTCCAATCTCTCTCAGAAGATGCTCCAATTCTCCAGTTCAAAGTCTGCAGGCTCTAAAATTCTGTTTACTACCTCAAAAGGTTCCTCTGAACAATTTTATAACCTGCTGCGAGATCTGTTACGAATCCAGATGGCATTTAGCCCACTCTGGACATTTACAGCAGTTTTCCCCTTGTTTATAAATGGACTAACACTACCAATACCTACAACCTACATGTGATGCTCGCTGCCATGTAATTGTACGTGCAATTGCTTCTGCAGAGCTGAAATTTCTTTCCTGTAAATACATTATACATTATTTAATAGTATATATTGATATCAAAGTACCTCTATATAGTACCCTTATAAATGTATTATTAACTCCCTGCTCTACAGGGGCTGGCTCCAGTTCATTCCCATCTCTACAGCTGCTGCTGCTCCAGGATTGCAGTGGTCAAACTCTAAACTGTACCAAGAAGCAACAGAAAGGAGAAGGTGGAATGGAAACATGAGTAGGCACGTTCCTGAGTCAGGCAACCAACTCCTTTACGGATGCCAGTAAGTCTCTGTAGAAGAGTAAGTATTTAGACCTCAGGTTTTTTGCCTCCAAAGCAATAGCAAAGCAGGGCAAATGATGACAAATTAAACTAAACATAGTAACAATTCATATCTATTAAACAGACTATGCAAATTCAGTCACACACAATGTTATCACAGCTCATTTGTTTTAGTTATTTCAAATATTCACGTTTTAATGGAATAATTACTCAGAAATTCTGGCACATATACAAGCATATATTTAGAGGAGCTAAAGATGCACAGAAAGAACCTTTCTGGACTAATGTGCAGCTTGCTGCTCATGCCCATGTAGGAGAGCTGAGGATGTGGCTGTGGCTGTGATGCCGTGTCAGGCTGGCACAGAGAGCAAAGCTCCTTCAGGGAGCACCAATTCATCAATCCAGTGACACCAGCAGCAATCCCAGCACACAACACCACCAGTCACCTTTCAGCAAATACAGAATATTGAGACATAAAAGAGCTAAGTGAGTTAGAGATGCTCTGCTGAACACCGAGGGCAGTCTGGCTTGCAGGATCCTCTTCGCTACCCAGAGCATCCCTCACCTCACTGGAACTGCTCCAAGTGTATTCCACAGATCAGGCAGAATATTTCCTTTTTTTTCCTAATCAGAAAACTTGAACTATTTCCTCATCATTGTTTCAAGAGAACAGAATTTCAGGGTCATTCTGATAAACCAAAAAAAAACAGATTTCATTTGTTACTACTTACAAAGCACACACTAATTTTGAAACAATTATAGAAGTCTGAACTTTGTTCCATTTTAAAAAGCAGCTGTTTTTAAGGGATCTTTCTTTTTTTACTAATAAGCTGAAATGTTGGGCATCTTCACACTGGCAGCACTTTCCCACGCTCTGGGAGTATGGAAAGGTTACAGAACACAGACATGAGCTCACTTTGAAACCCAGAGAGGCACCAGGATATACACACAGGCCTTCCCTTCACGGGAGTATCACCATGGGAGAGTAACTCTTTACCAGTATGGAGAACAAAAATCAAAACTGCACGTCAGAGAACTCTGTCCCTCCCAAGTGCATTTTAATATTAACACACAGCGTTCAGTCCCACCACGATGCACTTGTTACCCACTATTCAGTACCACAAAGGATTGCAGGGTTTCCAGCCTATGGGCTGTGGTGTAGGCAGGAGAGGGCGTGGGAGGAAGGCTTGCCAAACCTTCAGAAGAAAATAAAAATTCCACCTAGTCTTATTTTCAAGTATTCTGCAGCAATGTTAAAGGCTACTAAAGACACCCTTTTCTATTTTTCAAAGCTCCATGAGCACATATATCTCCATCTGATGTGCTCCCCAGGGTGCATGATTCTCCATCCCTAAGTACTCCCGGGCACCAGGGGAGATAAGCAACTCTGAACACAGAGTCCAACAACGGGGCCTTAAAGAACACGAGTTTAACACGGGGGGGGAAAAAGAGAGACAAAAAGACTCAAGCACAAGTGTTTCTACATTTAAATGTAAAATTATTTGCCCAAGTCCACACTGCAAACCAGTAACGCCAGTCCTGGCTGCAGAACCCACAAGCTCCCTTGTGCTCAACCCTTTTAGGCCACATTAACTCAGCTTTAAACCAGAAATGACTGCCTTCGAGTGCTGCAAAACTAAATCAATCACTGATTGACTGGTGAGAAGGTCCTGATTTATAGTGTGCCTGAGCTGACCTGAAGTAAGTGACAGTTCTGTCTAGAAGAGAGGATCAGTGAAGCCAGAGATTAAGCTCTGTTTCAATAGAAACAGCCTAACAGATACTTTACACAAGCGAGAAGATATTTTAGAAGCTCAGGCCGTGATCCTGTGAATTGTTTAAGAAAAGTATATGAAAATCTGAAATATCAAAATAATAATATTAATGGCTGGAAGCAGATTCTACTTAGGCTTTTTCATTTCTGCTTAAATTCTTTCAAGGCATGTTGACAGTCTATTTTCCAGTTCCACTGCTGAGAAATTTATTTAAAGCTAAGTACAGGACCACTGGGCTTCTGCACTCCCATTTAAGTCTCCAAGAAACCTCACACTGACTTCGGTGGGTTTCAACATTTTCCTGTTCCGCATTTCCTCTTTTGGATGTGTTCATGGAAAGAAGCAACGAGGGGGAACAGGGGTGCAGAGACAGGAAGGATAGGAGCTGTTAGCTCAGTGAAAGGCTTCCACTTGTGACTGTATTTCATACACATTTGCTCAAGAAACTAAACTTAGTTACCCCAATTTTTCATTAGAATAAGGACACCCACGTGTTACAGCTTACTGGAGGTTGTATGGAGTTGGTCAGTCACACCATGTCAGGTATCTCAAGGATCAGTAACGAGCAATGCTTATTTGATGTGTTTCTATCTGGTTTCACAGTTCCTACACAGCACGGTACAAGGAGACACCTTACACTGAGTTAGTCAAGAAGTCACTGAAGAGATGTAGAAGGTTTTATCCTTCACTGAGGCAATGAGTATTTAAGTAATCAGTTAAATATAGGAAATTACATACATTTGGATCTCCAAAGAAATAAAGCATTATCTATTTTAGTTAAGATGACTGGTCATGCTAACCCTTAGATAATAAAAATACCCCCGATTATGGTTAAAAGGTTAAATTTGTCTGCATCTTTCATCAGACTTCGTAAGAGAGACAAGCCACAAACACCAGCATTCCTAGGAAAATCCTCCAGGGAACATTATGTGAAGCATCAAGAAGGCAAGAAGAGGGAGCACTTGACCCCCACCACGTCAAGAGAGGCTCCAGCACATCACACAGACAAACCTTTCCAGTGTAATCTTTGCAAAGGAAGTGAAGAGCTTCTCCCGTTTCTCCATCCTGGATTTTACTACTTCAAATTCTGTAGATAAATGACTGGTTGCATTTTGCCTTAACTGTTTTGAACCGAGCGTGATCTTGAGTTATCTGGAGAGAAACAACCATTTCTCTTTCAGCAACAGCAGACCCACTGAGCGAGGGCAGCCGTGACCGGGCAGGAGGTGCCACAGCTCACCCACGTTTTCCAGAGCATGGAAAGGCAAAACATAGTCCCCAGCTGGAGCTGCCAAGGTCGAGGGATTCCTCACAATTCAAGATCAAGATGAATAGAGAAATGCTGGCAGCCAGAAAAGTTCTCTATTATAGAAAACAAAATATTGGAAAGTGCATTTGACTCCTGAGCATCCCCAGGGAATTTATTACAGCGTCGTGCCGAAATGAAACACCAACAGTGGCTTCCTGAAAAACAAACGCCACTTTTTTTTCCCCCCGATCTCTTTAGACATTTCTTGTATTTCTCTCCCACTGTTTTCCTATTGGAAACCCCACTTCCTTAAGAGAACCAGAGCCATCATCCCTTATTCAAGCATCTTAAACTGTGCTTGCTCTCACGGCATCTGTAAAGTGTAATGTTAACGACTGTGGGGAGACCGAGTTTATCTTTTGGTCTTCAAGCAGATGGTTCATCATTCAAACTTTGTACTACTGGACTATAGTTAAATGTTATCTGAAGTCCACGGTTCTCTAATTTACTTCCTTTTCTCTCTCCTCTTTCTCTGTGCGTGGTTTTCTCTTGGGAAAATGCAGGTTCTTACAGATTAGGTTTCCCTATTAAAAACTGAATACAGTATCTTATACTCTGGGTACTGCTCAAAGGCAAAACAAATATTCCAAATTTTGTCATCTGGGGCAAAAAAAAAAAAAAGGAAGCAAGTTAAAAATTATTTTTAATTTATATTTTTGGGCCCAGGTCCTTCTAGAGGTCAGTCACCTTACTTCTACAGAGTGGCTGAAGTAAGGCAGAAATAGTAATGCTGCAATTTTCCCCTCCAGTCCAGCAGTGCATCTTAAGTCAGGGTTTCCTAACAACAGCTTTTGAGAGAATTAGGAGAGTTTGGGACGTGAACTGCATCTGCTAGTAGGACTTGCCTTCCGCAGGGGGGAAACAATGGAAGTTATTAGATTCCATATATCTTCAACTGCCTCATACAAGCCCATTTCTCTCAGTCACAACTTTCAGCGTTTTCTAAGTGTGTGTGTCCCCACGCTAAACCACACAGCCTAACATATATCCCATTCATGTACGCCAGATCACAACCTGTGCTTTTCCCAGATACTCCAGGACTCCACACACTTGTTACAACAAACACTTCTTCCTCTTCTCCTCATTCTGCTTTTCCCAGCTTTCCGACGTCTCCCCTGCACTCACCAGGACTCCCAGTTGCAGCGAACCCCGAAGCTCCCCAGAGCCGAACTCTGCAAGGCTGCACAGACCCCGTGCACGGAGCTCAGACTCAGCTCCCAGCCTTTCAAAGCACTCCACACCAATCTGCTGTGCTGTTCAGCAATCTGTGCTTCCCTCAAGGCTGAACGCAGGGAAGAAGCTCCATCCGTAATCCTTCCGTGCGGAAGCAGATGCCGCGGCACCTCAAAGCACAGAGGATTACACCAAGTGCACGGCTCTCCACTGCAAAGCATACGTACAGACAACTCCAAACACACTGATACAGGTTTTAGGGAGATCAAGAGCAACTGTGAAGACGGGAGGGAACCAAAAATCCCTAATATCTTCTTTTCCATTCCGCTAACAGGATTTCTTTTTCTTGAACTTAACTTTCCCAGTACTGCTCTACGACGAACAAATGAGAACCACCAAAATCTTTCATAAAACCATGCAAAGCATAAAAAACACAGTTTGAAAATGCTAAAACAGCCTAACAAATAAAAACAGTAACCACTTCCTCAGTTACAGCACAGTCACTCAAAGCTCAGCTACATTAACCTTTATTGCACGCAAGAAAGTCCCCCCTGGAGAAGTCTGAATTCCCCCTTCTACGCTGATGGCCCCTGGGTCACTGTGAGATGATACAGAATCGTTTAGGTTGGAAAAGTCCTTTAAGTAAACTCAAGATCAAGAATTTACAGAGTAATCAGAGTATGGAAACAGAAATAAGATTTTTTTTCAGTAGGATCAACAGATACATTTTTTTATAAACATTTACAAGTAATGACTGGAGACTCTCTAGTTTCTACCTCCCCAGGAAGTTTCAAGTACTTTAAGAACACAGGTAAGGTTTCACTCATTAGAAAGGAGACTGAAGTCAGTTTTCTAATGTTCCTTTTCTTTATCTCACAATGGCTCATAAATGTGGCTTTACTAGAAGAATTTTGGGCTTGACCTCACATCAGATAAAACCTCTCTCTTATTTCTGTCTTCATTCTGAGGAGTGAAGACAAAAAGAGCATTATCAAATTAAAAAAAAATGCTGTCACAGCAAAAATAAAAAATTCATAACGAACTGTAGAGACCTATTGTGGCTCTTTGGTTCTTAAACCCAGAAGGATTTTCTCATTTATTAACACCCTATCCTTGTTCAACAGCATACTAATGAAGTTAATCTAAAGGCTAAATTTCAATTATGAATCACAGAACCGCATCTCTGCTCCCTGATTGCTCAGATAATCTGAATTAAGCCTTCTCCTATACCAAGCACAATGGCTGGCTGCAGATAAAAGTTCCCAAACATCAAAAATATTCAGTCCAGAAGGTAAAAATCTGACAAACACCTGTTTTCACATCCATTTGAGAACTCTCTGGCAACGTAATGATTTCTAGTAACTTGACAGGCTCCTCACTCACCTAAAATACACTGCACAGGCTTGAACAATAAAGGGAGCTGCAAATGCTTAAATCTCGCAGGCTTACAGCCAAGACAAAGTCTTCAGCCAGAGTAAAAAAGGGTTTTCCATTTGCTAAAATAATTTAGGAGAAAATGTTTTCCTCTTGAGTACCTACGGTGCATTTGTCCTGGAACAAAACCCCAGAGAGCCGCCAAGGAAAACCAAGATGGGCGAGCGGCTGCACCGCTCGGCCACTGATATGCACGACTACAGACCACAGTGTGGTGTTTCATGACGTGTCAGCGCAGCCCAAATGAGGAGCTGGAGCTGCAGAACTAGAAAAAAACCACCAAAATATGAGTAATAACAACGACCTGGATCATTTGCTTCCAATTGCTTCTGCAAACAGAAGAGTGATGACGCTCACAAGAACACCAAACCGTGCTCTCTCCCGTCTGGAAGACTGATAGGGAGGAAACGTTGCATCTGCTTTTTAACAAGACAATAAAGAGAAGCTGAACCGCCAGCCTTTAGCTTTCAGCTGACAGAACAAGGCACAGAAGGACTGTTGGCTTCTGATGGGAGCCCAAGGAGCAAGAAGGAATCAGAAGACAGAAAGCCATGAGTTCCACCTTAGAGCAAACACAGGTCAAAGAACCCAAAACCTTCCAAATGATCTCTCAGAAGTGTTTTCACCATGAACTGCATGGGATTTCCAGACAATGTAACAACTCTAAGGTCAATTTCTCCATTTGCCATGGAGACGGCAACACAGAGTAAATGCACCATAACCAACCATTACCTGACCATCCCTGGGAGTAAAACTTCAGAGGAGATTTTGTCCCAAACCTAGGACCAGACAGCGAAAAACTCCTGCTTTACACACACCTATCAGCTCCTTTTCACACTCCAAGAATCAAGCTCCCAGACAGGGAGATGACTGCCAAGGCTTGCTGGAATTCCACACCACTAAAACACATGGGTTTTTTCCAGGTGGTCAAGATGTTCATAATATTCTCTGCTCTGGTAATATCGATTCCTACAGCATTGACACATCTATGCAAAACCATTTGGCAACTACATCCTTCCCAAGCACAAAATCTTCTCCTTGTCAAATTCCACACGAGGGTTTTCCTTTTGTGTTTGCCTGGATGCTGTGCGAGTTCTCCTCTGCGCCTCAGTCCTCAAATGAGCTGTTTCTCAGCAACACCCTCGCACTTGTCAGACTGAGCACCAGGCACGTATGTATATGCTTAGCAATATGCTTGGTGGAACTTGTCATTCATAGTTTTTACCGAAATACATCTTAATTGAGTAGCAGCATTACACCACAAATGAGCCAGAAAAAAAGGCCAGCAATAATGACAGACCACTAGAAATAATCTGCTGCCTTCTGGGTAAACTGCTCAACGCTAAAACTTATTATCTGCAAAAGCACCTTTTGAATCACTTTTGTTTTGCCCTGTGGAATACCTTAATGTTTCCACTGGTAATAAAATTTCTGGCTTGCAATACTGCCCTCGTCTATAACACTGCAAGAGAAGAGAAGGGAAGGGAAACACAGAACCACTGTTATTATTAAACCTTTAAGTTACAGAGTTAATTCCGGCTAAACACTTTTATCTGTTGCACTGCTTATATGAAGTGGATTTTTTTTTTTTCCCAGAAGGAAATCTAATTTTTGCACGAGAGCGTCGAACAACTCCACGGCCATCCATATCTGCACCGGCTCCACTGGTGCTACAAGTAATCTGTTAAGCAGCACATCCCCAGCTGGGGACCGTAATTAGGGTGCAAACTGCCATACAATCCCCTTGCCAGATTGATGAAGGAGACCTCTTACAAGGTGATCCAGAAGGCAGTGTTGAGATCATTAATCATTTGTCCGTCGAGGGGAATACAAAAAGCTCTGCCACCAAGAGCATTACACTGCCAGAAGTATCTTGACAAAACTAACTCCTAAAAAATCGAGTGAAGTTTTAATTAAAAGGTCAGACATTAGGTACTGTATTATTTTTTAAATTTTTGGATAAGTTCACATGGAAAAAAGCTTTACTCAGATGCCAGACGGAATTTGACACTCCTACTTTCCCACTCCTTTTAGGCACTTGATAACGATCAGCTCGGAGGGGTTTTAGCTCTGCAAGCAGCATCCCCAGATAGCAAACAAATGTAACAGTAATCTACAGAGCAAGCTTAAATACACTGCCAGGCTGCCAATATTTCAACCTGCAACTATTTGTTTTCAGGGATTTGAATCCACAGAAGATGCAAGTATTTTCTACAGTGTATAACTGCAGATATTGCTAGCACAAAAATTCACTCCACAGGGAGAACACCAGATCTTGAACACCTGCCTAACAGGGTCTTCATTGTCCAGCCTGAGCATGTCTTGCTCTGCCAACATCAACTAATTTATTTTTGTTTAATAGATTTGCTATAATGAAATACCTCAAGTACTTAAAGCTGAGTTTAAGCTTAAGTGTTTCCCTTCTTCACTGTGATTTGATCCAAGAAGGAAGCCCACACTGTCCTTAGAGAACTCACAAAACTACCAAGAGGCGAAAATCAAGATCACTTATGTAGTCCAAGGGTATATTGCAAGAGTTTGAAGTATTTTTTCCTTTGGAAACAACTTTTGAGCCTTCTTTTGTATGCAACCTCATGTTTCACTTAGCACACACCATCCAAGATCATCAGCGTCAGAAGTTTCCCAGCTACATCCGTCAGCTTCACGTGCCTTCCACCTGAGCCCAGCCTAAGGAGAGCTGGAGGAGGTGCATTCCCCTCCCTTCCCCACCTTGAATTATCTGGAATTTAACAGCTTTGCCTCGGAGACTTCTGCTGTTTCAAAAGCAATCAAAAATCTATCCTATACAACTATCTTCCAGACTAACAGAAAATACATTTCCCTGTAGAATGTGCGATAGGGAGGAAACATAATCCAAACACATCATTACTCTGTCCAACAGGATTTGCTTCCAAACACTAAAACTACCCCAGTGAAGGTAAGATGCTAGTGACTTAGCCAAAAGAGCAGTCAGCAGTCAAGTACTCTCTTTTTTGAGCTGAAAAAGCCAAATCGAAATCCTTCTCCCGTATCATCAAGAAGCATATATGAAATCAGGAGAAGAAAAAAAAATCTGCCACCTGTGGCTATGAAGTTAGACCAATTTAAATATTTAAAAGCGTTCTTGTTTGCAAATTATAATAATTTCCCCGCAACTATTCTCATTCCCTAGAGACAATTTTTCCTAAAGGATGCAGCCAGGGAGGCAAAGAGTAGGGAAGGTATCTCAGGACTGAGGAAAACCAACAAAATTTTTACAGTTTTTTACAATCAGGACTCTTTTGCAAATCTAACTGTAGATACAAAAAGCTTTTTATTTGTTTCTTCAACACTGGGAAGTTCTGATTTCCAAACCCCTTCCTTGCATGAATAAGCATGTAAGTAATCTTCTGAAAATGTGAGTGAGAGAAGGAAGAAGAAACAGCTTCATTATCATTATACAGAATCTTACAGGCAGCTGTGGAAACCCAAGTTTCTTAAAAATTATTGCCATGATGAAAAAGCATAATCCATTTCAACAGCAAGTTCCATCATGTGTCACTGATTCCTTCAATATTTACATTGTTCCAAGATAGCCTGAACCAACAATAAGAGCTCAGCAACACAGTGCATAAAATAATTCATATATTCTAAGGCACCACATCTTTTTTTTAATCCACCAATAACATTAAAACATCACCCAAGAGAATGGAGCACAACTTGCAAAGACAACAGCCCAAACCTGAAGATTACAAAATGGAAAATTAAGTGTGGCATCATTTGCTGAAAAGCTGTGATAACAACCTAGCAGAGACTTAAAAAAAAAAAGTTTTAAAATGAGAAACAGTTCTCTTCGCTGGATGGCCCAAGGCAATCCCGTGTGCACTGCAACAACTAACCCTGCTGTTAGTGTTTCCTGAGGCTTGACCCTGCCCCATGGGGTAGGAAGCATTAACACAGCACACACTGCAATGCTTCAGACACCACCTTAACACCCAGGTTAACAGGATGTTGATCTTATTTTGGAGTAACGAGGGGAAAAACCTGCCCCACCTCCCCTGTTTGAGTCTTGCTGTATCATCACTTACTGGCATTAATATTGCTCTCCTCCTTAGGCAAGCCCTGAAAGACTCTGATCCTTTATATCCTTTAAAGGGAGCAATTAATGCTGCTATTCAAAGTTTCTGACCTTTAACTCTCAGTCCCAGTAGTGTTATTCAGATTTTCCTTCTCAAGTTTAGCAGAAAATAGTAACTATCTGCGTTCTCCTAAAGGCAGACAGGCATTAATACCAACCTCAAACTGGAGTCCATTTTGGAAGAGTAATTCCCAAATTTTACACGTCCAAATATGCTCCTCTGCAGCATCAGATGCTTTCCAAATTCTGCCCTTCCAAATTACTTCGGTTTAGGTTCTGCCTTCCAAAGGTATTTCAGCAAATCACTCTGAGAATGTTTTCGTGTCTTTTCCTTTCTGCATTAAGTTTTGCATCCCGTTCTGCATTCCCCCTCATCACCCTCTGCAGGAGGATGACTACTGCTGTGATTATCTTCAGTGAAGCCACAGTCCCAACTCCCATACTCTTTATTCCTGCTAACACCACTTCCCACTCAACCTTCCTGCCCCACTTTTTCCCCCCACAGCTTCTTGCTCAGCTGCCCTGTTGCTTATTTGAGGAATATTTACAACAAGCATCCTAGAATCAAAATAATATATCTACTACTTGTTGTCTTAATCTAATTTGTGGTTTTAAACTGTCAACCACAGAGGCTGATTTGATACCTAGAAAACCAAGGGAGCATGTCATGTTCTCAACAGCCCCTCTCAAATAAAAAAAAATAAATCTGATAATTCCAGCCCATCAATGCCTTTCTGCTTTAAACCTTCCCTGATAAGAAGGTCTTTACAGCTCATCTGGAAGACTGACAAGCCGGTATTTCTCCAGAGCCAGAGAAGAGGGATTGCACAGCCAAGACTCTCCCAAATAGCCAGGGAAAAAGTTACTCCTATTTAAACAGGGATCAAGACAGGCTCAGCCAGAGCTGCACAGGGAAGGGGCAATCAACCTGACAGTAAATCTAATTAGTCTTAGACTTCCAGCCAAAATTAGACATGATATAAGCAGATATACAAACCAATCTGACGTGATATATTGCCACTGATGTTCCTAAATATATTAAAGGGGTAGAGGATTGGCTTTTTGAAGGGTGGGAGTAGGGTTTTACATATTTTAAGGCAAAAAAATAAATCCTGACATGCCTCCATCACTTCTGTCTCCATCCTGTTTGTTCATTAAAGTTCCTCCTCTCCTTTCTAATTCCTATTTCCGTCAGAGTGACACAAAACATCCTTTTTTTGTTGCAGCTCACTAAAATCAAAGGTGGATCATGTCTCTTTCTCATGTCTTTTCTTCCCTCTTTGTCATTCAGAAGCTTCAAGCCATTTGCTTTCTGAACACATTGACAGTCCGAGTCCATTCCCCAACACCAGCTCATTTCCTTGCCTCTCCCCTTTCCACTGGCACTCACCAAAACTCCTTCCCCTCATTTCACAGCTCCATGACACGTTGCCACATCTCCTGGTTAGCACTCACACAACCCTTTTCCCTCATCCCAACACCAAATTTCATCAGCTTTGCGAACTTTTCAGTATGAGCTATTTTCTATTCTTTTAAATACATTCCAGTGTTTCCCGTTTATAAATCACCCTTTCCCTGTCAACTTGCAGAGCTTCTCTCTATCTGCTCATTCCCAGGTTTGCTTCAGTGCAACACTGTCCCAATCCCATTTTTCTTGATCATTTCAGTACCCTGACCAAACATCTCACACTCATTTCACTCGTCCCTGTGTTCAGCAAAAGAAGACAGAACAATAAACTACTGCCATGACCTCTGCAAAGAAATCCTCCCTTACCAAATTCCACTCTCAAGCTCCAGAAATACCAAATAGAAATCTAGAACTCAAGATTAACAAAAGCCTCAGAAAATAACTTATTTAAGATCTATCATCCAATGTGTATCTTCAATAGAATCACAGAATGCTTCGGGTTGGAAGAGACCTTAAACATCATCTCATTCCAACCCCCTGCCACAGGCAGGGATACCTTTCACCAGACCATGTTGCTCTGAGCCCCATCTAACATGATTTTAATACCAAAATTAAACTTGATACTGAAGAAAAAGAGAATCATTCCCAGCTCCACACCAAGGAAGTAACAGGAAGACAACAATCCACAGTTCTCTCAGAGCTGGACCTGGAGGTGATTGGGCTTCTCTGTTAAATGGAATATTTAAAAAAAAAAAACAAAACACCAAAATAAACAGACACACCCCATGCCTCCCTTCCCAAAAGAAAAAAGAACCGAACTAGAACTGAATCCTTATCTTCTTTCTGCTTCTGCCAGAAAACAATACTAAAGCTTTCATTTAAAGTCAGCCAAGTTTTGTTCCTTAAAATTATGCCTTCGTTTGGGGGAAATTTAGCCTTCTGCCTATTTTCTTTCAATTTCTGTTTTGAAACAGAGTGTTACGTAAAAATACATTACAATGTTTAGAGAAATTCACCAAGTTCCTGAATCATGTGACTTCTGAAACAGTGACCTTTCACTAGCAACACATCCTGCCCAGACCTAACTCCTGCCCTCCCCAACTGGAAGCTCTGGTTGTTCCACTTTCTGCAGCACCTGAACTTGGCACTAAAAGTACTTGAGTTTGAAAAAAATCTAGGCCATGCAGAGGTATTTACCACTTTTTTTGATGGAAAGTTTAAAAATTACTTTACCCCAAGAAATAAGTCTTTAACTGGACTCGTCTTTGCTATTGCAGCAAACACTGAGCATATTGCTGTTCATCTCCTGACAAATTACTCTCTGGGAGAACACAAATCATCCGTGCTGAGCTTCAGCAAGGCTCTGGAACAGAGCTCTGTTTCAACCCACTAGAGACAAAAAGCCAGCCACAAAACAGACTCCATCCCAGTGGAAAGCCTCCCTTGCTCATAAACATGAGTTTTAATCCCATTCATTAATGGCTGAACCGCACTCACCTTTACTGTGCTACATCTTCAGGTCGCTCCTCCATCCATTACAGTTTGTGCTGGGGGTGTATTCTCTGTTTTATTAACTCTAATTTAATTCAGTACGTGTTCCCACACAGGACGGGTGATTTCCCTGACTGTTTCAAAACATTTCACAAGATGGAGCACAGATAAATTTTTAAACAGCAAAACAAGACACACACAGATTGGAAAAAAAAAAAAAAAAAAGAAACACAAGAGGGAACCCTACTGTGTGTTTCTGTTGGGATGGGTTTGTAAAATAAAGTTTGCCATACCTGTCAAGCCTCCCAGCACCTAAGTCTTTTTTTCATGAATGAAAAACATACACTAAAAACTGATGGTGCAAAACTGTACATCATTGCTGGAGATAGTGGCAATCAGAGAGACCACTACTAGCTCCTTTGCTAAAGGTGTATATCATATTTACCTGAAATTAATTACAGATTCTTAAATATTTGCAGCCTACAGTTCTCAAAAGTGTCTCAGAAGGCTTATGCTAATGTCCATCATCACCCCCACACTGCAGTACCCTCAACAGTTCTCCTCTGCTCTCTATCTACTCAGATCAATTTTGCAATGAAAACCCAGCCATTCAGTTAAAACACGGGTTTAAGCAAAGATAAAAAGTCTATCTGAAGACTCAATACCACTGTCCTATTGTACACATACAAAAACATTGCATTTTTTTTTAATATAAATACTTACACATCCCACAACGTGCTATGGGGAGTTCTGCTGTCCACAAAGCCCTGCTGAGCGGGCAGAATCCCGCACTGCTCTCACCGTGTGCTGAAACAAGGCCAGTGTGAATTACGAGCTATTGTGGAAGATGGATCAGAAGCGGCCACAATTACACCTAATGACTGAGGAGATTGTTTCATTTATCTTTCCTCTGGAAGGCTACAGCAGCCTGACAGAGCCAAATGGCACGTGGTGTCTTTCTGTACGTTCCTGGCAATCTCAAGACTGACAAGGAGTCCCCCCTCACCCCTAGCAAGGCTGGCACCAGAACTCTGCCACATGAACTCAGACTATCTCCAGCCTTTCCAAAACAGCTCTTCACTACCACAACATCCCTTTCCTGCATAAACACATTTTCTCTTTAAGCAAATGAGTCAGTAAGGTTACTATTTCTCCACTTTCTGATAGTTTTTAAGTAGTTCTAAATGTTTGCTTCACTTATAAAACCATTTATTTTCCCTCTCTCCTGGTTCACGCCACCCCTTCAGGTCACATCACCTCAGCTGAAACACTTCTCGTACTTTCCTGCACTGCAACTGGGCTTGCACATTCTGGTTTTCATTTGCTTTCTTGGTGGTCCTTGAACTTCTTTCCTCACCCATTCCGTGCACTTTCTCAAAACAGCTGCCTGCTCTGTGAGTGCAGGTGAGGTAGAAAACCAAACAATCCCCTTTTAAAGTTGCTACCTTATTTTCAGACACAAATATGAGCATCAGCAAGATGAGACTCCACAGAAAAGAAAGAGAACGGCCAAAAAAGCTTTTGCAAAAAGAATTAGAAGATTTTTGTTTCAATCAGAACAAAAGCTTCACAAACAAAAAAATCTTAATAGACAGGAAGCGCAACTAAGAGCATTCCCAACAAAACTGATGCAGCATGTCCTTAATACTCGAGTATTTTAACTAAATACAGCAGAAGTACAAAGGAATGCCTGAAGATGATTCAATAAGGAGGCATTCAAAGCAGAAGGAGCATTACCAGCACGTTCAGGGTAGGCTTGCTAGTCCGAAGCACAGCATATTTTTGTTCTTGTGTTTAAAGCCAGACTGCAGACAGTGAGCGCCTGTGCTCAGATACAAAAGTAAGGACAGTCTGCCAGTGACTCAGAGGCTGGACCTCTGCAGCCTCACAGAGTGAGCAGAGAAACCGGCCTTCCTTGCAGAGTTCCTGGTTTTTAACGACCCACACAACTCTCATCCTCCAGCACAAATTCCTGGGGTTTATTTTTTCACATGAACAGTACTTTATTTTGCCTGTGGTGCTTTATCCGCTTCCCCTATCACAGTACCCGCTTCATCACCACTCTGGAAGCAGCTTTGGCTGCGGTGGGAAGCCCAGCTTCCAGAAGGAGCACAGCAGGCAGGGTTCAGCATCCTCAGCACCACCCTGGCCTCACCTGGCAATCACACCCTCATTTCACACCACACCCTCCCATTTACCCTGCTCTACATGATCCCCGGGCAAATAACAGAAAAGGTGGAATATCATCTCAGTGAAGAGTCAACACTTGCAAAGTTTAGGCAAGGAGCTGGAGTGACATGCGGGCAAACCTCATGGCATGGAAGGACCCAGAACATACAGAGCAACACATCACAACAGCACAGAGAGTTCTGGCCGTGAAGTCTGATCTTACCCTGACACTCAAGGACAATGAGGCATGCCAGCCCACACATAGCTTCTCAATTTTTCTGGTTCACAAGCAAACCACACAAGCCCTCACCCCTAGGCAGCTGCAGCATTCCCAATCCTCAGGCGCACTGGTAACACCGGAGCCTGTGAACTGCTGCCAGGACAAGACGAATCTTGATTTTCTATTGCGTTAACAAACCACAGAGCAGCTGTTTCATGAAAACAATGCTTTTTTCTCACCATACTGAAACAAAACCCCCGAGTTTCAATAAAGGTCCTGCCAAATGACAACCTAAACACATACTTTTTGAACACACTTCAGGGCAATCCATCAGGACAGTTTCCCTCACCTACAAAAATGCCCCAAGAAGTTCCCAAAGCCGCTTCTGCGTCAGGCGGCTCCAGCAGACAGGTCTCTGCCTTCCCCCTCTCCAGCCCATCAATAGCATCAAGCCCAGCACAGCACACCCCATTACAGCACAGCATATACCTCTAATGGAATATGAAGAACTTACCTCCCTGGACCACAGCCTGGAGGCATTTCCATCACCTCTTTAATCTGCAACAGCATCCCTGTTGCTCAGCTTTCAGAATCCCTTCAGGTTAAGGTATGGGGGTGCCAGTAGCGTTGCAGGGCAGGGAAGCAGAGCAGACACAGGTGCTTGTGGAGTCAGCGCAGCACTGTCAACTCAGGGTAATTTATTTTTGTGGTATTTTTCTTATCCCACTCTTTGCTTACAGCCTGCACAGCCAGACAAGCTCAGTTGCCTTGGACACCCAGATGAAACCATTCACATCACAGCACATCTTCCAGCAGGACCCCCCTGCCCACCTACCAACAGAACAGGGACATCAAAAGCTTCCAAAGGGCAACCACCACCTGGGTTTTCCACTCTTGCATCACCACCTTTGTGCTGTTATTCAGCACTGAGCTTGGCACAGGGTACCTGCAGCACCTGGCATGATTCACCTGCTCCAGATCAGGCTCCTCTACCAGCCCCTGGGGTACTTAATGCTGTCCCCAAACACAAAAAGACCAAGTGTCTAAAAGAGGCACAAGAGCTCTGATCATCTGTGTGAAGGCATGTAAGAGACTGAATACTGGTTAGGGAATAAAAAAAAAAACAACACAAATTATACCGAAGCGCAAGGAGACCCAGGGGAATCCCCACTTCTTACTCACACACCCCGGAACTTTCGTGCCATCAAAGGCAGCTCAAAGCAGCCCGAGAGCCTCCACCAGAGCAGCGTCAGCAAACACGCGCGGGGTGATCCTTATCGGCACGGCTTTCTAGTGAGGAGACGTCCCTAGAAAGCAGCCACTACAAATACAGTTTTCCTGAATATCATTACTGATCCAGAAGTAATGAAATAGCAGATAATACGGCCCCAGGGTACAAATCAACCACCTACCCTAATGCATACAGATGGAGCTTAACAGCTCTTTTGGTCTTCCATTACCAGAGAGAAATAGGATCTCTGAAACACCATAGTGGCAAAGCAGAAGAGAAAGAAGTTTACTAATGTTTCCTTCCGATGCTTCAGAAAATGCTTTTAAATACTGTAATCTGAAAAAGAAGCTCTGTTTTCACGTAGGAAGATGAGTAGACACAGCTTCCCCTCACAGAACCAAGACAAAAAGGCAGAGTGTACAATCTTCTGCTCTCCCCTGGTGTTGCAGAAAAGCTTTGCTGAGGACAGGGTCTAAACACTTTTTGTAAAAATCAACAATGAAACTTCAGTCCCATCAAAGCAAGCAGCAAAACCGTCACGACTTACAGCAGGCTCGTGGTCCTCGCGTTGATGTTCACAGCAGTTAAAGCAGCAACTTCCACAATGCTCTAAACCCAGCCCTGCAATATGTCAGGTACAGGCAGGCACAGAATCTCTCTGCTTCCATCCTTAGGGAAATTTAGCACTTAACACCACGAGCCTACTCCCTCAAAGACACCATGTTATTACGCATTCTGAGCTGGTCTCATCCCCACAAAACATCCCAGCCCACACCCCAAAACACCCACACCTGTCTTCTTTGAAAAGTATCCCTGTACCAGAGCACATCACTTTACCGCCATCTCTTTCACCTTTGATATGGCATTACTTAAATTCTACTGGCATCTTTTCAAAAACTAAAGAGTTCATCCCTCTTTTTAACCAGTTTCCTTAAAGTTTGAAGATTTTACGACGCCAGTTGAACAGCCACACAACGCACCAGCGTGACACGAGGCACTAACAACAGCAGCTCTCAGCCACCACGTCCTCTCTCATGTACCTTCAGTGGTGCCCAGCTCTAACAGGTACAGTTATCCCACTCACCTGTGCACACAACAAAGACATCCCCTGCATAACTTCTTCTTCCAAAAATTACATTCTCAGGAAATCGATTCTTTAAGCTGATTTTCTGTTTTCATTAGAGGAATTAATTATACATTTCAATTATACAAAAGAGCTGGAGGCAGCGGTCAGCGAGTACTTTTTATGACCCTCATCTATTCTTTTAAAAGCCTTCTCCAGGAACGCTCAGGCACAGGAGTGGCAGGGAGGAGGAGGAGGAAAGAAACACGACTACAGAGCGCTCATCATATCTCCACGCAAATAAAGTCCAAACTCTACACGGCTTGACCTTGAATGCACAACAACACACAAAATAAACAGAAGGACGAGCACAAATTAAGAATGAACACTCAAGGTGATGAATGGTTAATGAAGACGCGTACCCGCGTGCCTTGTTTAAAACCACCGACTGGAGGAGCGGACGGAGGGGATAAGACAACTCAGACGCACCGCGATGCTGTGGCCGGGGGCGGGTGAGGAAGCGCGGGTTTAGGAGCCACCCCGCACCACCAAGAGCGCACACCGAGCCGCGGCAGCCGCGAAATTCCCGGGCGGAGCGGAGCTGGCGGCGGTGCCCGCCCGCTCTCCGCCTGTCCCCGGCGGTGTCCGTGCCCCGCCACCCCGGGGGCAGCACCCGGACCGGCGCTCGGGGGATGCGGGCGGGCTCCCGCCCAGCAGCGAGCCGGGAGATCCCGGTCGGAGCGCTCCCAAACCCGTGGCAACTTCTGCGGGTCCGTCCGTCCGTCCGTCCGTCCATCCATCCATCCATCCATCCATCCCCCCGCACGCCCCTCCCGGAGCCGAGCCCCCGGACCCACCCGCTCCCCCGGCAGCGGGGCGGCCGCACCTCCTCGGCTCCCGGGGCCGGCATGGAGCCCGGCGCGGCGCGCTGTCGGCGGACGGTGTGCGGGGCCGGGGTGCGGGGCCGGCGCCGCGGGCAGCCCGGGCGGGCGGGGCGGGACGGGCGCACTCCCCGCTCGGCCCCGCGGGCGGAGGGGGCGGGGCCGGCCCGCCCCCCGCGCGGCGCCCTCTGCCGGCCGCGCTGAGGGCTCGGCGCGGGTTGTGGAGGCGAAGGGGCCCGAGCGCTGAGCGTATTTCGGTAAATACGCAGCAGCCCTGCGAGATCAGTCGCAGCTGGGGTTTGATTGATGTTGTGGATTCCCGGAGCTGCGTTTTAACCAACTACCTTGTCCATGCACCGCTGGGGAACTTCGCAGTGCTTCCATAACAACCCCAGGGAATCACAGAAAGAATCAGGTTGGAAAAGACCTCTGGGATAGTCGAGTCCGACCTGTGACTGATCACCACCTTGTCAAACACACCGTGGCACTGAGTGCCACGTCCAGTCTTCCCTCAAACACCTTCAGCGAGGGTGATACCACCGCCTCCCCGGGCAGCCCGTTCCCGTTTCTAATCACTCCTTCTGTGAAGAAATTCCTCCTAATGTCCAACCTAAAATTCGCCTGGTGCAGCCTAAGACTGTGCCCTCTCGTCCTACTCGTTGCAGAAGACCCCAGCACCCACCTGGCTACAGCCTCCTCGGGGATGGTTGCAGAGAGCAGTCAGGTCTCCCCTGAGCCTCCTCCGGACTCGACACCCGCAGCTGCTCCTCGCAGGACTGCCGCTCCAGACCCTTCACCAGCTCCCTCCCTTCTCCGGACTCTCCCCAGCACTCAGTGTCCGTCCTGAACTGAGGGGGCCCAGAACCAGACAGAGAATCAGGGGCTTTGCCCAAGGAATGCTGGTCCCTCTCACTTGCAAACTCAGAATCTAAGTTATATTTTCAGGGATGTAATTAGCACAAGAGATCACCGAACTGGAGGAAGTCCTCGACTAAGGAGGGAATATTTATTGATTGCAGGGAGGATAATGAGCCCATCACTTTTTAAATACACAAAGTGAATGATTTCAGTTTACTTTATCTGCACTGTTTAAAATTAAAACTAGGCATTATTCAGCAGAATCTTTTTCTTTGAGACCCACTCATTAAGTTTAGGTGTCATTGAGGAAAAATTAATGCGTATATCCAACTCAGCCAGTAATAGGTGACTGTGCGCACAATGAAATTGCTCCAATATTTATTTCTGCTTTTTGGACTGTTCTAATTTCTGTGTTTTTAAAGAAGCTTCAGTCTCACACTGTGTTGTGTGTGAAACTAACTACTGAGAACAAGAAATAACCCCATTGACATGGTACCACGAGTTGGACCCTTCCAACTCAGATTATTCTATGATTCTATGTGATATAAAGCTGGTATAAAAAAGTGATGATCAGGCCCTTTAAGACTAATATATGACCTTTGTGCTCACCCTGTACCCCAGGGATAACCTATCCAGGCTCTGAAAATTAGCTCACTTGAATATTTGCCATTTAACAAGAACAACATATATAATGTTTAATGGACATGGTTCCACCACTTATGTTCCTTGGTTTATTTTTCTCTTTACAGAAATACTAAATACTGGTAAACCCTCGTGCAAGGATTGTTCACATCATCTACAAACTCCAAATGAAACCAGAACTTTGTTGTGCTAGGTGCTGTGTAAAAAATCAGTTTTCATACTTGAGAGTGGTTCTACCCTGCGAAGGTGAGAGACAACAGAGCAGAAGTGAAGGCAGAGAAACATCACAATACTTATCAAAAGGTATGAAATACGGATCAGAGCTTGGAACATGGGTTTCCTGTCACCAGGTTCTGCCCTGCCCATTGCTCTCATGAATTTTAAAATCCTAGACATTTGCTGGGGAAGCAGAGTCCCCCAGAGATTGCACTGCAGCTGGTCAGGAATGTCAGGAATGTTCCGAGCCAAGTTTTGTGTGAAAATTTGTATTTGTCAAAGTGGAAACACTTCCTCAAAGACAATTTGTTTCAAGAAGGTTTTTTCTCAGCCCTCTCCCAGGTTAGAGAGCCCTACCCCAAACACCCAGCAGTGAGTGACAGAGAGCAGTCACCCACACTGCACCAGCCCCACCTTCACTGTTCTCTTTTCTTCATTCAAAAGTTTTTAAAGGTCTCATTTTTGTCTGATACAGAATGGAAACACCTCTTGAAATGTCAGGAGTTTTTCACAAGTGACACTTGGTTTTTCGCTGACTGGCCCTGGACTACACCCTGTTTGCCTCCCCACAGCCCTCGTGTTGTTGTCTGCCAAGAATAGCCACATTTCACCCCTCGCAGTTAATCTGGAGTTGAAGCCTCTGGGAAACTGCACTGCTGCAATTTTTAGCTTAATTTGCCAATGTAGAGTTTTCATTAATGCAGCTAATCCAGCATCTGGGTATGGGAGCTTAAACTCCTCCCTGCAGCCCAAGAGTAGCACTGATCAAAAGAAGCAGCAGCATAAGAAGGCAAGAAAAGAGTCCTCACGGTCCTACAGCCAGGTCAGTGCCAGCTCCCCTCATCGCTCACACTTTGGCTTTGATTCTCTTCCTTGAGACTTTAGCTTTCCTCAAAATATTTGTGGAGGACTATATATACCTGAAAGACGTGTACGTGAATATGGGGTGAATGCTAGAAATACATTAGTAAACCTGGTTTTCTCAATTTGAGAGGGAAGGCTGAAGGAAGAGAACAAGAAGCAGCAACAGGAAAATGAAAGCACAGAGTACAAAGGAGCCTGGAACTCGGAGTAGCCTCTTAGGCCGGGTTTTAGCCCAGATCACTCATTGTTTCTTCATGTTTCTGCTATTGGTGATCCTCTTGTTACATGGATCTCACCTGCTTGGTGAGGCTTAAAGAAAAAAACTGGTACCCAAGTGCTGTGAGGGCTGGAAGGTTTAAACCAGAGCTTGCTTATGGATGACTGGCTCACTCTAAGAAGGGAATAACAAAGCCGCTTGAATGACAGCTTGGATCAAGTTCATAATGACCTGGTTTGTACAGGCCAGGTGTTATGTAGATTGGAGCTTGTTATTGTGAAAAATTTTGGCAAGGCTTGCGAGGCAACAGCCAGTTCCAGCAGCGCTGGGCAGAAAGCCACAGACTCCAGGCAGGTCCATCTTCAGCAAGATGGGCACAGCAGCCATCTCCTCCCGTACTCCGCACCTCGGGGACCTGAACCAACCTGCCTGCACAGCATCTGGAACAAAGCTTACGAAGGAACACGGAACAGTTTCAAAACATGGCTCTGCAGGCTTAAAAGTGAGGAGGTAAGCTTGCATAAAAACATGGCACCGAGTTTTTGTCTTGTTCTTAGGGAGCAAAAATTCAGAGCAAAATTCAGGGCCTCCCAGTGCAGCATTAATGGAAAGTGAGCAAACTGTTACAGAATGTTCCTATTGATATATCCTGCATTTTTTAGGTAGTCTCTCATAATGCTTTCATAATTCATTTTTTATGTTATTTAAAGTAGTTACTGGAGTAATGCGGATGAAGAGCTGTCGAAATTAGGGCTCACCTATGATTTGTTTTCTCACTCTTCACCATTAATATGCACATACTATGATTTGTTACTGAAGCTAGTTGGACTTAAATTTTGTTCTTGCTTTAGATGGCCTTTTTTTTTAAAAGAGGAAGACACAAAAAAAAAAAAAACCCAAACAAATTAAGAAAAATGTCTTGGGTGCATTTTTTTTTAATAATAATTAATGTGAAACTTTCAGGAAATCTGGACTCTTTTCACCAATACTCAGCATTTATTCCTGTGCCCAAAGTTAATAAAAGGGAGTGTATAAATCAGAGCAAACCCAGTTAGATGAATAGATCAGGTTTCTATTTTTTTTTAATATAATGAAGATTTCGTAGGTGTGGTGGTAGTGATGTTTTTACACCATACCACAACAGCTAGTACAACTGAGGAGAAGGGAAAAAAAAAAAAGGAAAAAAAGGAAAATCTGAACAATGCACTCTTCACCAGGATGTTATCACTGCAAAGAAATGACAGCTTTTTCCATATGGGAAGTATGGCGTTTTCACTCAGGTTGTATCAGCTTTCACACTGCACCATGGAAAAGCAGCAGAAAGCCAAGCAGATAATGAAAGCCTGACACAATGGATTTGCAGCCCAAAGGCACAGCTTTAGATAAGTGTTACACACAGGACAGGCACAAAGTAGGAGTGGTTAGCTGGGCTTTAATGCTCCATGGAAAGGTGGATTACGAGGAGTTTTTTGAATCTCTCACTGTTTCAGAACTTACACCGAGGTTTAGAAGTTATTTTTAATAGTCTATTACAAGCTGTGATCATGAGAAACTGAAAAAAGAAATTATCCTCTCATCCTTAGGGGCAGTGCCTCAGAAATCGATGCTAATGAACAGACTGCAGCACAGGGAAGCTTGCATTTCCCCTGCTGCACCAATTTTGTGCATTCACAAGGGACACTGCAAGTGCCATCATGTGTAATTAGAGTCAGGGAAGGGGGGAAAAGGGATATCATTCATTCACACTTCTCGTGGTGTCGTTTCTGTGTGGCAGATTTAACAGAGATTAAACAGGCATTCAGTTTAATACTGGTCCTATTAAGGATCAAACATAATTTATTTTTAATTATGGAGTTATTGAGACACCAGAATAACTAATGGCAGTCCTGTTGTGAACATATCCTTGGATGATGACTTCTTTAGTAACATAAGAATTGCAGGCAGGATATTCCCCTTTACTCACGTTCCAGTGAGAGTGCACCTCTGTGAATAGATCCAGCCAGGATCCCAACCCACCACCCATTACTGAGTACAATATCCCAAATCCCAGCGTGCATCCCTGCTGGACCTGAAATAACTGATGGACCAGGGTTTGAAATCAATCCTCCTGCTGGGGCTGATCAGCACACCAGCCCCCTCTTATGCATAACCCACCTGTCCCTTCTTACTCTTCTCCACCGAAGTTCTTCTCTTTGTGTCCCACAAATTGTGGCAAGTGTTTCTCAAGGGACACACAGCTCCTGTTTACATGACTTAATTACACATCCACAGGTAGTGGAAGGTGTAAACTGCAAGTGAGACCTAAATATCAGTGGAGGTTTAACTCCATCACATCCTTGTCATCCAGTGGCTCCCTTGTCACCCTGTGGGAACCTCCTGTTCCCACTCCCTACTGTGCACCATACCACAGGGATTGCATATTACACAGGAGGGGGAAAAAAAACCACTCCAGATGCTCTTGGGAAAAGTGGATTTGTGTAGACATCACTGGTTGTTATAAAAGAATTGTAATGCTTTATCATTCAAACTTAAGGACCAGCGTGCTACGTTCCTTCCCCCAAAGGAGGGGTTTAACTCTTTGTACTCTAGATCCTTTTGGGACATATCCTCTGTCTGCTAAGAGAGCTCCATCAGCAGTGGTGGTTGACCATCAGAAAATGTTTCTGTTCAAATTTCAACAGTCCTGATCAAATTTCAAGATCACGTTGAGTGTTATGTTTGAGAATGCAGGATCAGACCTCTTAATGCCAATGATGTGTTAATGAAGGAAGAATATTTACCAAATAAATAATCACTACGAATTAAAGAACAGACCAGAACTACTACAAAAGACCAATTTTCTTGTTGGCTCGAGCTCCTGGAGTTTAAAAATGTGACACCCTTGTTAATGTCCAAGGAAACACAACAGTTGTATTTGTGTGTAAGAAAAAGTCCTTTTTAAGCACAAGTGGTGTGCAGGTTAAAGAAAAACATGAATAGGGTGCAGCACTAAGCCATGCATCTGCCACCTATTCACCAGCCATGGCAGGGCAAGAAAAGCTGCAGTGGAGGCTCTTCACAAGCTATTAACCTTTCCTGATTGGAGTCTTGCTTTACAGAAAGAGCAGAATGCCTACTCAAAGAAGGACTTCCCTGAAAATAGTAACTGGCAATAATTTAACAGATGGGGAACCTGTCAATTGTTAAGGGGTTTTTGTCCTGACACACTACTTATTTAGTAGCAAAAGTGATAATAAGAGAGAGAGAAGGCTCATGGTAGTGACTCATAATTAGATTTGAAATCTACCAATGACTGTGGAGCAGAAAACTGAAATTCAAGATATTTTCTGATCATTTCGGTTTTGCTTTGCATTTTTTTCCTCTCTATTAGTGCTTCTATCTCAACTGCTGTAATTAAGTGTTGAATACAAGGTAAGGGATTTGCTCAACACAATCAATAATGGCATTCTGATGCTGATGTTGAATTGACTTGCTATTTTTAACATGCTGCTTCCTTATTGCCTGTCATCCTTAGTCACGCCTTGGGCTCTGCAGATGCATCCAGCATAGGAGGTTCCCAAGAAGGTCTTTGTCTCAAGGAGGCTGTATCGTGTCCCATACTTCTGAGGACTCCTGGAAGAGGTGAAGGGTCCCTCCAAACAAGGCAGCAGGGGTGAGCACCTTCAGCTGTCTGCAGAACTCTGGTTGGACCCAGCCATGCCAACAGCAAACAGCTTTCCCTTACCACCACACCCAACTGGATTTGGCTGCTTTTAGCCTGTGAATACTTCACAAAGCCAGTGCACATAAGTACTTCTAACAGTATAAAAAAATCTGCCTTGATAATTCTACAGAATCATGGAATCATAGAGTGGACTGGGTGGAAAGAGACCTTAAAGATCATTTAATCCCAATACCCTGCCATGGACAGGGACACCTTCCACTAAACCAGGTTGCTCAGAGCTCCATCCAGCCTGCCCTTAAACACTCGACTTGCCACAATTTATTATTTAAATGAACTATTAAATTCCCAGTTATGTGTGGAAAAACATGAAAGAAGGAAGTGTGTGCACTATAAATGGCTGCAATTTTGTAAGACAAAAACCAATTAGAATTGCAGAACAGAAAAGGGATAAAAGACTGAACAGAAATTCAGCCAACAGCTTAATATTCCGCCACGTTTTTCAGAAGGTTTCTGTGATTTCTCTTGCAGTAAAAAGCAGTCATCACTTTTTGCCTAAAGAACCAAAGATGAGAGGGATATTCAAGTCAGCTAAGAGCCTTCCCTTCATACCAGGTCTCTCTCCTTCTCCAGGGGCTCCCTGATTAATTCCTAAACATCACAGTGCTCTTCAGAATTTGTATGCACCTTGTGTACCTTTGAAAATCATTTAGAATACCTGATTATACATCCTGTCTGTCTGTACATGCAAACACAATAAATGCATTATACACAATTTCCCATCACCTTATCAAGCTTTTCATAACTTTCTAAAACTGCACTTTTCTGCAATTTTGAATAGAAAATAACATACTAAATTTAACCAGTTTTCAATAGCAAGGATTCAATTCTACAGGATTCAATTCCAAAGATTCAACTCAAGCATCATCCATATCTATGTAAGTGGGACATATGTAGAAAAGAGCTGAAGTGAAGTTCCAGAAAAGCCACAAAACAAGTTCGAAACTACTTTTGTTGCCTTTTTTTTTTTTTTAAGAAGGTTTTAAAAATCATTCTCTACTTGCTTCTTGTTCAGCATTTAAGGATGACAGGGAATTTGTCTGATGCTTCCAGTGAAGCCAGGTGTTCAGGTTCATTTCTCCTGAAGGCTTGCTTACTGTGGACTTCACTTCCCCACCCGGGCTGTCCTCCCACAGAAACACTTTGCAGCCTCCTAACAACGTTTAGGACGTAGTTCAGTGTGTTTGCTCCTCTGTTTTCCACCACACTTCTCCCGTTAAGGCTCCAGATGATTTGTGAAGCAACTGGCATGTTCTCCTACTTTAATAATCCACAGAGGCATCCTGTGCAGCCCACCAGGAGCAGCAGCAGGATGGGGAGTGATGGACCCAAACCCTTCCAGAGGCAGCACTTAAGGCAACAGGTACCAACTTCAATACTGTTTTTCTCCCTCTGAAATCCTCACCTAGTTGTTTTCTTTCCCTGCTTTCTAGTTATTTCTTTTCCACTTTGGATACATATAAGGACATAACTAACTACTGGTGGAACTCTCTGAACTTTATATTAGTCTGTGTTGAAGCGCTGCAGGATTAGTTATAATTAACTGTCATCATGTCATTTTCTACCAACCATTCAGATTAAAAATAAAATTTTAAAAAAGGAAAGAAAAAAACCCCAAGCCCTAGCAGCAACCATGATTAAAATCTATTTGTTTCCTGTCCCAAACCTCATTTCGAGCTCCCAGAGGTCGCACGCTCTTCTCCACACAGCCCTCAGCTCTCACACAGACACTTCTGCCTTGCCTGCCACCTTTAAAAACTAAGCATTTTTAACAGCAGCTAAAGAGTCAGTTGTACAGAAGGGGTAAGCAGCTTAAGACAAATATTTAATATTAAATAAGTGCTTCCTACTAAACCATTTACACCCCCTGGTGTAATAGTTTGGTGGGTACTTATTGCTGATTTATTCATTTATATTACTTCAAGGAGCCTGCTGGAGCCTGTAGGCACACATTCAAAAATAATTTAAAAGGACATGAATTCATCAGTGAGGCAATGACAACTAATGGTAATTCACCAGTTGGAACCTGTGCTAACTAAAAATAACATAAAATTACCTGCAATTGGGGTTTTTCCTAGTCTAGCATGGGTCTACAAGCTCTGCAGCAGCATCCTGAGAGTCAACAGAACTCATATGTCCCATGTTTATGACAGATGACAGCTCTCCCCTAACATATCACCTATGATAGGACATTTTGCAGAATACAGCTGTTGACAGCAGATAATATAAAGAGGTACTTAAATGAAGATATTGTGAGCAATCACCACCTGTGAATGTTAAGAGATTAAAAGTTGTCACTTTTTTTCTAGGTCACCCCAAAACTTTCATATTTACAATTCTCTCATGAACAGACTTTATTTAATTGGGGTGGAATTGGATGGCATCGCAAAAAATGAATGCAATATTAGAGTAACATATTTTATCTACTTTCACTGAAAAATCATTCTCTAGCATTCATAATTCAATTATTCTGGGGAATTAGGAGAAGAATGAGCACATAGGAGGGCAGGGCATCTCCACTGCCACCAGCAAAGACAGAACACCAGGCGGACCCCTGGGCTGATCCTGTAAGACATCTCTGGTGTTAAGAACCAGAAAATACAAGCAGATAGTACCCCAAGTGAAAAAGATTCAGACTTTTTTCAAAGTTCCAAACTGGTGGAGAATTCTCTCCCACTATGCTCCTGCCAGAGCCACGGTTTCATTTTGCAATAAGGGCAGGTTAGCCCCATCATACACCAGCAACTCCATTTCTTTGTGATCAGCTCTGGGACATGGCTGAACTCCCTCTCCCATTTATGCAGCACAAGCCTTCCCTCTCAGTCACTCTGCAGACTCTCTGCAACCTTCTAAAGCTCATCACTGTCAACATTTACACAATTAAAAGCTGATTTAAGCAACATTTAATACACGATTCCATACAGAAATGTTCTAACTGGATGTAAAAAAGTGGGGAAACTGTACATGTGCTCCCTTTTTTTGCTGTGCCTGTGCACTTAGCTTTGCTAAGCAGATGAGGTAACACACCTCGCTGACTGGTGATCTGCTCTTCTGGAGTTAGTGGCACTTGCAACACACGTGTTAAGGTCGTTTCTGAACAAAGAGACAACAAAGTATAGCTGCATCCATTGGGAAAAGCATCTGAAGGGGTGCACCAGTGCTACTGGTGCCCGTCTGCTTACACCAGGTTGGTAAATCCCTGTAAATCCTCATGCACTGCCCGGACATGGAAAGGCACAGCACACCTCTAATACCACACCCTGGGTGGGTTGATATGACCAGGGGGAATGGTTTCAAACTGACAGAGGGCAGGGTTAGATTAGAGATTAGAAAGGAATTCTTCCCTGTGAGGATGGGGAGGCCCTGGCACAGGTTGCTCAGAGAAACTGTGGATGCCCCATCCTTGGAAGTGTCCAAGGCCAGGTTGGACGGGGCTTGGAGCAACCTGGGATAGTAGAAGGTGTCCCTGCACATGGCAGAGGGATTGGAACTAGATGGCCTTTGAAGTCCCTTCCAATCCAAACCATTCTGTGATTCTACAATGATCATGAGAGGATCTGACTACAGCACTTTAAAGGAGGAACACCCAGAACCTGCCTTTTATGCTCAAATCAAAGCTGTAAAAAATTTTATCTATCAGTAGAGAACAGAGTCAATACTACCATTCATTCAAACATGAACAAGAGGAATTTCATGCCTGGAATAAAATAATTGCTCATAAAATTCACCAAAGGAAAACTGACGTGGTGGGACGTTCCCAGCTGCTGTGGAGAAGTATAATGCCATGTCAGGCATCTTCTGTACACAACTCAGTGCCTCCATGACTCCCTCAGACCTACTCCTGATCTTCAGAAATCCTTTCAAACCAGTTTGCTCTTTCCTGAGGTGTTGATTCAGTTAAAAATTGTTTGTTCCCTGATAATGCCTTTTCCCATCTAACACTTCAGGCTGCCAGCAGCTGCAGGAAGCCCCAGCTTGTTTTTATACCTTCAAACACTCCCAGCTGACAGACAAATTTTAGAGCAGCCTCCCCCGTTCAGTGTCAGCTTTGGTCATCTCTGAAATGCTGTGGCCAGTGATGGGCTCTGACTTGTTTCACCACGGCACGGGAAGCAGGCAGGGACATCAAACGAGACACTGCACTACTGCACTTCGAAATGGGGGAATCACAACAAGCCACCAACTTCTTTTTCCCTTTGCGTTATTTCCAGATATAATGCAAGAGTGCCTAAGGAATTCAAAGCTTTTTCCTCTTTAGTTTTGCATCTAGAATTACACGAGCCCAAACAAAACTAAATCAGGGGAGACTCAGGGCTTCCCTAACTCCTACAAAGGGCACCTTGGCTTAAATGGACTGAATTTTTACAGGAAATCTGAGACTCACCTGCTGATTTCATTCTTTCATTTTCAAGAGCAAACACAGTGAGGAGAAAGGGAATGGGAAGAGGAACTCACAAGCTATTCAGTTTACCTTAATCCCCTGACAGTAGCAGAGTTTCATCTGGAGAGGACCAAAGAAGAATTTTGCTCTGTTAAATGTTACTCCGAATTCATTCACGCTCCTCTTAGCAGGCAGATCGAGTCCATATGATCGCCAGCAAGGGCCCATAATTTGATTGATGCCTTCTCATCCATGCAGAAGTCTGAAAAGAATCCGTGTAAATGATTAAATATTTGATTCGTAGCAGCAAAATGAACGAAAGACAAAGCCCTACATGGTAAGAGCACTGGGTTAGGGCCTGAGGTAGCTGGAAGTCCAGTGCCTTTGCTGAGGAAAGCAGAACAAAGGAAGGTTTATAGTTTCACTTGTGCTCACAAGCACAGTGGCAGTGAGAAGGCATTTTGACCCCCAGCACAGTAAATTATTTCCAGCTCTGACAAGCACCAGAGAACATTTCACAGACTGGGCTCAGTGCAGCACTGGCTGCAGCAGCCAGTACACAGGGAAGGACCTCTGCACAGCCAGTGATGAACTCCCGGGGACTGAGAGAGGCAGAGAGGGACCTTAATATGGGGTAGGAACTCATCTCTAGGCGTAGAAACAAGGATTTCAGTGTTATATTCCTAGTGAGAACCAAACTCTGAACCAGTAATCAAAGAGGGGTCATCTGCTCGTTTGAGGGGTTAGTTACACCCATGAATTTGAAAGAGGATGGTGGTTATTTAAGCAGAGTCTTTTTAAAAGCAAATCCAGAAGAGACAGAAAAAATGAAGACTAATGAGACAACTTCAGAAGACCACTTTTTCTATAAATGATTTATTAGAAAAGAAATAACCTGGAAACCAGGATTCACAGTCTCCCAACCAATCATCCATTTCATGTAAAGTTGCTGTCTTAACCTGCCAAAAGAAATCAAGTGTAAAAAAGTAATGAAAGAAATGGCACATTCCTATTGGACTTAAAGATAGTGTTTAGTTTTAAAAGTATAATCTAAAAATAAACCCTGCTGCTCACTAGTCTCATTGTATACTCAGATTCATTCTTCTTCATTTAATAGGAAATCGATCTAATATCCATTTGGTCTCCAGTAAATCTGTTAGCCAGTGGAAACATACAGTTTTAATATTTGTTAAAAGTGTTTCTTTGCAATAAGGAAGGAAAAAACATCTGGCAATTAACTAACATGCACAATCTGTGTCTTCTTAGATTGGCCTTATTTCCACGTTGTCAGCATTGCATATTCAAACGTCCTCAGTGTGACGCAAAACCTTTGTTAAAATGAAACCATGAAATACTGTGGACTTACAGGAAGAGGCAACACCAACTGCTGTGCCAAAAGAGATGACACAATTAATGCTCTAATCATAGCATATTTAGAAACCTTGCACTAAATCCCATTTTCTCATGCAGGTGGTACCTTTGAAGTCTGTGTGGCTCAATTCTCTGCCCTGTGAGCAGTGTTTGCATAAGGGTTTTAGTTGCAGCGTACCTGGAAGGTGAAGAGTCGCCACCCTCTCAAGGGGTAGATGTCAGACATTTATTGATCTGAGTATCAATAATTCTGAGAGCTCTCCCTTGAACTGTGTTCAACACCACCCAAGGACCTCCCTGCAACGTGTAACAGCGACTACAGATTCAGCTCAGCTACAATATCCAGAAACCTCCTTACCCTCTATGAAAATGGTTCAATGCCTCCAGTTTCTCCAGAGTTTAAAGTTGAAGGACCTAACCCCGAGGAAGATTGCACAGTGCACTGGCTGAGTTATATCATACCAGAATTTAAATAATAGAAAAGATATGCTGTAAGAAATTTGTAGGTTGAAGGGGGAAAAAAAGCTCCACTTTTTGACAGCGCTATTATTACTGTGCCAAAGGTAGTAGTTCAGACCTGAGCACTGATCCTCAGAGAGCTAACTCTCCTGTTGGCATTCACTTCATAAATAATCCTGCAGAACAACCAGGCACATCTTGTCCCATAATAACAAAGATGATCCTTCATTTAGATTTCTCCAGGCAGGAAAGAAAGGAGACAAGAAACCTCATTTATATCAGGTAGATTCTGTGCTCCTCCTCACCCAGGCATGCATTGCTCAGGTAAACCTGCAGGAATGCAAACTGCAGGAAGGGCTGAAAACAGAGGGTGCACCTTCCTGCCTGGGAATCTCTCCACACAAACCTACATCTGCACCAGGCTGTCTGCAGTGTGCCATCCAGGTAAAAGGAATTTTAAAAATCATCTTCTGCCCTTCAGACAGTTCTGGAAACAGTCGTGGGTCATATGAAAGAGCCTGCCTTCTCAGCATCCTGACAGAGTGCAAATTCAGCTGCTGTCCTCCACGGAGCAGATAATGCCACAGCAGGACACTCTGGAAAAACTTCTTCTTTTTGCTCCTGTGTATTCACAATTGCACAGATTCTTCTTCTGCAAAGCCTTAGCTCACAAAGACAGGCTACTCAGCCAAAAAACAAAAAATGAGCTTTGTAACTCAGACTTCCTCTGACTATAGTGATCAATAGGACCTAATAATTAATCAAGGGCTATCATCCCAAAAGTAGATTTGCCCTTAGTAAAAGGTTAACGGGAAAATATAGGAGCTATATCTATATCTATGCATGCATATAGAGCGTGGCCCAAAATTTCCTCATAGTTAATCAGTTTGTTACATTTCAGTCTGTACCACAACAGTCCACAAATCAAGTGAGGGCCAAGGAGATGGAGAATCCCTCTGACCTCACTGCAGGCTCTGGCAGTGGCAACAGCTCAACAGCCACATCCCAATAAAACAAAGGCAGGAATGGCCAGAAATGGACTTCCCCAGCTTGACCCTTGTCCTCTGATCACATCCAAGGGAAAATATTATTTCTGTTCATTTTATGAGAGTTTCCACTCCAGCACTTCACTTGCAGGTAAAGTCACGTTGGGGGTGATAACATTTATCTCTGAAGTATCTCTCCTGTAAAGTGAGCTTTACAAGGGAGTGCAGATATTAAATGTTTGTCTACAGGATAGAAAAGCTTTCACAAGTAGACCCAACTTACAGTATAATCTTCATCCAATAAAGCTGTATTAGATCAAACAGTACTTGATGTTCTGGCAGCAAACTGATTTGGGTATCACAGCTAGCAATAAACTGAAGAAATTCTTGCATAGGATTAAATAATGTACAAATAATGTCTGTACCTACTTGAAAGATTGAGTTTAAATGCTGTTTAAAGTAAAAACAAATTGCTGAGACATGTTTAAGTGCTCCAGCCAGATGAATCATGGTATGCCCAGAACTCCCACTAAATCTACTTTATCCAAAGAGCTGCATGGTTAAAACTGACAGGAAAATATGCTGTTAGAACTGATCACATCAGTTGTTTCCCATCACTGATCACTCCTCCTCGCTGCATCCTAAAGATGTATCTTGGATCACTAAATTCCTTTTCAATACTTGCCTTCAAGCACCTGTCCTACTTCAGAACTGACTGCATGTTACTTTTAAATGATTTTAAATGATAATTTAGGAGATGATTTTGTCTTATGCTGCAGAGTCCCTGTGGACTTCATCAGGAGTGCTAAAGGCTTCAATCCCTGGACCAGAGGTGGGGTTTGTCATCACAGCTCCAGCCACCTGGCAGAGTGGGCAGCAGCTGGTGGCCATCACCCTCACCTGGGGGGTCACAGATCAGCTGCCCAGGACCAAGGGCTTCACCTGTCAAGTGCCCCCGTGAAGTGCTCCTGGGAGGGGCCGCAGTGCTGGGCCAGGAAGGGAAAACACAAATCCCTCCCAGTCACAGCATTTATTTTGCGAAGCAGAATTGTTTATTCTACCTTCCAGCTAAATTAAGGAAAGAGTGACTGGGACAGGAATATATGATGATGGAAATCAGGGCTTTTGGTTATAGTCCAGCTTCTATTATCAGATTGGGGCAGGAACAGAATCTGTGTGCCCGCACCAGAGCACACTGTAAAACCAACTGCAATTAATGGTATTGGGGCTTACACCTTTGAGGGAAGGCATAAAATAATAAGGACTATGGGGTTTGCCCACTGATTGCAGCAGAAGACTTTCAAGGTGCAAGGGGGGATCATTCATTAGTACTTGCAGTGCACGTGCACGAGGGGAGAGAATTAACCTCACCCACACAGCCCTACCTTTGTCATCACCCAAACTTTGAACAGCTCATTTGTCATTCATCTAAGTGCTCTTTCATCACAATTTTCTAGCAGAGAATTTTATAATTATTTCCAATTACTGCCTGTAATATATGCAACTTTCTGCTCTGCAGCTGTATTTTACCACTGAACTTTAAAGCAAACATGTTAATTTAAAATAGACTCTGCCAACTGTATGACACAGCTACTCCGAGATAGCTGTCAAAGAAAAATCAAGCATAAATATTTACCTCATTAGTAACAATAGCAATATTGTAGTTAGGTAGGCACAAAAAAAATTATCTTGAATCCTGTCAATGTGTGTCGGCTTCAAAAGAACTCAGTCCTACCGTAGTTTTAGTGCTACATGCAAAAGTCTACGGAGCTGAACCTCACACAGAATAACTCCCCTTTTCTGCACAACACTGCAACAGCTCCTCAGGGTTTGTAGCAACCAGTGAAAGTCATTAAAGAAGCACTACTTGCCAAACGTGTTTATTTGCCATTGGACAGCCAAAAGCGCCAGGTCTGCAATGGACCTGTTTACTCAAGCTGTGCTGTGTGTTGTAATTACGATCATCAGCCCCAAGGACTGCTAAATTAGCACAGCCAATACGATCGATAGGATCAGGGGTACAAAGAGACTCAGGAAGGAAAGGATCTGCAAAGAAAACTATTTAGTATGACACAGCCACCCTCTGCTCCCCTGCTCTGTTGACTCAGCAGCCGGGATGGACGAGTCCGGTGGAGTGTCCAGGGCACACCTTCAACACACGGCCATGGGCGACACAAAATGGGAAAGCTCCTGCCTTAGAACAAGCCACAACACACCTGGGAAGGTTTGAAGCGTTTCCCGCTCTGTTTTTCCTAGCCTTGGAGACCTATGGAATTCTCACAGGAGTTCAGAGAGGGTGGAACTGGCAGCACTGGTACAGTAGAAGGGCAGAAATGCCATAATGGTTAAACACAGTAACTAAAACTAAGCAACTGAAGCCTGTGAGTTCAGCCAGCTCCACACCCTCCAACTCTTATCATCTGGTATATTTTGGTCTTAGGGAATGTGCTTGAATACTTCTCTTTGTAATTTAAGAAAAAAAAAAAAAAGGCAAAACTCCACCCTAAGACTGAGATTAAACTGAAAATTTCTTGCCTAGAAGAGAGCAAGGGAGAGAACAACTGCTTTGCTCTTCATTTCTGTAGCACTGGTGAGCTTTTCCTAATAGCCACCCTGTGACATTAAGGAGAGAGGGGAGCATGTTCCCAGAAAAGGGCACCAGGGTTTCTCACCTCAATATACACTCATTAACTCTGATTTCCAACTCTCCAGGAAGTAAAAGACCAGCCTGTAGTTAAAGAGATTTTTCTGCCAAAGGTCAATGAAAATTTAGTTTCAATGAAATAGTGCAAAAACCCCATATTAGTCTCCAGTTGTCTCAGCTTTTTATGACAGAAATGTCTGGGGTTGCAGGGTCAGGGTTTAGATACTTCTCACACCACAGCTACTAAAACGAAGTCAATATCTGCCATTAAAAATGCTGAAAATATAGCATAAGATGGAACTTTAAGCCCTGCTCATCCAGGAGAAATCAGTGGTTCACATGCACCCACCCATCCAGGGCTTCGTACAGTGTCATATTTGGTGTCTTCAGGCTATTTTGCTTTTTATTCTATACATGCTTAAAAAACATTGTGTAAACACAGGATACAAGAAAAATGGCCTGGTGTAACACAGACTGAAATCAGTGTGCAGCTTTTAAATTCTGTAATTCATCCATTTTTACATTACTTGTTGCATTTTTAAATCTTTTGGGAAATCACACACAATTAACTGCAGTTATTGTTATCAGTTATTGAAATCAGCGTTTAGAGAATGGTATCAATAAATTGGGCCCTCTTAAACATAAACTAAAATCATAAGCAATCTTTCAGGTGCCATTTCAGCAAGTGGCTGGAGCATCTAGATAATGCTGACCTTCAGTTGTGACTTGTTTTATCTGGATTAGCATTGTTATTTGCTGGAACTTTAAAAAAAACAAAGGGCTAATCAATACAAGGTCAAAATAAAAGGGTCACAGACGGCTTTGGCCATTCCAAAAAGGTGACATCTGTCACCAAGAGTTACTGCAGGAGCTGGCAGGATGCTGCAGCAGCTATTGCTGAGGCCATTTCTGTGGGCAACTTCCTCAGGCAACATCCACGAGCCATTTCTCAGGTGTATTTCACGCCCAGTGGTGGGTTACACGCACTGGCAGGTCAGATTGATCAACAGCATGAAAAATATGCAAAAAAAAAAAAAAAGAGTAAAAATCAGCAGAGCAAGGAACAGAGGTTGCATTGCTGGAGAGTTTTGTGAAGGAGTTTAACCCTTTGATACTTGCTCATTTACTCCAGCAGCTCATCCTCACTCCACACACCATAACAGAAGCCAGAGACAGGCAGGGTAAGAACGAGGTTTCAGCTGTGTAGTTTCAACCTGTGTGCATGTAGGTCTCAGCTACATGGGACTCACATCTCCAGCAGTTTATTCAACTACTAATGTTCTCTTCTAAACTGACACAAAGCCTCCTCTGCGAATGAAGTGCTCTAACAGTCCATGAGAAATACAGAATGCACCTCCCAGATAAAACTGCCAGGAAAATGGAGAGGAGGATAATGGTGTGCCGGGGATTTTTTTACCCCCCAAGCCATGGACATCATCATCCTTGTATTTATTCCATGAAGCCTTGTTTTGAACATCAGTGGTCTTGCTCCTGCAAGTCTCTTGCAGGGCTGGGTAAGAGTTAAACACAGGAGGTCGGTTCTCTGTGCCACCAGCACATCAGAAGGGGACAGAGACCCCAGAGCTGAGCCTTTTGAGCAGACAGGGTTCAGAGCAGGCTGTGGGCACCGAGGATCTCACACACCACCTAGGAGCGTGGTCCCAAAGAAAGCCCTGAGGTACAGCAGCGTTCAGGTTTGAAATCCAAACTCACCCTGGCACACTCTCTAGAGGACATCCAAGACATTTAGAAAGCATTATATTTTATACCACAAATACTGCAAAGCCACATCTGTTTATTGCAGAACCATTATGCAGATAAGGATTCGGGATGAACTTGACTGCCTTGGGGAAGGTCAGCCTCAGACTTAGCTCTTTGCATTCTTCGGGAGGGGTTGTAGGCCAAAAAGAAGCACCAGGTTTTTGTTTAAGGAACAAAAGAGACTGGAACGTGAGTCTACTTCCTGCTCCACCTTCTCACTCTGGGTATTTGGTGCTAATGGAAGCTTTAGTTAGCTACTTTGCACCTTAAATTTATTTGGAGATAAGTTTCTACGAGTTTCTGCTCTCAGAAACTGTTTCATAAAACCTTTGAAATTCATTTTTGTCGTGGGGCAGATAGGGAAGAATATGCTAATCAAAGACCCTGGAACTACAGCTTCTATAATTGGCAGCTCAATATTCTCTCATAGCCTTAATTTATGCGTACTATTAAAAGGTTAAAGTTGGTCACAGGTCTCCTGTGACTGTCATCTGTGAAATAATGCTGTTGGAAATGCAGTTTGGGTTCTACCTCATTCCCGCCTGCAAATAAAACCACACATATTCTGCACATCTTTCCCCTGAACACTGACACCTCCAGCGACATAAAATCCAGCGAGTGGTGTGACAGCTGCCAAGGTCAATAAGAGTTATACTGAACTGCTGAGTAAGTGCTGGCCACACAAATCAAAGCTCTATAAGGGCAGCTGAACATACACAATCTGCAACTTATTCCAACTACTTTTTTGGACTGAGACATTTTAATCATTTTCCTCTTCGCCAAGGTGTTATACAACGAAATGTGGCAAAGCCAAAGGGATTTCGTGAAATCTTTGCTTTTGTGTCCTTTGTCCTTCGCGTCAAATTACTGATAGCAAAGTGTGTTGAAAAAATGCGTTTCACCTTTTTGAGAAGCTTAGCACTTCAGGGCAACTGTAGGAGGGCAGTAACATGAATTGGAAAGTAAAAATAACGTAGTAGGAAATTTTAAAGACACATTGGCCAACACTATCTAATTGCAACCTCTTTTGGCTATTTAGATTAATTCCTAAATAAGGAAGTCTGCACTGGACATTTTCAGGGATACTTTCAGCCTTCTGCCTTCGCTACACACATCAGAAAGGTTTCAGTGTTCATTTGCAGCTCCATGTTGCCTTTTAGTTATCAAAACACTAGCATTTCCCAAGATGTCACCAATTGATTGGTAGAGATAATAAGGTATTTCTGGAAGATCCAAGGGTTAGATTGGACTTTATATCTGAACTCTTCACTCAAAGTCATGGACATAGAAACTGCTGCAAAACTTGTGTTTTTGTCGTGCAGTCATGAAATATCAAGGTTTAGAACAATTGCATAGAAAAATCATTCTGAACTTTGTACCTTGAGTGAGGCCTTGTGTGCCAAACCTTCCCCGTTAGCGAGTATTTACAGCTGAGCTGAAAACCCTGGAAATAGAAGCTGTTAATAGAAGCACTGCTGCAACTCTAACTGGATTGCTGTGACCAGCAACACTCCAGTAATTACAGTGAAGGAAGTGTTAAAAGGGAATGAGGACAGAAGCCTCTCCATCATCTGTCAGGCTCTTGCTTACTCCCGGATTTTTCACTGAGAAGCAGAGCTGCAGGCAGAAGGGCTCTGCAAGGGCTTCTGTCTTCCTTTATTCTATTTTAAGGTTGCTAATTGATCCTCTGAGGGAAGGTTTAGTCCTTTTAATGCAATGCCTCCATTAATAAGGAGTCTGTACAAGGGAGGCTGGGGGTGTGTGGGTGTGGGAGCCACACAACTTTTCATCCTGGTCTTCTCCACGATGACTCACAGGAAGGGAAGTCTGAGAACCTTCCTCACACGTCGAGAAATTGTCCCCATCCCTTGCTAACACTGTGGGGGCTGTTGCTGAAGGATTCCTCTGGGTTTGTTTTGCCTGAAAGGAGCCTGCCTGACCTAAATTTTCCAGGTGTGGGTATGATAGCACGTCAAGGAATAAGGGGACGGCGAGACGAAGAGAGCAGATTGGGTTGGAATAGTCATTATCTTGAGTGACACATTCATCCGCGTGGCAGGAACACAGCGACTGGCTGCTCTGCTCTGCAGTGGGACATTTCGCTTCAGATAAGTGAAATAAATATCAGGAGAAGCTTCCCCTTTGAGATGCTGCCTCTGCACCGGCACAGAAATAACTTTTCAATTGCTAACTTTCTCTTGTAATACAGAGGAGCAGGAAAAGAAGTGATCAGGCTGATGGCAGTCAACGGGTAACACCAGTCACATCACTGCAGAGACTGACAGCCTGTCCTGGGCTGACTAATGGGTTAATTTTATAGAAGCACTTCCAGACTGAAGAATAGTTTTATCAAGTATTTCACCATTTAAATAGGAAGGCAGTTTGCCAAGCAAAATGGCCCATGGTTTAAGAAAGAAGTGTTTCAGTTTGCTCATTCCCTGAGCAAAGCGTAGTTTAATTTAGGTCTAAGGCTCTATGGAGGAAACGTTGCCATTCTTCTTACTCAAGGGCACTGCAGTTACACCTACAAATACTCCTGTCCTGTGACGTGGAAAGAAGCTTTTTTCCACTTTCATCCTTGACTCTTTTTTTACTTATCTGTTCTTCCTGCTACCAGCCAGAAAGCAATGCCTGCCAGCTTTTTGGTGTGTCCAGAGCCCTTGTGGTCAAGTGTCGGTCCTAACAGAGCCCGTGGGAAGATTTCTGCTCCGTTTCCACTTGATCTCAGAGCTTCAATCGGAGTTGAGTAAGGGCTGCAGTTTTTAAGCATGAAATCTCTGTTCTGGTAAGAATTTCATGTAGAATTTTCTATCATCATGACATTATGGCATTTGAATACCTTTTTTGTGACTCAGTGCATGCACAGTGTCAGGAAGAAGACTGACTGCAGCAAGCTGTCACTGGGATCCTAGGGATTGCTCTCAGCATTTAACAGGGAAAAAAGATGGTTTCAAGTACTAATCTCAGTCATGTCTTAAGTCTACTCAAGAAACCTAGTTTTATTTTGATCATATTCATATTTTTGAGGAATACCCTACTAAGTTCTTAGTACAAGGATCACTCAACGTTAAGAAAAATTCTCAACTCTTTACAAATCCTAATAATTTTTTTTACATGAGATAAAACATAAGTACTTATTTTTACACAAATTACGTGTAAATTTCTGATAAACCCATCATTAGATCATTCTTTTCACTTAAAACACATTTGGTTTCCATTCAGCCAGAAAGCTCACTTTCAAATGGTGTTTTTATGAAATGCATGAAGCAATTTTAGAGTCTGAAGTGAAATATTAATATATTTGGGTATTCTACCCTTCTCTTCAAATACCACACACTGTCCAACACCAACATAAGACTTGTGTATAAGCACAAGGAATATGAACCCAGAAAGAAATTGAAAAGACCACTACTGGTTACAAATCAGGATCATGTTCACATCAGGTCAGAGATGCCACAGCCAGGCTGGGACAGTGACTCACATCCCCAGGGTGCAGTGGAGACAGCTCAGCAGTGCCTCAGACTCAGTGCCTTTCTCATCTCCCTACAGTTGTTGCAGACTTAGCCCATCTCACCTTCTGCAATTCCATCAGCAACCTCCTCAACACAGGCAAGGGCTCTTTGGCAGGATCAAGCGCCCTGGAGTTCCAGATGTGCTACGAACATTTTGGCATCTGAGTTATCGACTCACAGCTCTCAGATTTGTTATCAGAAGATTCAGTCAGGGCAGAGTTGGGCTCTCCAGTATAAATGCTCAGCAGGATAAGTTGGTGCAGTTCCACTGAAGGCAATGGAAGTACACAGTTCAGAGATATAGAGACATTACCATATTAATATTTTTCTAGACACACACAGTGAGCATCATCTGTCTTTATTTTTCTTTCATGGTCTTTGGTATGGCTTTGTTTGAAAAGAGATTTCATCCCTGGATTCTCTCTGTCAGACAAATCTGAGCAGCACAGGTACCTCACTGTTTAACTGCTGCAAAACCACGTTTGAGAAGCAACTTCTAGACACACACAGTAGTAATCATGTCCCTTTGGATCTTTTTTAACTTTCTCCCTGATTTTTTACAATTGGTCTAACGAAAGTTCAGTGATTTTCCTAGTACAGAGCCAAAAGGGCTTGTTCTTGACCCTTTTCATGCAGTTCTCTGGGATTTTGTTGATAAACGACCTTGCAAACAGAGCACACACAGTCTTGCACTTGCAGCACAAGAGTTATTGGCCAGGGGGCTGGGGGCTGCCCGAGGCTGTATGAGCATTTGAGGGTTTAGGTTTTGCCTGGTGTATTCAGGCACACATAATAAAATAGAGCTTTTATTTTAAAAATCAATAAAATGACTGATCTTAAGTCAGAAAACCGTTTTGTTTTACTTTTACCATCATTGGGGTTTTATTGCATCTCACATTTGGTTTTTTCCTTGTCTTTTTCCTGCCACACAATCACTCTCAACTCGTGTTCAGATTCAGCTTTCTGCAGCACCTTATTTTCCTGAGGTGGTTCCTCCCCTCCTGTTGCTGGTTTTGAATCTTTCTCTCCCATGTTCTCCCACCCCTTTCTCCACCAGGCTGTTCCACTGACTCTAATACATAAGGAATGGTACAGTGAACAATTACACCACTTAGAGACAAACTGCAATTTTTTCTCACTCTGAGCTAGAGGGACCAGTAAAACAGAAAACCAGATGAGTCAGTGAAAGACAAGTTACACAGTTAGTGTTGCTAATTATTTATGCCAGGTCTGGACATACCAAGGCTGTATCAAAATAAATGTAAGTTTCTACTCTTCCACCCTTGACTGTTCATTCCCATTTCTGTTTCAATTTCAATCTGCTCCCTCCCTGTGATGCCACCCTGTGGTGCCACGCTGCAGATCAATAAAATTACCCAGGCTGTTTTATTGCTCTAATTGATGCTGCTGCCTCATCCATTTGCAGGAACCAGCACAGCACAGGTGGGAATCCACCGCCCGAGACGAGGGCAGGCAGCTGGGTGCTCCGTACGCTGGTGTAGCTGTTACATGTCCAGTGTTGCAAATCCAGTGTCAATAATTGCATTCTCATTCACCTGGCTCCTTTCACTGTGACTCATTAGTAAGGCTTGCTAAAAAGCTCAGTAGGAAAGGCAGCAGCTTTTCTGACTTTTCTTCGTATTCCTCCCAAATACTACTTCATAAAGGACCTTGTGACTCCCAGTAAGAAAGGGAAAAAAGAAACAAAAATGATTCCTGACCTCTTTCATATCTTGCAAAAATGGTGAGTCTGACTATTTGTTACGCTCTTGTGTTGTTAATACCAATAAATGTTAAAGATACAAAGATCAGTTCCTGTATAAATCTTGGTTCAAGGATGACGGGCAGGCAGCTCGAAAACGTTTCTTCATGTCTTTTCCCTCTAATGTAAAACTCTTACTAGAAAAATGATAAGGATAAATGGCACCTATCCAAGTGATTCCATTACAGGAGCTGGTTTGTCTGCGACAGATGATTCACTATTTATAGTGTCTTTAGTGCACGGCTCGTGGTGCACTCACAGTCAATCTCACGGGCGTGTTATTTGGGCAGGGTAATGTACTCATCTTCTCCCAAAGACAGAAACTTCTGCAGACAAAGAAAAGAACATCTCGGGGGATAAATTTCTGTATCTACAGCCATGCAGAACCTACACAGAGCTCGAGTACAACAGAGCACCTTGCTCAGTATAAATCCAGGCCAAACCTTCTGACTTTGACAGCTCCGAGATGCTCCGAGGTGCAAGAGGAGCGTGTAGCAAAACTGTTGTTTCCTTCTAGGAACGTTTAGACAATCCCAGATGGAGCCAAAAGCCCAACAAAACCTGCTCCGACTTGTCCCGGCACAAAGGGCTCCAGCTCTGACAAAGAGTGAGGTGAGAAAACGCAGCTCTTGTTTCCTGACAGGTGGTTACACCAGAGACACTCCCAGACTGCAGCACCCGAGAGCCATGCCCGAGCTTCTTTTGAGCTCCTGGCCTGAGTGGAAACTGCACAAATCTTCATAAAGACTGGAAAATATCTGTATTTAAAGATACTGCTTAGCCCAGAGGACACACCCACGGTGATGTTAAGCCCATTTCTTAAGCCCAGTATCAAGATTAGGCAGTGCAGGTGGAGCTCAGGTGAGTTTACAGCACAGCCTGGGTGTGCAGCAGCTGGAAAGCAGCTGTAGGCCCTATTTCCCTGATACAGGGGTGTGCAATCACTATTCTAGCTGCCCACTGCAAAATTCCCCTTTTCACAGTCAAACCCAAGACTGATTGTTTCTTCTTCCCCATTTCAGGGAAAAATACATGTTTAATATTACAAATATTCACTCTCAAAAAATGTCTCTGGCCCTTATAACAAGTGTTCAGTGCCTTCCCCCCCCCAAACATTGTTATTATACTACCTAAACTGTAAACATGGAAACAACAACACATTTTCAAAGCAGTTTGGATAATAAAAAAATGAAGTGTTCCATTCTGAAAAAATATCACAATGGGAGTTTTCAACATCAAAGCATTTGTCAATAAAATACAGAAAACTATCACAGAACACTGCAGCCCTTTTATTTTTCTTGTTTAACATTTTCAAGTCACTGTCATCAGCCACTACAAATAGAGGTTACAATGCTTTGCTTCCCTTTCTTTCCTTTTTTTTTTTTTAAAGCCTTCACACAGTAATACACCTCTTTAAAATACTGAGATAAACCATCATAAAGAAATCTAAATTACCTTTGTGGCTTCGTTTTCCATAAAATACAAAAGCATTTAAAAATGTATTATTCAGGACATTTCAGACCAGGAGTAAACCCCATTTTGTGCTTAATACCCTGTATGAACGACACATTTAAAATCTGCATAACTGATGTCTGCAGGTTAAACGTGTTGTGGGTTTTGGGTTGGGTTTTTTTTTTTTTTTTGCAGCACATTTACAGAAACTTTAAGAAAAAGCATAAACTGAAATATAAATCACAGGTGAGGAAAAAAACATGAGTTAGATTGACACCTGCAAATCCTGAGAACAATGGGGTTTAGCAGTTATTATCAAAGGGCAGCTAGAATTCCCGAGGGGACACTGACATTTTTTCCAGCAATAAGTGCAGACTCTTCTCTTGTTGATCCTTGCTGATACTGGACACCCTCAGTTAATAGCTCTGGTGGGCTCACACGTGTGCTCCTCATCCCGGCTTTGCCTTCACAGATACCTCTGCAATAAACTATTTCCTGGGAGTGATTCACTGCAAATACAGCTTCTCACATCATTTCTTTCCACTCCTTCCTCAAGGTAAAGAGGAGTCTTGACAGTATTTTCACCTCAGTTCCTTCCAAGTACTCTCAGAGCACGGAGGATGGGGATGGCCATGCCTGTGAAAGCTGATGTAAGGGGCCAACACCCGACTGCGCCGCAGGTCGGCACTTCCAGACTCTGGGATGGCGCTGTCAGTCAGGCAGCACTTCATTAAACCTCCCTGTCCTGTCAAGGGCCCCAAACAGCAGCTTCCCTCGGACTCCAGACATCTGTGCAATTCCCTGCTTTTTTATTTTTAATCTGACCGTGATGTCTGCCTCCATAAAACGCCAGCAAACTTCTGCCAAACGACAGAGCAGAAGTCTGCCCGATTTTCCTCTCGTTCTGGATGGAGGAGAGGATTTGATTTTCGCTTTTCCATGATGGCTCCCTAAGCCTGCTTTCTCCCAGAGCACCAGTACCAGCCCACTTCTAGCAAAATCCCTTCTAAGGAATGGGTATTACCTTGTCCCCAAAAAAACCAAGTATTTCCCACCAAGCAGCAGCATTCAGCCCTGGTGAAAAGATTTGTTGAAAAATCAAATACTCAGGAGGGAAGTGAAGAAAGAGGGGAATGAAGAGGGCAAAGAGACGCAGGGGAGAAATAAGAACCCTGGAACAATCAGAACACCCCACAATGTCCAGTGTTGAGTCCAAGGTGGCAATGCTCATGGGACAGAGACATGAGCACGGGGTAGGAAACACTCCTTTCCTAAGTCCCTTTCCAGCATCTGCTCCCACTGTCCATCCTCAGATCCTCTTCTCCAAAACATCAAACTCCTAGTGGGTTCAGGAGGGAGAGCATTTCTGAGAATGGAGGATGGGAGCAGGGACCTCAAAGCTTTGAAGAGGACATGAGAACAGGGTCCAGAACCTCAGGCTGCAGGGAGCAGTGGAGGAGAAATGATGTGACTTGGTGGCACAGATGGGAATGAAAGGGGAAGGGAAAGTGGCACAAGAGTACAGGGGAAGAAGGGTGGGTTGGTGGAGGATTAGGACAGCAATAAAGGGAAGAAGAGGGATTCTGCTCCAACTCATCCCTGGTTGAGGGCTTTCTTCCCGGAAGGTATGGTGGAGAGTCCGTGGACAGAAATTCTGGCTCCTGGGATGAGCAGACCCAGATGCACATCAAAGGTTTTGGCTCTTGCTGCAGGTGAAAGTAAGGCTTGATCATCCAGGTACCCGTGAGAGCGATGGGGATGCCACCAGCACCGTGGTGACAGCACTGGTCTCTGCAGTGCCTCTGTCCTTCTCGGGGCAGGGGGCTGCAGGACCCGGCAGTCGGGATCGAGGGAGACTTGGCCTGGCCCGGCCAAACCCCAGACATTTTCATCACAATTCAGCAAAGGACCCACACACAGTGCTGCCCTGCAGGGGGTTCATCTTTTTGTCCTGCCTGTAGCAAGGCAAGGCTCCAAGGACTCTTAACTAAGCCCAGTTGTGCTGAGTTTTATGACACTTGCATCCTTCACAGCTTCCCCAGTGCCACCCTTCCGTCTGTGCTCCAGGCTGTATTTTGTTCAGTGATGTGTGAAAATGCAGATCGGGGCCATTCACTGCAACAATTAGTCAGGGTTTTCATTGGTTTCATCGACAGAAGAATTTGGATATTATCTGACTAGTCCACAAAGTAATAAAATGCAAAACTGAATGAACCAGATGTATTGGCAGACGATCATTAATCTATCACTTGTTTGATGTGAAGATATTTCACTAATTAAAATGTTTTAATATTTAAAAAAATCACATATCAGAACAAGAGTTTTATAATTGGCAGTGAATCCTCAAGTGAATTTTATAGATCAGTTAAAGTCTAGATGAGTTAAGGGTGAAAGGTAAATTTGACATTAAATGCTTTGTTAAAGAGTGCCAGAGGATTCATTATTGCTGCTAAAGGGATACTGAAATGAAACTACTTTATTCTTTTTATTTTTTGAAAAAATAAAGGTTTATAAGAACATTTAGCATCTTTGGAGTCTGAAGAAAATAGTGCAAACTTTATGCAGGTAACACTCAGACCATTAAAATAGGTTAGTCAGAGAGAAAACCTAAAGATTTAGCTCCATATTTGAGCTGATTTATAATTTTAAACCTTGCTGACCATGTTCCACACCATCTCCCTATGCAAGACTTGGTTTTCTTACACCCTTGATTTAAAAAAAAAATACTATTAAAGTAAGATTATTTTAGTCATAGAATGTTTCAGTTTTCCAAAACACACAGTTGACATTTTGGCTTCAGCCACTTGGCACCCCCCTCCATCTCAGCAGAAGATGCCAAGTAAGGCAAACTACACAGAGCAGGAAATCACGAGCCTCATGAACCATATCTTGTACCAAGCAAATTCCCTTGACCCCTGTGCACGCCAGCAGCTAACAGGAGCTGTATCCATCTGCACTCAGACATCCTTCCTGCTTTCAATTCCCGAGCAAAGTCACTCCCGGCATTATTCCCCACAGCGCCGCTGCAATAACAGGAGGCACCGCGCCCGAGCGACAAGTCAGGCTGTCCTTCGCATCACCACTGACATTTCAGGGGGTTCTGTTTGCCTCCCACACTCTGAGACTTCACATTTCACTTTTTCAGGTCTGTCCATAGAACTTGCACCGCAGGAATTCATCTCCTAAGCGCTGCCTTCCCAGAAGAAGCGTCACACTGGAAAAGCTGATCCAGGAGACTGCAATTAGTATGTAAGTCCTACCAGTGCAACTAAATTAATTTGTTAATGAAGGGTGAGTGACACAATCAATACTGTCATAGACTGGGGAGAAATTCTGAGGCAGAGCAAAAAAGAGATGTTAACTGAAAGGAACAGCAATTTTAATGCTGATAGAAAATACAGAACATGCATAAATGCCTCGCAACAACCGAAGAACCTCACTGCCAGAGCATTAACTGGAATATGGCACACTTGTCTGTGAAACATAGGATATGCAACAGCTCAAAAGTTATAAACATTATAAGTAATTTTAGGCATCAGGATGCAAACCACACCTGTCCAGTGCATATTTAATTATACCCTGGATGTAAAAGATTGTGCCCAAATGAATAAGATATCTAGTATGGCACCAGTATCAGAACTTAATAAAAATGTGACATTCAGAAAATGAAACATAACCCCATTATAATATAGAGCAACATCAATATTTGATTCAAAAGCATATGAGAGATGATCTATAGCCTACAGAACCAAACAGTCACTGTTTGAGCTTCATATTGAGAAACTTGTTACAAAATTTCCATACGTTCATGGAAATTTTAATAAGGCAATTACAGCACATATAAGAGAATCTGAGGAGCAGAAAGAAGCTGGTCAGCTTATGAAATCGAAGAGGTTATAGTGAAAAGGCAAAAGCTCATTGATGGATTGTTTGTTAAGGGAACACGCAGTGCCAGACAGTGACACACACTTGCCATCAGGCTCCCTGCTGAGGGCACTCATTTTCTTTCTCCCTATAAAAGACCATCTCTGTATTTGGCTCAAAAATGGACCAAATGAGCAAAAATTGGAATTGAGGTTCAGTGGGAGGAGCACTGCACAGGTCTGGGATAAATATTAAATAAGTACAGAAGCTGGGGCTGTTACTTGCCTTGCTGTTCTGTACTGAGGAGCTCCCTGTGCATCCATCATTCCTGAGCTCTGAACAGTGACTTTGTGGGTGCTTGGCTTGACACAGCAGTGCCACTGTTCTCTGTGACCACCTGTCCAGCTCTCCTGTGGCACAGGAATGAGGATCTGGGTACAGGAGGAGGTGCTGCATGGAGAGAAACTCAGTTCCTCCTTTCTAAAATGGAGAGAGGCAGCATCGTTTTGTTTTCAACAAGTAGCCAGCAAAGATACTGATCAATGACCCAAGAAGCTCCAGTGGTACCATCAGTAGATCCTCCTGCCTCCCTCTCCTGTTCTCCAGCCCAAGAGAGCCCTTTATAAGCAGCTGATTGTGCCTTTCTTACTCCCACTATTTGCCAGTTCTTGCTTTTTCTGCTCATCAGCATCACTTCAGCTTTCCTTCCAGAGCTCTTTCCCTCCCCTCCTGCAGGCTGAAGCTCCTTCAGGAGACATATTTCTAATTAGCCCCTTACAGGAGGTAAAAGCCATCCTTAGGTAACCCCTCCTAGGCCACTGCCTCGGGGTGTTTACAGCCTGCTCGTCCAGCTCACAGGCTCAATGGGAGTGACTCCAAACCTGAGCTGTCCTTGCTTGGCTGCTCTCTTTGCTGCTGGAGTGGGATTGCTTCCACCCATGAACAGAGATGTTTAGGGGATTTTCTTCCTCCACTGGTAGTTAACAGTCTGTGCAGCAGTCCCTGCTTCACTAATCAACATAAACCATCATTTATGAAGCGGTTTCAGAACCCTCTGAAAGAGATGAAACAACTCCACCTGACCTTTCCCTACGGACATCAGAGCAGCATGACCAGCGTTGTGCTGGCTGTTCCCTTATCAGCATAATAAACCTAAACTTCATTGTGACTTATGCCCAAAACACCTCCCCCTCTGCAGTATTTCCTTGTACTTCCCCTCAGTGAAAGCCACAACACTGTGTGCAATCTTTAGTCAGCCATGTGAAGTTATGGCAAAATTAAGTATGCCTATTACAAAAAAAAGTGTTAAGAATTAGAATTAATACATGCAATTATTGTTCCCTTAATTTACAGTGAGAGGATTCATGACTTCCAGGACCTGGCAGGTTTTCAAAGCAGACCTGTGAGCCTTGATATGCAAACGGCTCCTGATCCGAGACTTTTTGCCAAAAGGCAAACTCGGAAGAGCAATAAATGGAACAAATCTAGACTGCCTTTGGAGATTAGCCAAGTCTTCATAAAAAATGGCACCTCTTGCAAAGACAGGCAAGTGAAGCATCAATAAACCAGTAAGCCAGTAAACACTGAAATCTCTCTGTTGTGTTCATTATATATTCACAGCTCTTTCTAAACTTAGATAAGAACCAATAATAATCCATTCGATACTCTGAATCTGAGGCCTGCCAAAAAACCCCACCAAACAAACAAACAAATTTGTTTCTGTTCTTGTTGTATAAACTTTTCCCTCTAACATGATTTGAAAATCAAATCATTCCTGCTGTTTATTTCTTTTTGAATATTTCTTAAACGATACGGCTCCCAGTTTCAGACCTCATCTTTGTCCCTGGGGTGTGCTTGGAGATTCTCACTCCACAAAGAAAAACGATGTTAAAACAACTACAGAAACACCCAGTTAGCACTTCCTAAGAATCTAAATGTGAACCCAAATGGAAAAGCTCTGTGGAAATAAACCCCACAAGTTTAAGGTGCACCTGCACCGTAGGCAAAGCTCCAACAGCAGCCAGGGCAGGAGGACTCGTCAGCACACGGAGTGTGCAGCAGCACCTTGCAGAGACAAGGAGAATGCCCAGGCAGCTCCCAGCATGGCTAAAAGGCTTTGTGAACACAAAAAAATCTAGATCAGACACGTCAAGCCAAGTTAGTCACACAGTCTGTAGCATAAAATAAGTCTTTAATGTGTGTGATTATGTCTGTCCCCAGTGACTGGATTAGATACCTTGCCCCAGAAGCCTGGGGGGTTGGG
>JAYRBT010000181.1:5971062-5992798 GCA_036023395.1 Myiotriccus ornatus
GCAGCCCAAAGCACCGTGCATTCAGTACAGTCTTGTCACCATCACTGAAGGGGCAGAAAGTTTGGGGCTCCCTTTTGAAGGAGAAGGAAGGTTGGGGCTCCCATTTTTTTCCTTTTTTTTTTTTTTTTAATTAATATCCAATTTCAGTTTGAGCAGATGAATATATAGACATCCATTAATATTTGAGATTAAAAACTTTATCCAAGGTATTTTTGTTACTTTTAAATATTTCTCAGTCAGTACCTGATCAAAAAGCTGCCTTTTCTTTACTGTTCACACACCAAAAGGAACGCCTGGTTTTTTAAGCTTCATCGTTACACATTTTAAAAATGCAGACATGAGAACATACATTGAGATTTTACATTTTCCCTTGCACAACACCCAATAAAATCTTAAGCCCTGCAACAAAAAAATTACTAGTATTCCTCCCACCACAGCAACCTCACAAATCACCCTTTAATTCTGGCAAAATGAGACAAGATCAGCTCAGAGCTGAGTCTCCCAACAGTATTTCATCTAATAATGGCTATCAAAACCCTGATGCATTTCAACTCTGGAAAAACCTCACTTCAGCTATCAAAACTCTTACCAAGAAAGATATTCTTGTTTCCTTTTAGCAGCAGTTTCAGGTGGATTGATCAGCTATACTCCAGAAAATTTCACCTTCGTATCTCTAATGCCTTCTTTGGATAAGTCATCAGAACTCTTTCCAGCTCCTGTGAGCAGACACTGCCATGGCACGAGGCTGATGCCCACAACAGTTAACAGAATATTTCATCCCACTTACTGGCTTGGATTGCACTTTATATGCTCGAGCAGCACTTTGCAAAGCATGTTCTGTCATTTTGGGTTACTCAGAATATTACTTTTGATTTCTGCAGCGGTGTCTCTCTGAGCCATGCGAGTGGCAGAAGTTAAGGTATTTTACATCTCGCCTCTGCTTTGATTTCCAGGATTTCATAACCCACTGGAAAGCTGTGCTGGCTACTGTCAGTGGCAGATGTCCCGTGGGTGACTTGGTGCCAGGCAACTCTGCCCATCTGAAGCCGGTGCTCTGCTCTCACCTTTGAACTCCCTGTCTTGGACAAACTGACTTCTGTGTGAACTTTCTCTTTACTTAAACCTGGCAGCTGCATTATTTTTTCTCATAAAAAACAATATTCTTATGAACAATGTTCACATTAATACAGAATACTTTAAAGTGTCAGCAAAATTGAATGTTTCAAATTGTATTTAATGCAGCCTTTGTTGTCCAGAGATTGCATTTGTTAGTCCCCAGCCCTGTGAACACCTGAGGTCATTCCAACACATTTCATAAGAGCTCCGATTCTATTTGGTGGAAATGTGTAAAAAATATATAAGCAGAGATTGTATATGAAGAATAGATCTATATGTACAACCATGCAAGCAAAAATTAATGCTGGGGGCATAATACCATGCTTGAAGAATCGAGTTCAGCATTACCTACAGCTTCTAGATCTGTACTGCTGTTGCATGTTTTAAATTTTAATTCAGAAAACACGGGGAGAGATTCAATTTTCTTCCCTGGTATAGTCATATTGATATAAAAGCTTTGCTTCTGCATTATGATCACTATTAAGGGTCTACAAATTGTACTGCAGATTTACAACACCACAGACTGTTAGAGAAACCGTCCAGGTTTAAGGTGAGAAGTGAAAAGTTATTTTTCAGTACAAGTTCTCCTGAAAGCACACAGGGGAAAAAGCCCAGCCTATTAATCCAGCAGCTCCAGCGACTCAGTCTGCAGCACTTGGCAGTCTGAATTCAACACGAAGCACCTATTCAACCAGGCTCCACTGTGTGCCCATCCACTGCCCAAAAACGCCTAAACACAATCATCTGACAAATCAGAGGGGTGCCACAGTGACAGTGAATAGGAAGGCTTAGAAGTTTCTTTAAAAAAAAAAAAAAAAACACAACAAAACAAAACCTTCCGTCAATTTTAGTGTATTTGGGGAAGACAAAGACAACTGCTCAAGCAGGAAGGAAAAATAGACAGACAACTGTCTTAAGGAAAGACTGTTCATTTCACGCTTTATTAGCACGATCCTATTAGATATATTTCCCCCCTTGGTTTTAATTAACAGAACTGCAGCATAATGGAGCCATCCCAAAAGTCTCATAGTTAAAAGCTGCAACTTCCATTACAAACTCTATTTTTAGTGGTATACAGTCTTGGCTAGGGAATTAAAAAACAGCTTAGACTGAAAACTGTCAGGTTTATCTTGAAAACGAACAGAAAAGGGACTGAGGTCTACAACTGGAAGACAATCTGGCAGTGCTGAGTTACAGGTCACTAACACTGCCTTAATTTGAAACGTTTAACCCCCTCCCACAAAACTCATATCTGAACCCTGCAGTACTTTGTTTCTTCATGTGCAGGGTCTGCACAGCTTGTGCACAGGGTGAAAGACACACATTTTGCATCTTGATGTATTTATAATTAGTATTTGTGTGCCCATGTCCCCATCAACAGTGGCTTCTGCAAGGGGCAGTAATGGGGGAGAACTCGGGATAACTCACTGTGTGCCAGCCCGAGGAGAGGCCTCTGCAACCAAAGGGGAGAGGTCACCCAGCCCAGGACATGAGAAAGAGAAACTGCTGTCCTTGGGCATCAGCAGCCCTCAGCTTGGGTCTAGAGCATCCAAAAATCCAAGAGACAGCCCCTCCAAAGCAGCTCTTACGTATCTCAGCTGTGCCTCCTCTCACTCCCATCAGCTGCTCATCCTGCCCTGGGGTTAATGCTCGGCACATTTTCAACTCCCCACATCCTTAGGGACTCAAATACATATACAAATCCCATTTCCCAGCTAATGAAGCCCTCATTTCAGTTTAAATCAAAGAACCAGTGTTTTGTTCAGGAGCACCAGGGCTCTTGCACCAGCCTAAGAAGGTGCTGCTCAAACACGTGTATGACCCTGCTGGCCCCACAGCTGAGCTGGGAGGTGACCAGTGTGTCACAACAGCACTGCAGGGTGAGCAGCCCCCACAGCTGGGCAGAGTGCAGCTGCTATTTCCAGCTCTGACCTTGGAAATAAAGCTCTCAGGATCATCACCTTGTCTGATGTTCAAGACAAGATTGTATTCCATGCTCCCCAGGTACCCACAAACCATTTAAGAAGTCCATAACACCTCCTGGTCACTGCACCAATCTACCTCAGAGCTCCATCCATATTAAAGCACTGTGATTTCCATCCAAACTCTTTGGGACTAATGAGAAGTTAAAACAACAAACATTTATTTAACAGCAGATGCCTTAACTCCAGTCACATTACTCTTCAAAAAAAACCAAAATCCATAAGATGATACAGAAGTTTCCAAAAGGTTATGAGCCTCATATACTGACTTTCTCTGAATGAAAATAAGAGTCTGCATTAGAAGGGCAGACTTTAATGCTCAGCAAAGCAAAACTTATTCTGCATGAACCCAATATTTACTTTTTATGAAGGCAGTTAGCATGGATTGGATGGAGAAACGATCAGTGTTGCCTCAGGAAAGTGTGGCAAGATTCTGAATTGGATACAAGGAGATTATTAGATGAGCAGCTCCTGCTCTCTGCCTCATCACAGGCTCGTATATGGATGAAGTTGCATTTTCTAGACTGTATAATGGAAAACAAAATTAAATAGATTTTCCCCTTTTCTGCAAGGGTATGTTTCATAGAGGCAAAGACAACCCTGGACTCTCTAGAGAGCAGAGGAGAGGTGAGATGTTACCTCTAGCCCATAAACCGTTACGCTGATTTTGGAGCCATAAAAGATGGGAAGAGAGGTCTAAAAGAGCTTGTTTCATTTTCCAAAACAAGCAACAGACAAGATGATATTAACAGCTTTTCTAAGCATTCAACCTTCACTTATCAAAATAGTATGGAATATTTTTTTAGTGTCATTGACTTCACTAATGGAGGATTCATGCCTTCCGAAATGTAGTATTTTGGCCCCAACTTTTGTGGTAGTGAGATGAGTTGAAGAGCAGTTTGCCCTCCCCTTTGCCATTGATTTCACAATCTTAAACAAACACTTTCATTTCTTTTAACTGTAACAGTCCCCTCACATGTTTGTATCTCCATCCCACACTTATCCAACATCACCGCTTCACTTTACATTAGAAGGTTGCTTCTCACGCCACATGTGTCTGACCACAAAGTGTCAACTCCTTGACCATTCCTATTGTGAGCATGGGGGATTTACTGGAGAAAATCACTCTGAGAAACACACCCCACAAACCCAGCAAGACCAGCAAGTGGTGTGGTTCCTGTGTGACACCAGTGCAGTGGTGTCCTTGTCCGGCTGTGTGTGCCTGCACAGGGTGTGGGCCGTGAGGGTGACAGGCCAAGGCAAAGCAGTGCCTGGGCTGGTGGAATCATCTGTAGAGCCTGACTGGTTTGCTGAGGGCACTGACAAGGCAGACATTCCCCAGGTAACAGGCTGGGAACAGGGCAGTGACACAGTGACACTGCAGCAGACGCCGAAGCAGGTCCATCAACATCGCATTCCTCGCACACACGTTTTCCACTTGCAGGGGTTTGTTATCTCCCCATCAATGAATCAATGGCATTACAAGCTTATTATGCACAGTCAGGCTTGGATTATAGCACATATTAAGACAACATATGAGGTTTTTTAATACTGAAACAATGTTTTGCTTGTTTAATTTTTAAACACCTACTACTACCAGAGCATAAATCCTATTATCAGCTTTTGAAGTTGTTACCTCAAGGTCATCTTCAACAGCATTTACCATTATGCTACCAATTTCAAGAAACTGTCTTTAGAAGGATTTTCTATATTTACCAATTGAGAGTTTGGACCTTAAATCAGCCAAGTTACCTGATTTTGATGCAAGATGGGGGAAAACGTATGAATTAATTTCAGTAGAGATGAAAGTGACTCACCAGTATCTCTATTCAGAGAAGCACTGCAATCCATTGTGGTGGTATTGGCAGCAGGACAAGACACATTACTCTTGCAATGCATCAGAGGAAGGAAAGGAAGGAGGCTTGTCCATGAGGGATGGCAAAGCTGAGTCAAGTTGTCAGAGTTGTCCTCCATCCTGCAGGAGGCCGAGGGCGACACCAATCCTTCTGTTTATTGTTCAGTCAGCTTCCCTCGGTGCCCGGTCCTGTCCTGGAGAGGAAGGACAAAGAGAGTGCTCAGTGAAAATGAAAATGAAAGTGGGCACAGCAGATCTGATCCAGAGCTCCATGAAATGCAGAGAAGATGCCTCAGAAGTTGAGCATCTTCTATGGTGGCTTCAGACTGGTGTGTCCTGGTGTCTCCTAATCAGTATTCTACAGACCAGAGGTGACCTTCCTCTGAGGGACTAATGAGTGGTTATGACCCTAATCTGGGGTGCACCAGATTGTTAATAGTGGCACAGGAAAAGCCCCAGTGAGAACAGGAGGGGGAAAGAGTAATTTGGTTTAAACTGGTCACGAGCTGCACCTCTCTCAGAAAAGTTATGATAGCCATTTGTCATGCAGCTCTGCCTTATACAAGCAGAACAAAAATTAAAGGATTGTGATATCTTTAATATTACATTTATGAAGATGATTACCCAGCTGCTGTTTAATTTCCATCTGTGTTCTGCTGCATTTATACCATTAGTGCCACACTGTGGTTAGACAGACAGCCTCGTATTTTGGAGAAAAAAGTGTGGCTGACAATTACCATTTAACTGTGTGGAGTGGCAACAAACGGGCTTTTCTATGTACTGTTACCTCTAAATTATAATGTCTGCTTTCTTTTTGATAACTTTTCAAAATCAGGCAAGAAAGACAAAGACTCCTGCAAGGCCCAGCAGTTCTCTGCAGCCTCCACGGCAAATTTTCAAAGCTTTAGTTTAAATAGACTAATAAAGTCCCTCCCAGCAGGCAGTACATAATAATTTTCATATTAAAAAAAAATTGCAATACATCTAATATCTACTCGCTTCCTTTTTTTTCCCTTAAACTTTATTTTTACATAATTCTATATTCATGCACCACGGAACTGTTCCTCATCTATCTGTCACCCTCTCCCAATAATATACTAATGCTTCCTACACGGTAAATTAAATTCTGTTTTCCAGCCAGCCGTAAAACAGGGCTTTGCAGGCTGCTCTCCACGTGCTTTGGAAAGGATGAGGAACCTCGTGCAGATTGAACAGCCGCCTGACCCCCCGAGTCCTGAACAGGCCTTTTCAGAGAACAGCAGTGCCACGAGCTCCCCCAGGGGTGTGCCCTGCGGGGCAGAGCCCACAGAACAAGTCCTTGCACGCCCTCAGGCCTTCTCCACGTGTCCCTGGGAGGCTCCTCATCCCACCTTTCCTTGCCCCAAGCACAGCACAGCGCCCACAGCCGCTGTTCCTGCTCACCTGCCTCTCACACCTGCTCTGACAGCCTCTACTGTTTCCTTAGGCCAACACTCTGAAAGTTTTATACCCCTTATGATCCCGGTATCGATTTGCAGGGACTGCAGTTGATTCAGGCTGTTTTGACCCAGGCAGGAGGTACTTCCCTATTGATGCCCCTTTTTACCGTTGCCTCGCTCCTTGTGAAAACCTTTGTGCAGCTTCGATTTCCCGGAGTTCCTGCTGCAGGGCAGTGCAATGCAGGCAACCCCCGAGCAGAGGACACTGCAGGGGGGGTTGGGTTTGGTTTTTTGTTTTGTTTAGTTATTTTTAATGTACATATTATTACCTGTTTTTGACAACAGGCCAGTCAGACTCCACCAAAGCTCTTTCTTGGAGAGGCACAGGAATCAACACTGCTGTTACTCCTTTCCTTTACAAAGAAGTGCACCACACTAACTTCTTAGAATGAGTCTCAGCTGCTTTCAAACTGTCACTTAACCTCTACCTCTTCAGCCTGAAAACAAGCAGCTCTTTTTCTCCCACATATGACACCTTTGATTGGGAGTTTTCCTCTTCATAGCTGGTTCTTCACACTTAGAAGAGCTATAAATGCTGAAAGAGGTGCACAACCTTTATTTTCTGAAAAGTAGAGGAGAATTGAGGGTTTGTGGTGTTTTTTCCCCTTTTTCTGTGTTTTATTTCTTGATCTCAGTTTCTTGATTTCTTCTTTCATAAAAGGAAAACCACTTGCTTCTCTTCCTGGGCAATAGCTTGCAGAGATGCTGACCATTCAGATTTGTTATTGATTGCAGCATTAGTTTGGGGTATTCCTTAGCTATAAAAATCAGGCCTATTACCTGCATGCATAGGTTCTAAAAATACATTGTTCCAAGCACAGGCTTTGTGCTGTCTCAGGCAACTACCCATAAATCTTTTAAACACTAAAACTCAAGGACTTGAGCTCATCAAGAAACAGTTATCTTAACCCATACATCAAGGCACTTTCCACATGTGACAAATATGCAATTATTTATACATCTAATAGAGACCTGCATTCTGTCCCAGTTCATTGTGGCAAACTCCTCATGGTAAATTCAGAGTAACTGCTGCTTTCAAAGTGTGTGGTCAGACACCAATGGGAACAGGATTGCTGGCTTGTTCCCATGCTTTTTGGGTGCTCTGGAATCCTCCTCCTATAGACAATTAGAGCAGTAGAGATGAAAGAGTATTTATCTATTGTGTCACTGGTCAAAAAAGTTGCAAAATCATACAAGTGAGAGAAGAGAAATCACAGGGATTACCAGAAACCTCACTTGCACTTTTACCTTTGAAAGTCCCCTCTTCAATTAATTAAAGGCCGTAATTACCCTGAACTGAAAAATCAACTATTCTCATGGGTTTCAAATGCACAGTATCTTCTTCCTTCCCAAGAAACACAATCTTTCCTGAGATAACTTCCTTTTTCCCAAAGCCAGGGGGAAAAAAAGTAACAGCAAATCTGTCTTAGAAGTAATAACTCACCCATTATGTTGGAATAGTATTTAAGTGACAACCAGGCAATCAACAAAAGAGCAACATTATTTGTTCAGTCAATCTCTTTTAGAGTGATGAAACAACTCAAAGCCCAGGCCATTAAAATAAGGCTGATAAAAGAAGGGAGGAAGAAACCTGGGGAAAAAGAAGCCTGGCAATATGAAATATTCAGAGTACTTACACATGATATAGTTTCAGAGACAGTGGCCACTAAATAGGAAAACAAGTGCAGTGTTTGAAAACTAGAGCTGGGCAAATCAATGACTGCCAGTCATCAGCCATGTCTCACACACATCATTTATTCAATCAGAATCCTTACCTCATCCTCCTTGACAGAAACAATAAAAAACTACTCTAGGCAGTTAAGCCGCGATCTGTGTATCTGAGGAAGACAGAAATCAGATAAATTCATTTTAAGGGAGAAATTCTTCTTCTAATTTTCCTCACAGGCAGTAGTTTTCCAGTTCTCTACAGCGTCCTGCCACGTGATTCTGAATCACAGTTATTGCAGGAGCACTCCCATGGAAATAGTGGTGGTAATAACCAGGTTCAGCGGCCCCTTCTGCCAAATGAAGCCAAAAAGCATTGAGTATTGATGATCTGGAGTCATCACCTGACTGAGGGAGTCACTGGTACCACGCGTATCAAGAATCATGACTAAAATACAAGAAAAAGCTGTTCTTTAATACTCTTTTTTCATATATTTTTATCATTCATAGCATGATGTGTCAAAGCCCTTGTCCTGGGAGGTAATCACATTCTGCTAAAAACTTTATAAACAATAGCAAAAAGGCGGATTAAGGCCCAAAATCAGAGGAGATAACACGGAGGAAGCCGGAGAAGGAATGCAAGGATGACAGGCCATGGTCTCCACACACCAGGAGCCTCACATGTACCTGCACCAGCATGAGCCCTCAGGAGCAAGGTGGGGCAACACAGGCACTCCCAAGACATGTCTTCAGGCTGCAAAGGCAGTTTGAGAGAAGACACTGTGTTGGCAAACAACAAACCGGGCCGGTGCTGTGGAATGATCTGTCGCTTGTCGGCGAGATGACCCACTGGAGGAGGCTGTGACCAGGGCATGGGGGAGAAGTTCACACTTGGCACAGCTACAATTGTCAAGGTCAGACAAAAGGATGCTGTGGTAACTAAGGAACAAGTAATTAAAGTCTAGACAAGATTATTAAGGACTTCTTGTTAGGTTTCTAATCAAAGACAGCTCTTTTGCTCTGGGGTGTGTCTGTCCCACAGTCACTTGTGACAGTGCCCTTTCTCTCTTCTCCATCCAGCCCTCCCTTTTTCCTCTCTTGTGCCAACTCTTCCACCTCTTGGCCTCTCTTCCTTTGTTCTCAATTAAACCCAGGCTGAAAACAACAGACAAGGCAGCTTCCGTCACAACTGACATCACACAGTAAGGATCATATTAGCTAATGCATTAAATAGACACTGAAAACCAGGGAAAGGGATAAATTATACCCTTGTCTGTTTGTTCAGCTGCTATGCCCTGTCAGCTGAGAGTTGTGGTGTTTGTTTGTTAAACTGTCCCTGCAAAGAACAATATTCCGAGAGCTCCGCTGCTGACAGAGCCAAGGAAAATGACTCCCTGTCCCCTGACAGTGGCACATTCTCCCCTTCCCATCCAAAGGGGCTGTAACCTCCACCTTGTAGGACCCTCTTCTGATTTTTGTACTTCAGGGATAAATTTCTGCACTCATGGAATTGGTGTACTGATCTGGAGCAAGCACGGAATGCAGATGGTTAAACACCGGAGTCATACGGAGGATATCGTGGAATTTGGAAATACATTAAGGAATCAGGCAATGCACCAAGAAGTCTATTCCAAAGCTCCAGGAAAAGGAAAATGATGCCTCAGTTTTAGCTATCACCAGCCACAAAAGCATCTTATGCCATTTTTTTCCACCCTCAGGATAGATTTTGGGAACAATATAGGCTCCAAACTGGTATTGCAAGGGAAGATCCAGCCCTTGTGCGACTTCTTATTCCAAGGGACTGATGTGCTCGTGCGGGTGCTGCTGTTCACAGGGCACAGAGGAGAAGCACCAACCCACACTCGCACATCAAACCACCTGTAAAGCATTCTAGTTCGTCCACTGTAAAGTCCTAAAGAGATCCCTGGACGTTGTGCCCCACTGTCCCATTTGTACCAGTTGACTTCTTGAATTCCGACAAGCCCAGTAAGACAGATGTGCAAAAAGGTGACAGAAAACAGAGTGGGGGTGGGGGGGAAAGAGTTAAAAAACAAGCAGTGAATGTTCAGAAATGTCATTAGAGATTCTTAGGGAATTAAAATGTTTATTTTTCAAATACTAGACGCAGAGGCAATCCCAGCCATGCAAGACTAGAGCCACACGAGCAAGAATAAATTCCAAAATGGATATTGGCCGTTCTGCTTAACTCCTGGAATTTATTCTTTTTGCTGGATGTAGCTGCAAAGTACACTTACTCAAGGAAACCTGCCAGGATACACTGAGTTTGAGGATTATACTGAGGATTAAGCTCATAAGCATTACACAGCACTCTTTATAATAGGACTTGGATATTCAAATTTTTCGCAAATCACTTGCAAAAGGCAATCTGAGGTGAAGGATTCTCATTGTAGGAGCTTTGCAAATACGAATCCAGAACCTCATCCAAACTTGCTCCCAAAATAGCAGAGATTTCCTGGGGTATAAGGCATCTGAAAGCATTTGGCCCAAGCTATTGGATGAAGGCACAAATAATGGACCTGGGGGAATGAAGGACAGCCATCGACCCTGCCTTCTGAGAGCTCCTGTTGTTGCAGTGTAGCTCCTCTCTTTCTGAAGGCAAACAGCACAGCCTCCGTAAATCATCATCTCTTCCAGGCTTCAAAGCCACCGGGATATCCCCATCAGTGCATCGCTCATATCAGAAATCAGCTTTAACATGCTACATGATCAGTAAATAGTCAGGGTTAGCAGTCAGAGAGCAAGGGAGTGTTGATAGGTCCAGTCAATTATTATTTTCCGATAAAACATCACCTCCAGGACATCTCTGCCTCGTGTTTCTGAAGATAATAATACAGAGCTGGGCTTCAAACCGTGACCCTCAGATGCCATAAATTTCAAGGGTCTGCACCGGAAGGCTCACTCACTTCAGACACTTAAAACCACAGAAGCTTCAAAGGAGATGTCCAAAATAACATCTGCATCTGTCCCAGCCACGTGGAGGCAAACAGCTTGAGCTGCTCTCTCCTGCTGGGCCAGTGACCTGAGCTCAAATCTTCCTGAGCTGCAACTAATGACCCAGAACATCCATTGCAACACAAATAAGCAAACACCCTGATATCTTCTGACAGCATCTGAATCTTCTCTTTCTCTCTGCCTGGTGTCTTCACAGATCATCTTGACACTAGTCACGAAAAATGGTCACCAGAATCTGTGAGAGGGCTCTTGAAATACAGAGCCATGAGCCATAGTTTGCCAGAGGGCCACCTGAGCTCCAGGGTGACGGTGATAGCTGGGCAGGAGGTCCACAACTGGAAGGAGTCACAGACACAGAGCCAGTCCAGCCAAACTGGGCAGCTTTGCCCTCGGATGAAGGAAATGCAGCACATTTCAGAAGGTTTAAGCCTATGAAATGTGCAAGAAAAGGGAAAACAAAAAGCAGCTCTTCCCCTGACAGCACAGGGGAGGAGGCTCCAAACTCACCCCAAATGCTGGTACCCGCAGGCTACAGCTCCCAGACAGGGCCATGCTGCATCCCTGCTCTTGAAACTGGGCCACTGTTCCACAAACACCCAGGGCCAGGCAGGGAACCTGCTTAGCAGCCCAAAAGCAAGTGGATTCAAGCAGGAGAGCAAAGTCCTGGGGTCTGATCCCCACTTCCTGCATCCACATAGTGGTCCATGCCTTCCCCTTAAGGGTGGATCATCACAATCCACTCTACCTTTGGAAGCAGAAAATAACTGGATAAAGTGTATAAGTAACACTGAGGGTCATCCCAGCCAGCACAGCAAGGACAGGACTTTGCCTGTGTCCTCACCACTTGTTCCATCCATTCAAACTGCCCACGCCAGCTTTGTGTGCAGTTTGAATGACTTTTCAGTGAAGCTCCATTTCTGCCAAGTTCCTGCAAAACCTGTGTTTGGTTCTGAGGGAAATATTATAATCAAATTTACCAATGACTAGGCTGTGTGTAAGTGGTCTGGTTCATGTAAACACACACAGCCTTTAGCCAGAGTGTGAAATGCTGGTCACTGCTGCTGTATCTCCAAGTACTTATGGCATAATAGCGCAAGGACAATATGATACAGCTTGTTTGAGGCAGGCTTCTCCTATGGAAAAGCATTCTTTAGAGCCACTGGAAGTGCTCTCAGTTATGTCTCAGATGCAGCTGTATTTCAGAATCTTCCTGATTAACCACACCTATAGACTGGGAAGATATTCCTCTTTCCAATCAAGTCTGAGTCTTGCAAAGTCAAACCAGGAAAAGGAGGCCTGCTTTGGGTTGATTGCCAGTCCCCCTCCTCTCTCCCAACCTCTTCTTTTGTGTGGTGGCTATAGTGACAAAATAGTCCCAAAATGTCTGCTTTCATTTAGAAAGAAGTCTCTGGCCCCTTTGACCACAAAGAAAACCTTTGAAATGTGAAGTGAGTTTAGGCCAAGGCAGAAATGTGTGCTCAATTCTTTAGGCACCTGTAACACCAGCGGAGTTGGATGTGGGAACTGTCCTGTGCACGTCAGCAGAGTGCAGATTCTAAAGCCAAGTTAAACAGAGGACACATGGTCCAGTGATGAGATCACTATCTTGGCATTTGGGATGCCCAGGTTTAGTTCCTCTGCTGAACCACAGGGCTGTGGGAATTTGGACAAGTCACTTGGCAGAAGGTGTAAACCACGTCTGCTTCCCAACAGGGACCTGGAGGTTGGCTGGTGCCAGGATGGAAGGGCTCTGCCTCCTGCTCTCCCTTGTCCCGCTTGCCATCCACGGTTACATTTGCATGGAAACACAGGATTTGGCCCCGAGGCTGGAAACCCACCAAAAATATTTGCAAATTACCAGATTGTGCTCTTTGAACAGACCAGGGGCGCAGAGTTCATAAACTCCACGAATCGTGACAGGAGGCAACATTGCCCTTCTAGTGAAAACACACGACAAATTAAAAGCAGGGCAGCACCACTGCTGAGCACTGAGAGGAAAAGGGGCTCCTCCCGTAACTCCAGCCCTGTGAGGTGGGCTCTGCCCTGCACAGCAACTTAAAAAAAGAGTTTTGTGATGTCTAAACATTTCATTTTCTGACAGCAGATGAAGCAGCAAGATAATGGAGTAACTGCTGCCAAAAATTAGTGGGGAAAGGCCTGGCTCTGCCAAAAACCTCAGTACAGGAGAGAGGATGGTGGGTATGTGTGCGTATAAAATGACTATATTTGTATGTATCATTTCCCAGTTAAATGTGGGTATATTCAGATCAGCAACCCTACAGAAACAAGCACAGCACAACTCAGGATTTTGTGTCACCACTGTTATGACAGATTCACAGCACCAATGATGCTCTGGCAGATTGGTCACTGAAACAGCTCTGGCTGCAATTTATACTTCTTATTTTATCAAACCCTTGCCATGTTAAAGCCCAGAAAACCCACAACTTTATGACCAGAGCATTGACTTTAAGAGGACTGGAAGGAGGAAAAGTCTGCACTCAGGCAGGCTGTTGAGAAATTTTGCCCTACACAATATTCATTCTGGCCAAATAGAGTCATATCTATCTATATGGAGCATCCATAATATAAAAATGTATAAAATGGTACCTCTAAAAGCCATCACACTGATCAAATCTGGAGCAGAATAAAAATGGTGTACAAGAATCAAATCTTCCCTCCCATTCTTCAGTCCACTGATGCAAGAAAGAAGGGGATTTTTCCCTTCAAGCCAGCCTTTCATGGACAGTGAGGCCATCCTATTTTCTGCCAAGCTCCAGGTAGCTTTACAAGGATAAGGTCATATCTTTTAAGATGTACCATTAGCTTCCTTACTGCTGGGGAAAATTAAAAAGGAAAATTGCCTGTCACACCCAGAGAGCTAAGCTGATGATGAAGGCTGAAGTCTGCTCAGGTTTTCATTCCTGGGCTTAGACTTTAAGGTTACCTTATTTATTTATTTTCATGCACCTTGAGTACTGTTTAAAATACAAAACCTGCCAAGTATTTGCTTTCTTGAGAAGATGATAAATTGGGCTGGATTTCCAATGTGCTGCATATACACAACCCCAACTTTTAGGTGATCTGGAAGGGTCTCAGGTAATTTTATCTTTCTGATGGCATGTAATCTTCAGTGCTAGAATGAGACACATTTTGTCTCTGGTTTTCCCTTACCATCTAACTCGTGGCTGGGCTGATGATGCCAGGATTGATGGGCCTGGGAAGAGATACTTGCTATTTTTATTGCTTATATGTTATCTTTTAGTTTTACTATTATTTTTCCCGCACACTGTTCGGGGAGCAGCAGATCTATCCCACTGCATCTCTCTCCAAGTGTCAGATCACTCATCCAAGCAATGACCTTACTTTTCTGGAAGCCTAAAGATGTGTTTGTTAAAGCAGGCAATTGGACACACCGAGACAGCCTGCCAGGCACAGGAACTTTGTCCATATGAAAGATGATGGCTACAGAATCTGATGGATTCTGAATATCCTTTTGCTGGGATAGCTGATCCCTGACTCCTTCAGCACAGCTCCCGATTTACTGCTGTGTCTCAGGGAAATGTTTTAAGCCTTCAAGATACAAAGAAAAAGGATACATTAAAGTGCCCATAAAAGTCTGTTTTAAACAAACAGAAGCAAACAAGCTTGCTTGTGTGTAGCACCTGCTCGTGCCTGGGCACAACAGGCCTGGAGGGCTGCAAGAGGGATGCTTAAGCTGTGGTTCTGTTAATAATATGGATGATGGTAATAATAATGATGATGATCACAATAATGATGAGGAGAAGGAGATAAAAGAATGTAACTGCATGCTCAGGTTATCATCTGACTTCATTTTGTGAGCCATATAAGGCCATTAAGCCCATAGAGATGCTCTGCCTGCCAGATTACTCAGTGCCATAGCCCACGCAGCACACAGGGCAGAGCCCCCTGGAAAGCAGCAGCAATGCCCCAGCAGAAGCCTATGAAGGATGGAGCTGTCTCAGGAGGCACTCAGGGGCTGGGGGATCCTCAGTGACAATGCTAGAACTGGAATTCTCCTAGGAAAAAAAAAACAAAGCCAGTACTGGCAAGTTCCCTTCCCAACTTCAAGTGGTTTTATTACACCAGTTAGTGGCCCTGGAAAAACTAGATAAGTTGGGAAACAGAGGGGCCATACTCAGATGATATTTAAATATCACATATGGTCACATATAAACATCCTATTCCTCCCTGCCCCCTCCCACCTCTGACCTTGATGGGTGGGGGCCAGCACATAAGAACAGTGTCTTCCTTCTTCAAGAGCTCACACAAAGCCCTTGGACTGCAACAGGATTTTGTCTCTAGGCTCTGGCTGACCCTTTCTTCCCTCTCTGTGGGGAGGAAGAACTCCCAGCACACCACAACACTTAAAGAGTAGTGATGGCCCCACCCACTGCCTGAGAGAGACAGAATTCATCAGACTGTGTGGTCCAAATTAGCAAACACACTACAGAGTAATTGCTGGGAGGAAAAAAAAGATAATTCTCTTGACCTTGGGCACCTTTTATTGCTGCCTTTCCTTTGAGCTCTGTGGACTCTCTCAGCAGTCCGCTCTGAGCAGGCCTGAGCCCACGCTCAGGACACTGTCACTCCACACTGGAGCACGCCAAGCTGCTCCCTCCAAACCTGCTGGTCTCCAGCACTGCAGAAAGGAGCCACACTCACAGACTGGGTCTGTCTCGCTGCACCAGCAACCAGCCCCAGCTTTTAGGCCCGAATTTCAGTCAGTGCCTGAGCAAAGGCAGGCAGGGAAGGGCAATCTCCAGAGAACCAAGCAAGAACAGAACCACCACGGAGCCTGTTCCCCGATACCAAGGGAGTGCCATTACCTTACACATACAAAGGTTCTGCGTGGCCAAATCATCTTCCAGGAGAGGACAGAGCAATGAACCCCATCCTGTGGCCAGTCTGTCACATAAACACACACTCTGCAAGACTTTAATAAAGTGACAACTCAATGCAAAGCCACAAGCTCCAAAAAGAAAAGCAGAACTCCAGGTACACGCAGCAAACTGTGCACTTGAAACCAAGAAGATGCCAGGAAGTGAATGCTGTACATTTTTAGGCTATTTCCTCTCCTCCTTCTACCATTCAATGCACCTTTTTTGCACACTATAGACCAAAAAAATGCATTTTTCTCTAGATGTAGAGTGTTTAATTTACAGACCAAAACAATCAACAATAAGGGAACAGTATTTACCAACAAATGCAGGTTTTATTCATATATGGAGAATACTGCTATGCATAAAACATGATGTCCAACATAGCTTTATGTATTTTTACTTGGCAAACTTAAACTTTGATTTACACCCATTTCACTAAAACTTTATTGCTTCCTCGTCAGACAGGACAGATTCCTTTCTGTATCTTAGATGGTAAATATAGTTAATGTGCTGAGGCTGCAATGGATCAGCAGTGAAGCTGTTTAATAGTGACATAAATTATTTCAGTGACTTTTCCTGCAAGTGAGAGATGACTCCATGTGCTATAAACTAATACCAAAGGAATGATGCTCTTTCATGCCAGCAAAGTGCCTTAGCTATATTGTTTTTGTATCCTGTTGGGGATGCTACAAATGCAGCATGTATTACAACTATATGCACTTAGGCCATTTTTCTTTGCTGTTCTTAATGCTCTCCTGCACTGAAAATTGAGCTTCAGTGTCTGAATGAAGGCAAAGCCAATTACTTTCTTTGAAACCTCTCTTTAAAGTCTGCAAATCCCGGTAGATTTTTAAAAACCTTTCCATTAGCTTAAAAATATATTCTAAAATAACGATGCCTGTGGAAGCTGAGAAGTGTGAGGCGTGAATGAAGCTGGATGGCCGGAAGAGCCACGTGCCCACACTGCAGAGGCTGCTCAGCAACATTCCATCTCCGTTAGCCCGGCCCTGCCTCCAGAGCCTTCTGCTCAAATTGCACTTCAGCTGCACTTCTGTCAGGAAACCAGTTTCTATTTGTCCCCTAACTGGTCACTTATGAAAGACCTTCCCTGTGCACTGTGGTTCCTCAACAGAAATCTTGGGAATAGGGGGTTTTGAACAGAAGTTTGTTACTGGACAGTTTTCACCCATTCATTGCAGCTGTATTGTCTGTTCACTTCTGTCCTTGCCTCCACAGGAATCCTCTTTCCTCCCTTGTACATGTTCCCTCAAACTTCATTGCAGTTTCCCTCTTTCTGTGCCTCCCATCACGGCAACTTTGGCAGTCCCCCAGAGCATCCCCTTGCTGTTTGGTCCCTGCACTACCATGAGGGATCTCATACAAGAAATCAGGACCTTCCTTCCCACTTTTCCTCTCTTCCCAAAGCTCTACTCCCAGCTGGGCTTCTCCCTCCTCTCCATCTTTGCATGAACTTAAACTGGTCTCCTTCCTTACACCCTCCTTTATCTATTTCTCTGCAAACCAACGCTGACCTCTGTTACCTCTCTTTTCCCTGTACCTGTAAATGCCTCCAAGTGCCCCCCATACGGTCTGTAACTGCTCCTTCAGTTTCTTTCTCCATCACCAGCCTTTCCATCCAGCTCCATCCATCCTTTTCCCACAGTGCAGAAGCTCCACAGCCAAGTGGTTCTCTCCTAGAACCCCCCTTTACTCCTCAAACCTTTACACCACCCTGCCTCACAAGCACTTGGCCCCTCACATTTTCTCATAAACTTCCTGTTAAACTTTTTAATTCTCACCTCTGCCATGTCCCAGTGCAGCTGCAGTTTGACCACCTCCTGGATGCTTTACACCCAGAGCTCTCGGAATTTTTCGACTCTGGAAAACTTTTCGATCGTGAAAAGATTTTTTAAAATACTTCTTAAGTGTATAAGAAAAGTCTTCTTAAACCTGCTGACTTGTTTTCACACAGGACCAAACTGAGCATTTTCATTTCCTCCTGCTCTGCAGCCTCTGTCTCTCCCTTCATTCCCTCAGCCTTGCTTTCAAATTTTAGGCAAAAAGTGCAGTCAGTCTGCATCACTTCTCCACCAACCCCATGGAATGTTCCTTTTGAGGAGGAATGGGACTGGGGGAGTCCCTCACGGCCGACTCCTCCCTGAATATATAGCCACTGACAGCTCCAGTGTAACAGTTATTTCCCTGTTGTTCACCCTGCTTTCCAATTACAGAACAAACCAGTGGGCAAGCACTGAACAAAACTGGCAATGTTACCACTGAAATGCAACCATAAAGAACCCAAACTGCATAAAATTTAGATCTGGTGATAAATGGGTTGCACTTTGGAGTATTTCTTCCCAAGTTTTCCCAGGAAAGTCTTCAGTTATGTCTTAAAATCTAAACTGGCTCTCTTGGGAAGAGACTCTATGAGTTATCAGTCTTTTCTGTAGTGGCTGAAGACTACCTTAAGACACAACAGAGAGCACTTAATCTGAGGGATCTCCATCACTTTTAATATTATTTTATTTAAACCCATGATGAAAACTCAACTCATCTACACTGAAATCTCCAGGATGGTCTCAGGACAGCCCTTCACATTGTGGCTGGAGCAGGAACAGCTCCTAAGGGCATGTTCAAAATGCACCACCATAGAACCACATCAGAAAGTTCATGTTTTACCCGTAGTTCTGAGGGATCTAGCACACTGATTTCCATTGTTGATCGTGGGTTTAAAGTTTTCCAGTTCCTTCAATGCAGGATTAAGATGCTCTTTGTCACGTGCTTTAAGTCTTCCCTAGATTTTGAACCAACCCCTGGAGCAAATCCTCCTTTTCCAAACCAAAAACTGCAGTTGTCCTTCTTGTCCCACTGCCCAAGTCACATCCAGAAGAGCCTGTCGAGGTCCCAGTTTCAGGTAAGCTGCACCTTATTGCCAGAGCTTGGAGTATCATCACACCTCTAAGGCTGTGCTTGCAATTTTGGATGATTAATTCCTGTCCTCCTTTCCACAGCATATGGATGGTCTTGGACTTACAGGAACCCCAACAAGTGAAACACACCCCAGAAAACACCTCAGTGCAGAGTATTTTCATTGCCAAGATTATTATTATGGTTTCCATTTCTCTTGAACCACTCAAAGACTTCCACAGAAATTGGTGGAATTGCATCTCCTATAGCTGAGACTGAAATTGTCCCTGTGTTTCCAGGATTTGCAGGAAGGGAACACTCAGTTTAGGGGGCTGATGTGAGTGGATGCAGTGCTTTGTATCCCCAGACCAAAACAACAGCTAAAGAAAGTTTTTCCTCCCTTACCTTCTCCTCCCTTTAACTTTTCCTTGTTCCAGATGTGTTTCCAGTCCTATTGCTTCCCAACTAAAAGCAATGTTAAGGTGGAGGAGGCAGCTGGAAACTTCACTTTAAACACTAAAATTATTTTCCTGATTACTTCATAACATACTTTCCTGCTGTTTGTTTCTCCTGGAATGGCCTGGAAACCCAGAAGAAACTCAGAACCCACTAACCCAGTACAACTGGGGACTTCAGCAGGAGGATTCATTGGGATATTTGAATACTCCTTTCACATTTGATGGATAAATTTGGGAGAAAAAAAAACCCAAGGAATTTCTGACCAATGAAGTTTTGTCATAAAAATGCCAGTTCACGTGAGGGAGGCTGAAGCTGACAGCCTCAATGACTGACAAAATCCAAATGATTACCGAAGTCTAGACTCACAAAAATTTTGGGTTTCAACCCTTGCCCCTGATTGCTCTTTCTTCCCTTTTTGCTTGAGCACACATTCAGAGAATCCACATTTGTAAAAGCAGAGGAGAAGGACGGGAACAGATCCATGGGATTTTTTTTCATGTACAAACAAGCTGTAAGTAAGGGTAAAACTGAGAGGCCAGCCAGTCAGAGGTCTGGAGTTCATCTTGTCTCTTGTTTCCCCTGTGATTTCTTTCTCTTTTGATTATCCAGGAAATCAATAAGGTTATGTCCAGCGATGTCTGGTGCTTGTCTATCAACTCTGTATGCATGAAAAGTGATCGATTTCCATGATACTACAGAAAAAAATAGACTGCCACCATTTCACAGCCCAGGCTCTGTGTCTGAACTGGTCTCAGGTAATCAGCTGTAATTAAATCATGGCTGTCTCTTCCAGGCTTTAAAAGTAGCAGCCCCCATTCCAGTGATGCCATGTGTGCACCCCTGGAATGGAAGCACACAGACTTTCTCACTTTTTCAACTCCCAATTGATTTATCAGTTTTGAAGCAGCCATTGGATTAATTTCTGACTGAGCTCCATTTGAAGTGGGAATTCATTGCCTCCTCCACTCCCCTGATTTAAGGTGCCCTCAGACCACGACCAGACAGAAGAGAGGGGCTTTACAGCTCTTCGGTCTTGGCTTACCTCCATTTCACTTAAGAAATGCATCTGTCAAGTTTTCAGAGGGAGCAGGAAAGAACTGATAAGACAACTTCATTTCTTTATAACTAGGAATTCATCCTTTTTTTTTTTTCACTATCCAAATTGCAGCTACCACTAGTACTGGAAGAGAACCTGAAAGGTGAGTTAACTTGAAGCACAGTTTTCTTTATCTCCCCAATATCAAGAGTTTGGTAGGAAAAAGCTACAGTTCAACATTTATCATGAAAACACTTGTGTTATTTAATCTTTGCATTCCAGCATTATGATTTGGTAAGAAATTTGGTCCTCATTCCAAAGGCTATTCATCCATGTCATGAGCTCTCCATGACCGAGTCTTATCACAGGGCAGAATACTCTGATTCAAACAACAAAGCCCCACATCTTTCTGCTAAATTCATCTGAAATATTTTACAAATTCATCTAGACTAATGTGGATTAAAGAAAAAAATTAAGCACTCTCTGTTGTGTCTTAAGGTGGTCTTCAGCCACTCCAGAAAAGACTGATAACTTACAGAACAAGGAAAGAAAGTATTTCCTTAGACACGGAGTACGTGAGTAGATGGAATGCAGATCCAGACAAAGCTGTGCAGGGATTGCTCTAAATTGTGCCTGGACCATAACTTAGGGTTAAGACAGCCAATCTCTCCAGTAAGAATACCTTCAAGAACAAACATGCTGAGATATTCCTTTACTGTTTCCACTAGAAATCAGCTTTGATTGGATTTTAGGAAATGGCTTATTTTTCCAATACTTTAATCTTTTTCTATCAGACATCGTATCTTCTGCCACCCCATACATCTTCCAGGTGCAGGTGGTGCAAAAGCCATCCGTTTCATATGTTCAGAGAGTTAATGTATAAAGGAAGCCGTGGCATGTGTACCAGAAATACTGTGTACCTGCAGGAAATACAGCCCTGTATTCCTGCACAACCCATTTACATGAAGTTATTGGCACCCAGAATTCCCACACTTCTGTACCTACCCAGCAAGCTGCTATAAACTTCCTGTGGTCAGTCATTCCCTGCTTTGCACCTTATTTATGCATTGCACAGTTGATGTCAAATCAGCCCTGGCACTTTGTTTATGCTGCACTTATTCTGCACAGATATGAATGACTGGCAGGACTGCAATGCAGACAGGAACGAGCCCCCTGTTTCCAGGACGTGTGTGCTCTTCTGAAAATTTTAAGCTGTATAAAAATACAAATGCAAGTCTAAAGGTACATTCGTTACTAGGAAAAAAACTGTATTAAAATAATAAATAAAATAGCGATGCCACTTGAAGCTGTCTGTGCACAACCTAGAGAGTTTTGCTGATGAAGTGTTCCTGGGCAGATGGTTT
>JAYRBT010000181.1:6000384-6137694 GCA_036023395.1 Myiotriccus ornatus
CTGTTCACTTTTTTCTTTGTTTGTTTATTGGTTTGTTTTGAAGGGGATTATTTGTGGGTATAGGAGTATTGTTTGGTAGTTTTACTTGTTTGCTTTCGTTGTTCCTGCCAATACACATATATCTTTTAATAAAGGGCTGTTATTTTTCTTTTTTCCACACTTTTTTTTCCCCTCAGTCGGAGCCTCTTAATTTCAGATTTTACAATTGGTTGGAGGGAGGAGTTTGGATCTTCCTCATAACTCATCCTCAGCAAAACACCTGTGTCTCATTTAAACTGAGACACTGGAGTAATCAGTTGATATCTCAGGCTTACAAACTACTTATTACATTTAAACTTTCAATTCAGATTGCCTGTAAGAGGGCTGAGAAGTTCAAATATAGGTGTTCATGAAAGACATAATATCCCCGAGTGTAAAGAAAACAGAGAACACTTACATGCTCTCATTAAGAGATACTTTGGCCAAATTTTACCTTGAAGCTGAATTTGTTTGTATCAATCAATCTGAACTGTGGGGTTTTTAGAGATTTATATGCATGAAGTGCATGAGAAGAGACCAGTAAAAGTGAAATTAATGAGCTGCTCACTGTACTCTAAAGTTTGGAAAGCAGTCTAACATAGAGAGCACACAATGACTCAATCTCATCCAGGGTTTTTTTTTAATCTGTAAGCATGATGTCTACTACCAGAGACATCAGCAAAAATTTAAAAACAGACAATTCAAGCATACAAGACTGCTAAGAATTCACAGAGCTCTTCCAGAGGTAGTAAGACTGTGGAGTCCCATTGCTGAGTCCCTCTTGCTGCTTAAAACTGAAAAGACTAATTTATCCATTTATGGTTGATCTATAGTTGCATTTGATATTAAAGATCTTTTCCAACCTAAATAATTCAATGATTCTATGATTTTTAAATTTTCCAGTTAAATTTTAAGTGCATTATTTAAAACATATAGTGGGCTGCATAGGATAGTGATGTGAACTCTGATGACATCTTGAGTAGAGTCTGAAAGGGCAGGAAGTGGCACCAAATGTGATACCTGCTCAGCTGGTCCTTACAGTGATTTTTCAGAGTAAAATATTTAAAGATATGACAGATCTCTCAGATTCTCTTCCCCATATAAATGAAAACATCATCCATAAAAGGTCTGACCACAGAGCAGATAAAATTAAAGATTTAGGCTTCTCAAAACAATTAAAAAGGACATAGAAAAAGACTATCAACCATATTTTGATGTTATGGAGAGGTTGTGAGTTGTGACCATGACTAACTCTCATGCTGAAGCCAGCAGAGGCTGCAGAGAAACTGAGCAGATTGGAGAGGTTTGCACTGTAGATTCTTGACATCTTTGAGGCTGCTCTGAAACCAAACCAGTGTGCTGAGTGACCATCAGGAGCTGGGAAGAGAAGGGCATTGCCACCTCATGGGCATCTCTGTCAGAAAGACATTAACTACAGACTGGTAACATTTACTGCCTTGAAGGAAATAAATGTTCACTTCAAGTCATTTCCTAACTGTGTTGCACTGACCTCACTTTCAAAGCTTTTATTTTAACAGGTCATGATAATCCAGGTGCTTTTCTTCCCTCCGTAAAGCAGTGTGTGCATGTAAAGATACTACCAGGTCTTGGGTCACTCCCAAACTGTGCTAGACATCCCCTGCCAAGGTGTCACACTGCCCCTCGAAACAGAGACACAGAACAAGGCAGGGAAGGACTAAAATGCATGGCATTTACTATCAGTTTTCTCCCCAGCATCCCCACAAGAGCAGAATGAAAGAGGATGGGGGGCAGGGGAGTCCTTGTTCCAGCTGAGGAGGACAGTGAGACTATCACTAAACAAAGCCACAAAGATGCTTCTAATTCCTGCCCAGTATTAGTCAGCCTGCAGATAATCCCATCAGTGAGCTGTGACTTCCTCAACATCAATAGGAAAGTCATCCTTAAGCAGGAGAAGTAGATTAGCAGGGAACTTTGCTCCTCCTCTTCTAGTAAGCCTTGAGAGTTTATGCACATCGCAGGTGACCTATTCCTCATCACAGACATGCAAATGCCAGACATCAAAGAACACTTCTAACTGAATTCTCGGGGTAATTAATTTTCACCAGAAACTGGTTTAACCTTTTAATCCATCTGAGCTAATAGATAGTAATGGCCTTCATTTATTGCAACATCAGCCCAGCTCCATGTCCTTTAACATACCAAGTCCTGTCACCGCGTTTTTGTGAGGTGAGGAAGTACTGACCACCCTCTTGCACCTGGGTAAAGCACCAGGAAAATGCCAACTAAATAAACTTTTCAATCCTATGTGTGAAACTGTGCCTGATAAGGCCACCATTTCTGTTCTCAAAACACTTTCTTCCACAGGAATAAATTTTGGAAGTCTAAAACTGCCATTTCACACAAAACATTGCCTATCTTTTCACCACCATGCAGGAAAGATGTTCACTTTGGCTCCAGGAAGCTGAGAAAAGCCAGAAAAGGCCATTAAGCCCTCAGAGACACCCCCCAGTTCATACAGAGCCGAGTGTCAATAGCAGTCTGGCTGCATTCTCACAGCTCAAAACAGGCTTGAACCAAAACTCCAGGTCTAAAAAACCCGAATTCCCTATGGCCCGATGAGTCAGGGTCTGCAATTTGAAAATGAAGTTCCTAAGTTCAATAGCTGACACACTGAAGCAGAGCAGCCTCTGACCAGAACTGTCTGCGATCCCCAGCCCAGAGCTCCCCCCTGAGCCGGGCAGCTCAGCTACAGCACAGATGCTGCAGGCAGGCATCGATCCCCTCGGCCAGGAGGAGGCAAAAACCATTTCCATAACACAAGGCAGCTCCCAGCAATAACCTGTCCTCTGCACATTTTACTTTGAGCAGGTGAAAAATTCACTGGAGTGCTTCAAAGTTAGAAGAAGTTGTCAAGGGTCAAATGAAAAAGCCCACCCAGCATCACACCTCTAATTTCTTTAGTGAATCACAATGCATAAGGGGATTTCTGTTGTCTTCCAAGCCTGACAGCAGAGATTGGATTTATGCAAATTGTAAGGTTAAAATAATTAGAGATAGGTCAAAGGTATAAATCAAACAACCGGAGCTGACATGTCTAAAATCCTGCATGCTAAACAATCAAGGTGTTTAAAGAGAAAACATTTACCTCCTGGTTATTTCTACAGAACAAAATTTAAGGAAGGGTTTGCTCGACTACTGGGTTGCTGAAAACGTACAAACATTTTTTTTGTCTGTACATTTTACAGGTCTCACAAGGGAAGACAAAGTCTCATCTCTGTTTCTGCAGCAGAATTAACATTTATGGCGTTGCAGGTGAAAATTTAAACAAGAGTTAATTAAAACATTACAACCCTGTTTTTCCAAAATTACAAGTGGTGTTTGTTTTCTGGGGAAAGGCCACTGCTTCCTGAAAGGAAGAAGGAAAAATACAAACAAATAAACAAACAAACAACAAAAAAACCCACCTCCCACAGCATTTAGTCTTGAAAACTAAAATACTTTTGTCCAAAGTGCCCCATCCAGGACTCTTCAGAACGGCTGGATCGGTCCTGCCTCAAACCAGGGATTTCAATGCACATTTTTCAGGGTTGGACTCAGACATTTCACGAAAGAAAAAAGCTATTTTGGGGGCAGCTGTAGCGAAAAGTCATTTGCTGTGCAGTAAACTTGGTGATACCTTATTTATATCTGAGTCCCTTGTATTTTTTTCATAATTGTTTTAGCAATGTCCTATGAATGCATAGAGTGGAAATAAGAAGAGACTCACATTTCAACTGTGCCTTTGTCATCTGAAATTATACACATCATGGCCAACAGGAGATAACTGATATCCCTCTTGGTTAGTTCATGAGCAGAGCAGAGTAGAGGTTCATATAGCATTAAATATTCCGTGGGAGAAAACAGATCCCTGCACGTTCCATGGGTAAATAAATAACCAAATATAACTGTACATCGACTTTTAACAGGTAACATAGGAAATAAGTAAATAGATAAATGCATCTTTTAGGAGCGAAGTTTTTGTCCCTGCACTTATCCAGTGAAGAGGGAAGGGGAAGACACAGCCTGAGTTTACCATTATTTTTTCCCCCAAGTTATGCTAGAAATACCAGTGGCTGATAACGGCCTACACTGCCTCGCAGAGGAAGAGTGCCTTTCTGCAGGCACTGATGGCACTGGCTCTCCTGAGGTTTGCTCTCTTCCTTCTCACAGCATGGCAGAATAATTTTGCTCATTCCTGATCCATTTTGTTTCCTCAGTTCCATCTCCCTTTTTTTTTCTCCCCCATCCATCTCTGTCCTCTCCTTCTACTTAAAAACTCATTTATTGTGCTCCGCAGCTCATTAAAACATTCCTTGCTTCAAAACGGCTTTAAAACATATTATACGTATTTACTGCTCCTTAAATTACTTTTAGTCACTGTTTGTCTTACAGTTTCCAAGTGCCCTCAGTGATTTTCCCCATGACCAAAGCCCATTTAGCACAGTGTAGCAACTTAGGGAAAACAGAGGCAAATTCTGGGAAATAGCCCATTCCAGGGAATGCTCGTGCTGGAGCAACGGGAAAGCAATCTGGGTGTGCCCCAAACATCCAGGGCTGTCCACTTCTGGCACTGCAAGAATTTGGTTAGAACTGAGCTGGGCAAACGGTTCACAACGAGTTATTTACTTGATTAATGCGATCCTTTTTCGTTTGAATTATTTGTGAGCAATCTGCAATCTCCTCATTCATTATTTGAAATAATGTGATAAATAATTTTGTGATCCACCCACGTGCACAAGCCAAGCTTGGTAACTACAAGCTTTCTGTTCGAAATAAACAACTGCAAGCACATTTGTGCCTTTTGGGGGTTTTAAGTTATAATTATAACCATTATTCTAAGGCAGAAAGGTCCACTTAAAAAATTTTCAAAAATATTAAAATTAACTCAGTTTAAAGAGTTTATATTTAATTTATATTTAGTATTAAAACTAAGTATTTATTTTAGATACATAAAATTCATATAATTAAATTTAATTATCTCCTGAAAAAATTGTATACATAATTGATGAGGTAGAGGCACATGTGTTTTTAAGAACCACTTTGCCTTTTTTCAGCTGAAGAAAGGCAGTTGAGAAGAAATACCATATAAGATACTTCAGGAATGCCATTCTAAAAAATATTAATGGTACTTTATTTACTACAGCAACATCCTTAGCAGCAACTACAATAAAAACTCTCGCTGTGTTTCCATTCTTTACCCTGACTTCAAAATGTTTATGTATGGCACTCATAAAAAGGTGCTGTGCTTTAAAATTTAGCTCGGAAATGAAAAGTAAGAGAGACAGAAGATGCTCCAATTTTATTTTTTTGAAAAAAATTTTTTTACTATTTAGGTACTAAAAGACAGTTATTCAGAAAATATTTACAGATGCAAAGAGACTGCTTGCACCTGGGGAGAAAGGAGAGAGAAAGGCCATCTCTCTTTTCTTGTTTCCTTCAATCAACAGTTGCTCACTGACTTCTAAAGCCTAAACTTTTAAGCATCTGACTCCAAAATATGTTTACTTTCTTTATTTTTACAGGTGTTCGAGTCCTTGAAGATTTTCAGAACCTGACAGGACGAAATGCTGAGCAATCTTTGATCTGATGTTAGTCCTTGTTTTTCTCAGATGCTGCGAGTTCAGGAACTCCACGGGAAGGAGTTACATTTGGAAAGGGCTGGAGCTTTCACTCCAAACTTAATCCACTATTATTTGTTTTTAATGGAGTTAGCCACTATCTCTTCATTGAGAGTACTTACCTGCCATTTTTCTTCAAAAAGTGCAATTTTGCTGGCAAGGTTTAGGTGCTCTCATAATAAACTTCTAATAAGACTCAGTGTGTTGGTTTGTTTGGTGTGTTGGGGTTTTTTTTTAACTTAAATAGGCTGTAGACTACTAGTTTACACGAGAATAAAAGCTTTGAGTAGTTTGACTGAAAGAATTAATAACTGTTATTTCCTAAATGGAGATATTTGATTTTGAATGCTTGTGAAATACTTTGCTTTTCTGCAGCACCCCAAATCCAAGGTTCTAAAAGCCTTTGCTGACATTTACTTCTCTCTTCAAACATCTCTGTGAGAAGGGTGAGAAGAGAGGTTAAGAGAGACTCAGAATACGCCAGTGAGAGACTCCATGACATTTCCAAGCTCCCATTCTTCTGTTTCCAGCCACTAGAATTATCCCCACACTCCAGTTCAACACCTGCACTGGTATGATAAACCTTTGGAGCTGCTGTAGTCCATCAAGTAAACGACATGCACTTTAGACAGCCCTTTAACTACGCCACCAATGCTATCAAGGAGCAGTTAGTCCACAGATGCAACAATTCAGGCAGTTTTATAAGGTCCCTAAATGTATATTTGCATGATAAATGGTAATAGACTCATCACACACCCATCTTGTGCACAGGGAAAGCAGCAGCCCCACCCACAGAACCGGCTGCAGATGGGCCATTTTTGCCATTAAGCCAACCCTGATGCCAGGTCTGTGCCAGTAAATCAGATCGCCCTGGATGTTGTTCTGCGTTAGCACTGCACCTGAGCTGACTCTGCTTCCCAGGCAGGTCAGATCACACCAGATCAGAACAGATCGCTCTGGATGTCACTCTGCACTGCCACTGCTCCCCCAGCTCTGCTGGAGTGCGGTCACGGCGCAGATAAAACCCAAGGCAAACATGTTAATAGACAAGATCAGGTGAAACAGCAGCACAGGAACCCCCACAGTGCTATTGTTCCAAAAGCCACTTCTCCTGCAGGGCACTTCTGCTTTGCTTGACTGTTTATTTAATCTCCTGGCAGTTTCTCAGTGAGATGTGAGTCTGAGTTCCTCAACTACACAGCACACAGAGCTGACACTAAAGGTCCTTTGCCAGGCCGTTTCCTGAGGGCTTCCATGTGCCTATACAATCTTCTGGAGGGAATTAACCAAGTCTACAGCCAACATGATAGATGAGAGTATTTTTTCACTTTCCTTTCAATAAGATCTTTAATTGGAAGAGCTGCCAGAATAGACTTGAGCCTCAAAGCGTTTTCATGCTGGAAGACAAATTGCAAACCACCAAACCAACCTGGAATTACCAACCAACACACTGAATTTCAGCTCAAGCTCCCCTATTTTCTTTCTTCCTTGATTTACTACAGTGCGTTTGTCTTCCTAATGGCCTCAGATATTTCACACATTGAGGATCTTGGACATCCCAATTCCATTTGCAATTCTCTCCTGCGCAAGGGTTCACTTTTTCTACATTTATTTCTTCTTTCTTCTGTATTTGGAAGCCACCTCAACCCTGTTTGCTCTAATGGCATCTCAGAGCTCTCCAGGGTACTCAGAGCTAGGCAGGACCTCCGAGAAACAGATGTAGAGATTCTGGAGGTGACACACACCCACGTCAGTGTGTACAGTTGTTAGTACCAGCACTAGTTCATTCGAGGCCCCCATAGAAGTCTCTTAGACCACCAAGACATGCCCATGTCTGACATTTAAAAAAGATCATAGGGGGCAAAAATAGTATTTTCATCTGCATAAATGATCATCTGAAGCAGAATGCATATACTGCACCTGAAACCTTCAAGGCAAAGATTGAAGCTAAATGTGATTTCCAGAAGACCGACCTCTCTTCTCACGTCAAAACTGGCAAGTATGGAAATAAAAGTAGGGATTCCCCCCTTATTATCAGCAGCAAAAGAGTGACTCTTGAGTCACAACAGTCTTAAAGCAAAAAGAAACTGTGAAAGGCAGAAGGACTTCGGTTTCCTTCCAGGATGGTGCCCAGAAGAGTAAAAGGATCTCCACACAGCAGCTGCAATTCTGCTGGACAAGCTACACCCAACCTAATGACTCAAAGACTAATTAGAACATTTACTTTACAGCCCATTTGCTGCAGCAACAATGAAGCATTATCGAGATACAGTTCTTCCTGACGGGGCCAGCAAGGACATACTGTTGACAGAATTTTAAATGAAAGGAAAAATGAAATTTCCATTAGAGCCTCTCCTGAGCAGATCAGCTGGCACTCACCCCTGTAAGGGCTCAGTACTCCAGCCCTGATCAGCAAAATACTGAGCACATCCTAGAGATTAAGTGTAAGCGGCCTCAGCATTTTCAGCTTTTACTCTGTTCATGTCTATAAGTTAAGCACACAGTTACATGATTTCAGAACAGAGCCCTGTACCACTGCCTTTGATTCCAGCAGCTTGAGTGCTATCCATTAGCAGGGTATTCACAGAAGAGAGGAAAAAGAAGCTAATTGAGCTGCAATTTATGTTCCTCCTTTCCTCTTGCATTGTAGACAGAATTTCTTATAATTTCTTATTACCTGTAAAAAAGGGAAAACTCGAAAGTTTAAGCTGTCTGACGTAAACCTGTCAGTTCCTGCCATAGCTGAATTTTGTAAATGCTACATTTATGCAAATAGGCTCACTCAAAATTCAGAAGATGCTGGAATATGTACAATTTAATATTGCTTTTTTAACTAGATAATCAGCTTTAACAGTCCTTCCTTTCTTTGACCACTGTATCACTAAAAGATTTACTGCACTAGAGGAGAGATCTGGCACTGGAAACCAGACCCTGCTTTGGTATCTGCCATGGCCTAATGACTGCTTTTATTATCTCAGGATGAGAGACTCCCTGGATCTCCTCTCCTGCATTGCCAGTGTGGAAGGAGCTCAGGGTACTGGATGTGGGTTTTTTCCCACATTTGGTTTGCCAAATGGCCCCACCAACTCCTGTGCTGGCACAGCTGACAAAATCCTGTGGAAGGGGAGTGAGGAGCTGGAGGGTAGGAGTCAGCATGTCCTTAAATCAGAGCTGCTGCTGCAGAGGGCAGGAAAGGAAATCTTCGTGCCAACCTTTAGAAAACAGGCAGGCTGCAAACAAGAGTAATTTTTACGGGCCAGACCCTGCTGGTTCTCCTCATGCTGGAAGTTGTTGTGTCATTAAATGTAACTGTATGTGTGAATTAGGAAAGCAGTGTATGTATTTTTATTTATGTGGTCTCCTGTGCAATAGCCCTGAATGGAAATGCATTTGTTTAGTTTTAAATGCACTCCAAGTTTTATCACTACAAGAGTGGCACTGCCTTCACACGGCCCTTCTGCAAAATAAATATACTGTCTGCCATAAACACGCTGTCTTTTCATTTTGGCTCCTCATTACTACATCTTCAGATTTTTTTAATCTGCAATGCAAATAGGCAGGTTGGTGGTCATTACACACAATGCTTCTATATCTTCTTGAGCTTAATTTAAAACAGATACAGTGCTGTCTTGTGATTACACTGGGGTTTGTTGTTGTAAATAGATTTTTAGTGCAGATGCTTATTCTGACTCCATTATTTTCCCTTTCACCCTAAATAAAGTTTTCCCAGATCAGTGTTGCTACTGCAGAGAAACAGATTTTCTATTTTGCCTTGAAAGAATTGTGAAAAAGGAAAATGCTGATGGCACAAGAAGCAATTTGAATCCCATGATAGAAAACATAGCCTTAGCAGACAATGCACAGTAATAAATAATAGTATAGGAACGCTGGGGCTTTTTTTGTTATCAGAAGAGAAACGCAAGGCAGACATTTTTAAACAAATAAATGTTTCCTTTTGCCCTTCTTTTGGTAGTAAGAGAAAGGTGGTCGGAGGCAAGAGAATAGATCTGAAAAATACCTGCCCTGTCCATCATCCAGGAGCGACAGAATGGGGTTTGTTTTTTAATAATGTGCATTGGTTCCACCGTTGTTCAGAACACACATAAAGGACGGGCGACAGATAGAGGTCAGGCACGATTACAACAAGTCATTTTCCTCAAGGTGCCTTGGCACCCTTTGCTGTTATTTTCATTGTCATTACCCTGTGTGTGGAATAGCAGAGGAAAAGCCGTACATCTTGCTCCTGTGAATGTGTTGGGCTGTTTGTTTTAGGCTTTGCTACAAGTAAATCAGATTTAGTAGGAGTGATTCACCAGGTACATATTCTTCCTTAAGTATAATAGCACCATCCAAGACTGTGGACTTTCAGGGATGACAAAGCATACATTAAGTGTTATCCAAGAGCATAGTTCGTGTCCTGGGTGACTACCAGAGCTTATTACATTGCTCTTGATGTAACAGGATGAATTTAAAACTTTGTGAAGTGCTGCCTTGTGAGTGGCAAACTACTTCTGACATGCAGCTGAAAGCTGCTGCTGCTTAATGGCTCTTTGGTGACCTTTCAGAAGAGAAAGGATGGCCCCGGTCCAAGTTCTAGCACACAGACATCCACATCACTACCACGAGCAGTCCTGCTCTGAGGGAGAATGAGTCCAATCATTCTCATGGGCAGGGATTTCCCATTCAGACCCCATCTTTCAGAACTGCTCAGCTATATTTGCTCATTCCTTTCCTTGGTGTGACAACTCAGGCTCTAAGCTCACCCCTAATGATGATGAGATGCACAGATGGTGATGATGATGATGATGATGCACAGATCACTGGGCAATACCATTTTTCTCATCTAACTTCTTATGCAAATGATCACGGAGAAAAATCAGCTATTGTTGCTAATGAGTATTATTGCCACCAAAGTACAACAGAAAGTGGACACGAACAAACGAGCAGACCCATCTGAAACATTCACAGTTTGCCATAATCAGGCCTTTTGAAAGGCTCCACATTACTGAAGCAACACCATTAAGAGCTGATTTTTAAGTCACACCATTTCTGTGCTGCAGACAGGCCAGTGAAATGTCAATAGAGAGGCATATTAAAAGAAGTTTACGCTTGTGTTATAGACAGCAGACAACTTCTCTGGCTGTCAGGGACTGCCATATGTGAAATTACCTCTGTGGGCCAGAATGCAGCCACTGAATCTGTACCCACATAACCCTCAGACACAAAAGAACATCCCCCCACACTCCCAACACAGCCAGTGAACAGAAGTATTTGCTCCATGTGTGTCTGTAAGGAAATTTCCCATTTCTTTTTCATTCCTCTGGGGGTTCTTGCAGACATTTTGCCTGCCTTGGCTGGCACACTCTGTGCTACTCGACTCTCACCTGCCCCAGGTTGGGGCTGCATTTCCACACTACATTAGGTAGGGACTGTAAAACAGTCTGTTCTGTAGAATAGAAGTTATTATTTCTATTATTATTTTTAATGGATAGTTAACTGTAGAACACTGGAACATGCTGACAGCTCATGTCTAATCACCACTATGCAACAAAATATGCTGGTTTTACAGTGAGTACAGGCACCAGCTCTTCTGTTTCTAGTTATCACCAACTATTTGCTGCATCAGAAAGAGAGGGAAATAGGCAACCCAAAACAAAAAATATCATAACCAACTGAAATCAGCTTCCTTACAGCTGAGTTTATTTCTATATATATATGGCATATATATATATAGATATATATATCTATTTCTATAATATATGGGAGTGACACACCAGGAGAAGAGCTTACACAGTGCCTTTTTAATGGAGTCAGTATCCAGTGTACATAGACTGGAAAATATGCAAAGGCACACAATGCAGGGAACTGTGAACAGCCTGCTTGGAAATCACAGGCCAGCAGTGACCATTAGGTCATGTTATTAAAGATGAAAAATGTCTTGGCTCTGAAATAAAAGCCAGTTACGTCCTATTTAATATCTTGGTGTGGTTGCAAGAACTTCAAGGCAAAATACAAATGTAAATATACAAGGAAACAGCAATGTGAAAAATACTTCCTAAGCATGTTAGTAATAAGGAGAAAGAGTTAGTCTGGGGAAACAAATCCAGTAACAGGAAAGTTTTGTGCTGTTTTGGTTTAAACCTAGGTGCATTAGTAATTTATCTTTGAAATTAGAGTGGCAGGTGAGTGTCTAAAAACAGAAAAAGGCAACTTCTAAAGGGCATTATGAGGAAAACCCAGGCTGTGTGGAGTTGGGCTGACTCCCTGCAATTATGAAAACAAGCAAAAAAAATAAAACCCCATCTATAAAACAGCAGTCTCCCAAAAAGTCACCCTGACTTGTTTCTAGGACAGGTTAATAGGCTTCTGAGCTCTGGCTCAGTTTTAGATTAACTTCAGAAAAGCTTTTCACACCATCTCTTGTGTAAAGCTGGCACAGCGTGGCTGAAGTCACTGCACGAGGGTAAAGCAGCGGCGGCAGTGCCGGGGGGAGCCGGGAGGAGCCGGGGCTGGAGCAGAGCCCGGCCAGAGCCCCGGCTGAGCTCAGCGCTGCTGGCAACCACCGCAACCACCGAGCGAAACGCCCAGCAAGGAAACGGGCGGATAATACCAAGCGGGAAGGATGCACAGGGACGGGGAGGACGGGGTTACACTTCAAAATTTACCTAAACAAACTGCAGATACAAGTAAGATGCAATTCGGGGGAAGCAAGGGCGATACACTGCACTTGGGTAGAAATCATCAGCTGTGCTCGCCCAGCACGGGGAACACCTAATCACACAATTAATTGTGAGAGATGAAGATGTCACACGCAGGACATATGAAGCAGCCTCCCTGAGGCTGGAGCTCTGTGGGGAGTTTAATTCACCAAACATGGGGAAAAAAAGCAAGTCAGCTGGACAGGCTGAGAGCAGCAAGGATGGCCAAAGGTTTAGAAACACCTGAGAGGGAAGATGGAGAGAACTGGGTTTGTTTAACTTAGCCAAGACTCAAGGAGTCATAACAGTCTTCAGATAACACAGAAGTTCTGCAAGGAGTTACTGCCCACTCTGCTAATATGTTTAAATTGCAGACAGGAGTATTTAAGGACAAATTAGACAAACATTAGTTAGGAATGACTTGAGTGGGCTGAGGGATCCCTCAGAGTACCTTCCAATCCTATCTGCTGCCCTCGTCTTCTCCATGTTGTTTTTCAACACTCCAGTAAAAGCATGCTCATTCTGCCCACAAAAATGTAAGAAAAATAACAAAAATATTACTATGATTATTTTAAAATTTATATTAAGGTGTAAAATTTCCAGAGTTATTTGAGGTGAATTTCAGAAAACAAGTCTCCCTTAAGTTACTAAAAATCAACTGTTATTTGTAGGCTAAACAAAGGTACCCAGACCTAAAAAGGGAAATTATTGCAGTTACTCAGTTGTGCAATTGGAGCAATGACATTTTTGAGGGAGAGAATGTGAGATTCTAGGTATTCTGATCATTTTATTGCCATCTTTCTGGCCATTTTTCAAGTTTACACAAAACATCAAAGGTACATTACGGAGGGAACTTAGACCAGAGCTTGTCCAGATCAAGTATTCACTCAACAGATGGCAGTGATAATGAAGCTCTGCAGGATGAAAGGTGATTAACCTGCTCAAGAGCTCCTGACAGGATCTGTGATGCAACACACAAGGACCTGAGGGCAGAGAGGCAGAAATGAGCAGTACTTTGAATTCCTGGATGCAGCATGCCAGGGAGCTGTGGGGTCTGCACAGAGAGTGTTGCATTCACAAGGACACCCAGGGCTCACTCAGCCGGTCACAAGATGGACAAGGTACAGTTTAAAGCCTGGTCCTGAAAAACAGGATCAGAAAGCATTGCTGGAGTGGCTCTTTGGTGACCAGCTGCACCCTGGGGTGCCAAGAGCCCCGGGGAGCCCAGTTTGGCCACGCAGCAGTAGGAGCAGCGATCAGCTCTGAACATCTTACCTCAGGATCCCTCTCTCAGCAGAGTGTGAGGAATGAAAACACTCTGTTAGTTCTGTAGAGTGTCCAGTTTGCTCCACTCATTATTCTGAGTCTGCTGCCTTTTACCTGCACTTGACTGAAGCATCCTTTTCACATCATTTTATATGCAGATAAAGCAGGACTCACCTCACCATCATTCATTTATTATGTTTACCCATATTAACTTCCCCTCATGTTTACTTCTCCAGGAACTGTTTTTACATTTCTTCATCAGTTTAGATGCTCTCTTTAGGACCTTTTCTATTATTCCATGTGCCTTCTGAGATAGAATGCTGAGATTGAACACTTTAATACAGAAAAAACTGCACTACAAATTCCTGTAATGATACTTGTTTTGTCTTAATACAATCTAACATCTCAATTTCTTTCTAGACTGCACTGAAGCCCAGCCTTCCCAATGCTGTTCCCTGCAGTGACCAAGTGTTTTTCTTGGAGTTGTTACAGCTAATTTAGAATCTCTCAGGCAGTATGATTAGTTCCAATTGTCCCTTCAGCATCAGTTACCATCAGCTGTCCTCCCTGAAGCTCACCTGTCATTTATTCCTGAATGCTCGGTCACTGTTTGATCCCCCCTCATTCTTTGTATCTCCCATAGCTAACCAGCCCTCTGTAATTCCACCTTGCCAACAAGAGAAAGAAAAAAACAAACAATTTATTCCCTTTCCAGAGAGTTTTTACAAGTTCCACTATGGGTCCTTGCAATGCTCAACTATTAATCTTTTTCTCAAGTTCTTATTTCTCCCCTTCTTAGAGCTCCCTAATCCACAAGAGAACTTCCTTCTAATACTGAGATAATTTTTTTAGGGGGTGACTTTATCCACATAAACTGTATTTACTATTGTAGCTACAAGATTTCCTGTCTTCAAGTAATGAAAGAATTCTAATAGACTGCAAAGATAATGTTTTCCTTAACAGGAACCATTTTGATTCATTCCTTGATAACAGTTTTATCAAAATGATTCACAAAACCCCCTACCAGCAGGATCTCTACATTTCTTGGCTCTACCAGCCACAACTGGCTCAGACTCACTCACTCAAACATTTGTACTCCCTACATTTTCTGCTCTTCCCTTTATCTATTTGCTTTATCTTTATGTTTGCCTTTCACTTAGATTTCCAACTATTTGAGGATGGCTTTTACTCTATTTTATATTTGGACAATGTACAGCACAGTAAGACTGGAGCCCACACACACAAGAAGTACCTTACAAAGACAATAGTGACTTACTGCATGGAAAATGTTTCAAATAAAGTGATTTACTGCTTATCAAGTGCAAACAGACATTTCTATTTCTTCTGCTCATGTACTTCTCTGCTCAGTCCTGCTACTAATAAAAATAATTCTTTCCTCTCCCAGTGGTTTTCTAACATCAACACCTCACTGATCCAAAAGAATGCCATTCCTAAATTAACTCTACTGGATGTACGAGAAATGAATCTGGAGACCTCTGCCTATGCAGTTACCATCCTTAGACTTAAGATGGTATCAATTCAGACAATGATTTTTTTTATCTCCACTTCAGAGTAAGTTTTCTCCTTTTCCCAAGAAGAAATTCAGTATAAAAACTTAGGAAATTCCCTCATCTTGGTACATGCTTCTCCACTGACGATAAGGTAAACTGCTTGTCCGTAGAAGTAAAGGATGCTTTAATTATTTTTACTGAATGTTATTTACACAGTATTTAGTGGTAAATAACCATCTATGGTAGGTGAGACAATTCCCTGTGTGACTATGTTGTGGTAGGAGGAAGAGTAAAGATGAGTTTACAACAGAGCAGATTGTCCAAGGGTACACCCAAGTCCAGGGTGTACTTGGAACGTGGCAGGCAAATGAGTCACAATCAAGGAGCCCACTCCCACTTCCACAACTTGATTTGTCGAGGCAGGAATATGAGGTCAAAGATCTGCAAATTAAGAGGGATGTCTCATAGGAAGAGAGGATGGAGGTCAGCTTGTGGACAGAGGAGAGATTCCAGGAGAGTTCCCAAAGAAACTGTACCTTCCTCAGGTTCAGGGAACGGTATGACTAAAGGACACCCCTAAGGCAAGCTACAGATGTCACTGCTTGTGGCCAAGAGCCTTTCACTGAAGTGAACACGATGCTTTAGAGAAACTGTACAGTCACTGCCCTCGGAGAAAGCAGAAGGGCAAGGTCTGGGATTAAGGCAGATTTACCTCTCTACACACCAGAAGAGAAAGAGAGAAAACTGTATGATCCCTCCTGGAGACAAATGGGAGGGAGAGACAGGGTTCTAGAACCTGGTGACAGTCACAAGTGAGCAGAGTCACTGCACCAGTATCTGCCTTGCCAGGCAAGTGCAGGTCTGAGCCCTCTCACCAAACACATTTGCCCACCATTGACACAGCTTGTCAGTGACTTCACTGTCAAACTCAGCAACTCTTCAACAGAAGGAAACCCAAACACCCTCCCTGCCTTACCAAGAGGCCTGAGCTCATCTGCTGTGAGCCACACAGGTCAGCCCTGGAAAGGGACAAACTGTGCAGACCAAGCCAGCAGCTATCCCAGCTTTCCTCTTCTTAAACACTCTCCGGGTTGAAAATGTCCAGAAACATTCTTATCTCTGTATAAAGACTACCCTGGAAATAGAAACAACAAATATGAAGCATAAAACGACTCAGTTTAAAATCCTCGGCTTGCTGGTAGAGACACAGCTTTGGATTCTGTTCTGTGGCTCTATCCACAGCCAGGGCTTCCCTCGTGGGGCACCGGGGGCTGGCAGTGCAGCTGACTGACACCACGTCAGGAGCAGACAAGGAACTCTGCTCAGCAGAGACAGGGATGAAATCTCTGGTTCAGTCCACACCCAGGATGAATTACCCTCCTTTTGGTCTGTCTTGGTGTCTGCAGACCTTTGAAGTTTTATACACTGGCTTATTGTGGAAGAAAAAACAGAATAGCTCTGAAGAAGAAATTAAACAAGGCCTAATGAAATGGGACCATCTCAGGATAGTGAGAGGTTCCAGTAAGCACAACATTCAGCATAACCTTAAACTCTAAACCACTCTTGCCAACAGGTTTGTTACAAAATGTGGGAATAAGTGGGTTCACATAAAGGAAGACAGTGAGGTCACCGGTGATCAGTTCTGCCAAAGACCCCTAAAAGCTCTGAACTTTGGTTTCTTGTAAGAATGTCAGTATTAAATGAATTTAAGAAAATCAACCCAAACAATCAAAAACAAAGATAAAAACACACACCATTACATCAGTTGATGTGACTGATTGACAGATTGTTTATGATCATACTGTAAACACTAGAATCTGGGTCTGGAAATGACCAGGAGAGATTGTCTAAGCACACCCTATTCCTACACAATCCCAGTGTGTAACACTTTGCATCAGTGGGTTCAGAAAAACTTGGCCATTGTTTATGAAAACACAGGTTCTCACACAAGTATTTCATATACTTTTCAGAATGTCTTGCACTTCAATATCTGATGAAATATCATATTATTCTCCTACATATAAAACTGGGAAATTGGCAATAGCTGTTTCACAAGGTAAATGTTTAAAAAGTCTCCACTAGATAAAGCTTGCAACTCCTAATTCATGTAAAACCAAATAGCTGTCTGAAATAATTTCAGTACAATCTTCATTTTAAATGAAGGATAAGTGTATGCCAGCTCTGCTCTTTCATGTATTGTTTGTTTCACAAAAGAGTAAGTTAAAAGAGGTCTGGAAATGCTCATCACATACAGTCAAAACTGACTTGGCATTTTCCTTCTAAACTGTTGTTTTCAAAAACAGCAGCTTTGAACTTCACCTTCTGGGGAGAATTGCTCGTGCTTATTCTCAGCATAAAAGCAAATGATTCTTGAGGGAAAATTTCAAGCCAAGTAATGTTTTAGTGAGCACATGTAGGAAGTGCGTCAGGCGCTCAACAATGTGCTGCCATTACCCATCAGATCAGTGATCCAGGTTCACGCACCTGCCCTTGCTCTCCCACGTGTCCCTGTGCCCAGGGCAGGAAGGGAGCCACAAACACAGCTTGCAACCCCTCCTCAAGACGAGCTCCTGGGTTTTCAAGGCAATGATATAACCTTGAAATCATGTACACAGTGTATTATAAATAAATTCGAGCCAGAGCTCAGGCTGCAGTGTGCACTCGAGACACAGCAGGCACACACTTTGTCTCTGCTGGACATAGGAAGATAAAAGGGGATCTTACATTAAAGACACATCCACAGCTCACCTTATTCCTAGTGCCTCTTGATTTAAACAGCAATAATATTCACCTGTTACGCAGAGCCTCTCCAGGAGATCTCATGACATTCCACAAAGGAAGCCAACAATACTGTCACCTTTTACAGCTGGGAAATCTGAAGTGGAGGGAGGTAAAGTGCTTGGTCAAGAGTCTCCCAAAAAACAACGGACTGAAGGAAAGTTGCATGAAATCTGGCACAAGGACTGTGTGAAGAGGAGGACAGAACACTACTCATGCATTTTGTGAAAAAGACGTGCTAAAGGAACACAAGACCCTGAAAAAATAAAGGAAAGGGAAATGTAGAGACAAGGAGCATACACAAGTAGAAGCCTAACAGGGAGATCTGGAACAGAGCAAGAGATAAGAGAGTAGATGCAAAAGGAATTATCAGAGCCAGTGAAAAGGGGGGGAAAGAGGGGTGTGAGAAAGGAAAATGTCAAAAGGGGCTCTTTGGTGTGGACCATAAAAGGTCCTGAAAGGCCAGAAAAGAAGAGCCTGTAGCAGATAAAACGAATGACATGTGTTGGCAAAAGAGACTGAAGCTGTGCTCAGGTTGTTTCTGACCTGAGTGACTTAAGGTTGTGGGTTTTTTTAACTTCAAGCTGACACTGATGCTGCAATCCCCACCGAGGGTTTGCCAAGTGTGAAACAAAGGACTCAATTTGCTTTTCATGTTTCTCCTCTGCTCTACTTGGATTTTTTTCCCAGGGCGGTTTTCTCTTTTCTGCTGATTTATTCTCTCTCCCATCACGTTTTTTCCCCTATGCTGATCTTCAGGATCAGTTCTCAGATTTTGTGAGAGTCCCTCTCTCCCTGGACAGGACAAGGTTTTTTTTCATTTAAATTGATTTAAGCTTTAGTTTTGCTGTAAGAAATTTTTCTTCCCTTCTGCATCACCATGACCAATACCTCTGCCCTTTACCTCAGTCAACATGATAATGGCATTTGTGCTGCTGTGCACAAACCATCCAGCCTTTATGTCAGAATGTTCTGTGGAGGAAAGCAGAGTGATGGAGAATTCATCCATTTTAGATGCAAAAATATCAGGAAGTTTTCCCTGAGTGTCTCATGAACATGCCTGTGCATTTCATATACCAATACACATCAGTGTGGGAAAGAGCACAGTATGAGAGTAATGCCCTTGCACAGAAGCAGATTTATTCATATTTGGACATTTCTTCACTGCTGGGCAGCAACATGTAGGTGTAAGATCCTGTCATTGCAACTGCAGTGGTGGAGTGCAGTGATTTACCTATACAAGCTTGTGTGCTTGCATGTATTGGTACACCCCTTTAATCACTACAAAACCATGTGAATTTTAGACCTGAACACTGTGGATAAACACAAGTCCAAATCTGTCTGCTCAGGACATTTCATGCACTGGCACAGTTCATGTGTTGATTGTACCAGGGCTCTGCTGAGTCTGGGGTTCCCTGTGTGTGACAATGTGTCTCTTAGCTTCAGCTGCTTTTAGAAACAGCTTCTCCAAGCTGCAGATCTCTGGGGTTTATTCCTGCCTTTAGGAACCAGAAGCCCAAACTAGCAAGACGCTATATTTGTTTCAGAGTATTTAATATTTCTGATCTATCCCACCTTTTGAAGCCTGATTGGAATTTAAGAATGCAATCATAACAGTTAAGTATTGCCAGTGTGTGTAAAACAGTGTGTGTTTTTGAGAATATGATGCTTAAGCACTGTTGATATTTTTCTGATTAATATCTCCTGAGATCTTCACGATTTCCCTAAAACTGCCTTCCATCCTGCACAAGTAGGAGCATTAGGAAACTCATCCCACTACTCACCTTTGGGTGTCATGGAGTATTTTTTCTCCATCCACATATCCTACATGTATTACTTTGTTTTGGTCATAAATGAATTAAAGCTGTAGTAAATTGATACTGATAGCCCTCTGCAATGCAATTTTACAAGCAGCCTCTCTTCAGGCAAAGAGAAAAATAAAAGGAACATCTTTACACTCCACTGCAAGTTTAAAAGTCACTGAGAACTCATTTGAATATGTCTGTCACCAGGCACAGGGGTAGTTGAGAAAAACAGTTTTCCACATAATTTCTTAAGTGCCTGAAGAACTGTGGCTCCCCACTTAAAACAACCAGCAGTCCTTCTAAAATGTAAACTAGGAAATCAAATCAGAGGAATTACATTCTCAAACATGTAATATTGTAAAAATTATATCAACCTGGCTGACTAGTTAAAGAGGAATATAAACTAGTAAATTCCTATATATAAGTATTTTGATTTTCAAGGAATCGCAGCATCGAAATCAGATCTTTTTTAACTTGACTGTTGAAATGGTTCATTGTGGGTTTTTATTCTTCTTGAAAGTCCTTGAGCTCCTTTCATTGTGGATCAAATAAAAAGATTAAGACTTAGACAAATGTTTTTACAATGCCTGGATCTTCTGAGCTCCCCAGATATAAAAAGAGATTAAACAAAATACAGCACAATTTGAACTTCAATAATTAAATAAAATCTTTTACTCATAATGTGAGGAAATTCCTCATTCTGGCAGGTTCATGTGACAAAATCAAGAGCCTTCTTCAAATTCATGTGAAGAAAATAATATCAAGGCATTGCCAGAAAATGTCACTTGCAATTTCTTATATCAAGTCCTCAAGAATGGGCGCCCAGGCAATGTATATACCTGCAGGTAATGAGCAGGAACGAATGACACAACTTCCAAAATACAGTTTTGCCTTCACAGCTGTTGATGTGTTCTCTTCTCACCAGCACCACACGTTTCTGACACCCCCATAAATAACCATTAAAGGAGCTTAATGAATGGTGCAGCGTGGACTGCTTTCCTTTGTGCAGATTCCACAACCAACTCACCAGAGGCACATCGGAAATTAAGCTTTACTTATACAATGATTTATTTTAAGAGCAAGTTATGAAAGGTTGCCAGCTACATCTGCTCATTAACAGGCTGAAACACCCTCTGTTGGCTACCAATGCCTTTTCTTTCAAGAAATCCCAGGAGGCAATTCTCAGTGTGTTTGTTTCCTGCTCCGTTTGTACGCCTCCCTCCGTTGTAAAACCACTGTGCAGCGGCAGGGATGTTTGCCACATACTATTACCAGCGTTTCCAGGCTGAGGGAATCAGGGAATCTCAGAAGAATGCACACAAGAACGTACCTCTTCAGTCATACAGTTCTAAAAAGTAGGAAGCCCCTGGATTTAACAGAGCTCGTCAATGAAGGCTTGCCTGCTTAAGGCTGTCAGGGTCAGGAAAAGAGCATTGTTTTAACATCAAAGCCAGTATTTTTAATGGAGGATATTATATGCAGGTCTGAAAATGAATCTCTATGGAGGACTTGCAGTAAGGATCAGTCTCACTGCATAACAAAGCATGAGGAGAATGATGTAGATTGTAATGCTGTGCACACTCAAGACACCCAAAATCACTCCCTTATTGAATCAATTCAGCTGATACTCACAGTTGAAACAACTCATATTCTAAAATAATTCCCATTTTTTAAAAAGGAATTTTTTTCAGTCAAGCTCTATCTTTAGACATTAAGATCCCTCTTTAAACACTAAGATCACATATTTACAGTCAAATAAATACATACATGACATCTCAAAAGAAAGAGAAAAGGTCTTTAGAATTATGCCTATGTTTCTTATTTAGGAAATCAAAGATAAAGGCGGAAGACACAACATTACTGAGAAATTTCTCTTTTATATATAAATCACAAAAAAATAAAAGCAAGACACTCATTCAGCTGTATTATTAATACTTACCTCTAAGCCTAAAAGAACTCACATTAGATCTGTCAAAATTCTGAAAATTATTTTTTTTCAAGGCTTCAAATATTGTGCAATGGATTTAAAGCCATTAAAGGAAGATTTCACTTCAGATCCATAGCATTATATTCACGTCATCTGGGGATATTTGAAAATTTAAGTCTGTAGTACTTTCACAACTGATTACTTTAATGGCATCTAAGATAATACACACCAACTGTTTGGAATTACCTGTCTGCATCAGTGTCACATCAAACCAGTCTTTCTGCCTACATCAAGATTTTGTGGCTCTGTAAGGGAATCGCTCCTGTCATTCACACTTTTAGTGCTGTGCTGTTACTCACTGTTCAGGCTAATGAATAAATAATAGCTATTTTCCCTACTTTTGTCAAATTAAACTTTATTTCAGCTGGTCCTTGGCTGTTTTTTGTCAGTTCCACTGGGAGGAAAAGCAAGGGATTCACAGATAGGTGTGTTTTCTGAATTTAAACATAGCAATAAATCTCTCTTCCTAAGCTATGAGTGCATTATGTCAACCCCAGCACCACTTGCAAGCAAAAGCAGAGGCTGCTCGATTTCTCTGTTCATCCCAGCCTATTTGATGGCTTTGTGGTGTTCCATTTTCCTGTACTGCACACAGAGGAACTCCCTGTCCAGGGTATGTTTTTTCCAAAGGCTTCTCAGGAGGACTCCTTCACACATCTAAGCTGCAGCTGCCTGTATCTTCCATCTAAACTCGGCAATCAAATGTCTGGTAAATCTCTATCCTTTCTACAGAAAATAGAAACTGGGGAAAAAATCTTCAAACTGGATAGGCAAAAGCAACCAGAATTAGCCAAAACCACCGACAGAGAGGAACAGATGCCTGGAAGAAATCTTCACCCTGCAGTCTGTCAGAGGGAACCTCCTGTTCTGTTAATCATAGACCTGCTAGTGCTGCCATTTGTATAGCTGTGCCTTTATCCAAGATAATTAATGCCATTTTGTGTTACATCCAGGTGCTAGGATTAAAGTGAATATTTCCAGGTGCTGCATGGACTTTTCCTTCCATGAGTTCAGCTCCAAGCCTTGGTGCAGCTGGGAACTCCTGGTACAAGTGATCCCTTAAGAGAATCCCAGCTTGAGCCTGTGCAGCCGTGTCCAGTCTTTCCATTTTAGAAAACACTGTGACAAGACAGTTTGTCATGCAGGATGTACAGACCTCCTCCTGCCTTTCCATCTGGCTTTTGGGTTGTCTTGTAGAATATCAGAAGCATCAGAAGTATAATCCCTTTGCCAAGTCCCTGTAGCCGTGAACAAGGGAAATTGCTGTTCATCTTATCACCACCTTGTACTGGTGGTGACACTGAGCTATTCTGATACTGAATTTTTTTAATTCATCTTGTTTACTGAACATCCTATGGCTAAGTCTTATCATTTACACTCCATAGAGCACCTGCAAGTCACAGAAGAACTTGCAACACAAGTACTAACCACAAACTTCACTTACATACTCTAACAAAGCAATCTATAGAAACTAAAAACAGACAACAGGAAAAAATCTTTTATCTGTTCTTGGAACAGAAAATAATTTAAACTACTGGGAAATTTAGCTTTTTAGGTGTCATAGGAAATGTATGAGGTGTTATAATCCAAAAGACTACTAATGAATAACACAGGCACTTAGGAAACCCTAACAACAAATGTTAAGGGATTTTGTATCCAAATTGATAGCTGGAATTTAAGTGCTAGGTTGGATCCCAAATAGGAAGGATATTTTCCAATATAAACAGAAGTATGTCCTTGGGAGGCCCTAGACTCCCAGCACTTGTAGCATTTATGACCAAAGTCTTGTGAGAACACCATGTTAGAACTACACTTCATTCACATTAACCTACAGCCTTTATGTTCATTCTCAAATCTTACTGCTCTGCTCCTAACCCAGGTCTAATTTTTCACAAAAGATATTAAGGGATAGGCTATTCTACCCCTGTTGAATATTGTATCTCTGAGTACTTCACAGGGTTTTATTTTAGCCTTCCAATTACAGCCCCCATGAAAGCATGCACATTTGGTAGCTACTTTTTAAAGCTGCATTCTCTACAAAGTGTTACTCGATACAGCAAAGATCGGACAAAACACAGCTAAGGGGTATTATAAAGCCTTTTCATAGAAGGTCATCTTTGACACCCTCCTGAATTGTAATGACAACAACTTCCCTTTGCTGTTCTCACTGAAGTTGCCACATGATTGGTTTTCTCCTAAAGCAATTCCCAGGTGGATTATTTGATCAGCTGCTGTTTCCATGCACTACAAAATGATTTTCCTCCTCTGTCTATTCTGTGGCACAGCACAAGATGCACAAGTGGCACCTGTGCCACCTCTGACCTGCACCAGCATCCTCTGGACCAGAGGAATCCTGCAATCCACAGATGCAGGTGGCATCATTTGCTGCCTGCAAAGCCTGGGACAATATCCTTCAGAAAGCTGCCTTTCTGCTCTGGCACTGGTCAGAGCAAGAAATGCTTCAAACAACAACATCTAAATAAGTGGTTTCCCTATTACAAGGTAGTAATTTTTTCTTAGAATAGATTTTTGCTCCTCTGGAAGGTTTATTTGCCTTCTCTGCTTATTTTGTGAATTTCTGTCTTACATCTATAAATTACAGTTACACAGACACAGGATAACAGCTGAAAGGCAATAGAGTGTCAGCGAATAAATATTCGTGCTTTTAGATGCTTTCATGGGGTTCTTGCTTTGACATTTCCGTGTAATCTAGGGTTAATACACCTGCCATTGCACCCAAATGTGTAATGCCAAACACTGGGGAGGAGTGAGTTTCTCTGTCACCCTTTTCTCTGCTCTGTCATTACAGCCGATTGTCTGTCCCAGCCTCTGAGTGGCAGCGCTCTGTCCTCACCTGAGCGCACCTGGGGGAGCAGCCGTGTGTCCGCAGGGCTGTTCCTGCAGACAGCGCCCTGACAGAGCCCCGCCGCAATTCCCTGACGCTCCAAGGGAAAAGGTAGGATTAAAGACGTGCATTTTCGCCGAAGTGATCCCCACGAGCAGCTCGCCGGCAGGAATGACACCTGTAAATGCTCCCGTGCCACGGTGTGCGCCGGCCGCGGGTTCATCTGCAAAACCACGGGCGGATTTAAAGGTTTGGAACAAGTATTTCTATGGAAGCATTTTCCGTGGAGCCCTTCTCTCACTAGGTTGGCCTGTCTCCTAACTCCAGGAGCTGGGGGGTTTGGATACGCCAGGCTGCCCTCCGGCGGCCGGCGCGCCGCGCCCGCTCCCGGCTGTGCCCGAGCCCGTTCCCGGCCCCGCTCCTCCCGCTCCTCCAACACGCAAACCCTCCGTGCGGGGCTGTTCGGGAGCACAGCCAGCCAAGCGAGCCCCAAAGCCATCGGGAATGTTGTCTGTGAGCGGGACAGGCTCCCAAAGCCTTGTGCCTGAGCTCCCTCCCCGCGCTCGGGGCGGGGAACCAGAGACAGGGTAACACGTTCTCTGTCATCTCTGATCCTCAGTTTACACCAGGTTGGAAATAAAAATCTAAACGGCTGCGAGATGCCCCCAGCGTCTGTGTCATTCCTGCCAGTGGCTGGTGCTTCGTGTCCCCGTGGGCCGCGTCCGTGGGAGGGACATCCTGCCAGTGCTCCGTGTCCCTGTGCCCCCTGTCTGTGGGGACAGCATCCTGCCGGTGCTCCGTGTCCCTGTGATCCATGGCTGTGGGGACAGCATCCTGCCGGTGCTCCGTGTCCCTGTGATCCATGGCTGTGGGGACAGCATCCTGCCGGTGCTCCGTGTCCCTGTGATCCATGGCTGTGGGGACACCATCATCCTGGTGCTCTGTGTCCCTGTGATCCATGGCTGTGGGGACAGCATCCTGCCGGTGCTCCGTGTCCCTGTGATCCCCGTCTGTGGGAACAGCATCATCCTAGTGCTCTGTGTCCCTGTGATCCACGGCTGTGGGGACAGCACCTTCCTGGTGCTCTGTGTCCCTGTGCCCCCTGTCTATGGGGAGAGCATCTTGTCGGTGCTCCGTGCCCCCATGAGCCATGTGTGTGGGAATGGTGTTTTCAGCCAACATCTTCAACCTGCCTGTGATTCTTCAGGGACAAATTCCAGGCTGCCGGCTCGGTATTAGGAAGGAAGCAATAATTGCATTTGGTTTCTACACACTCTAAAAAAATTGCTTCCTTTAGTGATTACAGAAAGATGAATGGGAAATGCTGCACGTTTGCTTTCAGAGAGGGTGGTTACTATCACCCTCAGGTTGGCTGCCATTATCAGTATTCAGAGAAGAAATGGAAGTGCAGCTCTCAGAGGTTACTGGAGTGGTCTCACCTGCTCCTGTTTGGTTTTGAATGTCCCTCAGAAACAGGGGGAACTGTCAGTAATTTGTCACTGCATATTCAAGAAACTAAATCAGCTGCAGTGCAGAAAGGCCACCCCTGGGAAAGTGGCTGGGGCCAGTGGGATGGAGAAGGTTTGCTCCTGTCCGTGCTCAACCTGCTGGAATCACAGGCATGGGAGTCGAGTCACCTGGAACCAACGATCAGTCCCTTGCAGCAATGATCTGAATTCCTGCATGAGCTGGTGCCAATTTGTGGTGCCTGTGTGTGTTCAAACACTGGGGGTGGTGAAGAAAGCAGCAGTGTCACAGCCCTGGCTGCTGGCAGGGTACAGGTGTAGCCAAAGCCAGCAGGTAAAGTCACAAGAATTGGCATGAAGCCAACATGTCTTGCTTCCTGTGTTTGGTAAAGCTCTTATTTTCCTTCACACTAGATCCCTAGGACTGCTCTCCAACACAATTACATGGAGGAACCCCTGAGCATCTCTAAGGGGATGTGGCTAGAGGAGCTCCAAAGTGTTACATCATTATTTTGCAAGGCTGGTGTTCTGCAGGAGGTGACCCAATGCCACATGGATTCCACAGATCCTGGTGCAGAAATGTTCCATAAGAATGCACTGGACATTGCTTCAACTCCTATGAGCCCAAAACATCACTGATATTTCCACCTTGGCTTAAACAGCACCTCATAAACCCAATCTGAACAGGACCGTGGCTCTCACACAGAGACTCCTGTACAGGTCACACACAGCACCACAAACCTGGATGCAAATGGTACAAGCACTGCCATAAGCAACTAAGCACAGGGATTTGACACGAATCATCAGCTGTTTAACAATTAGCTTATTAGATCAGATTTAATCTAACCAGGAATCTGGTTAGGGGTTAAAACGCTACAATTAAAACCTTCCCTTGCTGGAGATTTTTTTTTTTAATAAAGAGCTTGTAGCTGAATGGTAAATAAGATTTAGACCTGTTAGAAGATTAAGTGTTCTGCTCTGTTCCTAAGCTTAATCTTGAGGCAATTAATAGTTCTCAAGGTCTGAACAGTAGGGATATGCATGAATTTTCTTAATTCCACCAGTTGAAAGAGATCTGAATGACTTTTGCCTTACATTGTCACACAAACACTGCTGTGGCATGCAGTGATGTAAATCAGCAGTAGTACAAGATTATGCATCAGTGATCTATTAGAAGACTAATACATCATAATATATTACAGCAGATTAAAAATGTGTGAAAGAAAATCCTTTTAAAAAATCATAGTAAGAGAGGGAGCTGTTTGGATTTTATTTTACGTTAATTTACCCTCTTATTTAACTTTCCAGTTAAGATGGATGAAGTTAATGAAGCAGTTTATATAAAATAAAATAGTCGTAAACCAGCATTTTACTCCACATCTGCATTACATTTGTTTCTTTTCAGAAGCATGAGGCTTATTGTGCATGGTGTGACCTGTATAGAGACATATTTCCATCCTAGAAGCACATGCAGGAGCACGGATACAACCCTGGTTTTCCCAGGTCAGAATCCTGAGATGGGTTTTCCTGACTCCCTCTTCCCACTCTTTCCAAACAAGCACACTGTGATCCTGTATTTTCCTTTTTAAATTGTTATCTACTCGTTTTGTCTCCCTGCTCTCCCATCCTGAGGAGGAAGCACTGTGTTTCGGGGGGATCAGAGGGTTCATTTGGTGCTCCTGGTCCCTGACTGACCCACTGCACGGCCCGACAATGGGTCACAGAGCAGAGCAGAGCCCGACTTGGGAGCTTCTGGATCACATGGTGGTCAAATGACCATTTTTGTCTCCCAGATACGAACCATAAAGCAACAGCAAATAGAGAAAGTGACCATTATGCAATGGCCTAATTGGGTTTGCCATCTACTCACTCACAGTGCTATGAATCACTTTATCAGTAGGCACTATATCTTTATATGAAGTTCCCACTCTGTGCAGTAATTATAGTCTAAAACCCCTGCACAGTCTATTCACCTCAAGAAAGGTGAATTACACTGTTAGCTGTGCAGAACTGAGATCCTTAAGTTCTACCACACAGAGAACACACATGCTCTGGTGAGACACTGTCCCCAACCTAGACCCTCAAAGACCACAGGCAACAAACTACCTGCAGCCAGATTAATTGTTTTCCTTAATAATGGCTCACCTTCTTGGTTTTTTATAATAAGCCATGATTTAACTTCCTACCACTTGAAATAGTCAAATTAATACCACTAGTGTCTGCAGATACAGAAATTCCTCCTGACAGGGTGCCATTCACTCTTCACTGAAAGGTCTACAAGTCATTCTGCCCTTATCTATGAGTGACTAAACAAGGGGAATTGGTTTTTGGTTAAGTCATACTTAAATGTAAAACACTGAAAATTTCTCGATAACTCTGTTCTGCAAGCTCCTCAAATGAGCATGCAGGTCACTTCATTGTGAAGACATTTGCATTGCTCTTCAGAACACTTCTGCCTTCAGGAGCACAGATTTACCTGGTTAATTCCTCACAAATAAAAAGAAAAAAAAATGGATCTCTGCAAACTATCCAGCAGATTTTCTTCTCAATTACATGTTAGTGAATACCTCTCATTTGTAGCTTCACAGTTGTGCCCCGTATTGTCAGCGGATTCTGATTAAGTTCTCATTAATTTTTGCATCACAGAAAAGGAGCTTGAACGTTTCAAGTGGCTGTCAAGTTGCATTAGGACGGGTGAATTCATTCTGCCCCAACTACTCCTCATGCACAGAGTGTCAGAGCTTCTCAAAAAAAGCTGCAGCCCCCGTGGTAGAACGTCCTGGGGTGAGCATTTTGTTTTCTCCATGGTGTGAGTTACATAAGGAGAACCATAGAGTGTCGTGCCAAGGCAGGTTTCTCAGTTTGTCAAAGGACTGATCCACAAATCCAATCAGTCTGTCAGAAAGAGCTTGTCTGCTTTAAGACTCACTCTAAACATACTCTTCTCCTGGGCAAAGCTCTGTAAAACTGTGTAAAAACTGTGATTGCCAATTCACTTTGTGAACCTGAAAGTGCTGCACACCTGTGGCAGAAATGTATCTGTCTCTGCAGTACTTGAATTTTGTGCTGGAGTTCGTTTCTCTAGGACAGCTTGGTAAGTTGATCGTGTCATGAAATACTTAGAACTTTTAACACAACAACCTCTCTGCAACACAAAAATACGTAACCAAACCATTTTGAGGTTTAAATACTTCTACATGCCAGAAAAATCTGATTAACTTGTATCGTTCATATTATTTACACATCTTAAAACTGACCCATACACACACTTCTCTTCTTTCATTGAACATGCTAAAAGAAAAGGCTGTGTATGAATTTTTCAAATCAATATTAACCTTATTTTCTTAAGCTATAAAAAATGTAACCTATTTCTGTTTCAGAATTATTACCAGGCAAGCTGATGTTCTGCTGGATGCTCTTAAAGTTTTTTTGTGCAGTAAATATTGTTGATATAATTTCACTGACATGTGGATCAGAATAATAGAGATAGTTCATAGCCAATTGCTTGAAATACATTTGTGTAGGAGCATCTAAGAGAAGTGGGGAATAAAACAAAAGCTTACAATAAAACTTGCTGCCAGCATCTAGATCAGTGGGGGAAAAAAAAAAAAGATGTGATTGAAAATATCCCAGTTTTCGAGCAGAGAAAGGATTTATATCTTATACAAGGTCAAATAATAATAATAAAAATTATCAACCCTTATTTGAATAAAGTATAAATATTGATTAGGTTTAACTCAGGAGCCTGGAAATACAATGATTTCTAAAATTATGTGATTATCTATGAAATATTCACCCAAGGATCAGAATAATAAGGTGACCAGGAGCCGGTGTAGTAGATAAACTGGAACAAACAAAGAATTACAAGCAGGCTCCTCGCAGTGCAATCGATCAAAGCCAGTTGCACTTAGAGCTGGGTGTGTGAATGGGAGCTGACAGGGCCCTTCACTGGCACCAACACAAAAATGAAATGGCCATTTCCCAGCAAACTGCCATCTTTGCTGCTGATGGTGCCTTCTGGGAGGTGAGTTGGCTCATTCGCTCTCACTGTAACCCTCCAAAACTTCAGGAAGGATGCTCTTAGTCACCAACGATGCTCTGAACGTGCACATTGCTGCTGTCACGTCCCACGAGCTATTTTTGCCCTCTGAACCATCACAGCAGGTAACTACCCGTGTGTGACACACTCTGGTCTCCTGGGACTGACAGAGACAACTCATCACCAGCAAAAACAAGAATCAAAAGCAAAGCTTTTTTTTTCCCCTTTTTTGAGGAAGTGAAAACAAGAATAAGTTATTACCAGACCTGATTAAACTTGTCAGTATATTTTTTAATTAAAGCATCTCCCAAACTGCACGGTGTGTCCCTGTGTGGGTCAGAGAAGCACAGGAGATATCCTCATTTGGAGGTGGAAAGTATGAGAAGAAATACCTATGTTATTCACAAATGCATCAATTGCAGTTGAGACAATTTTCCCTGATTTCCAGCACCCTTTCTAGTTCAGCCACACCAACTCATCTATTTTCACTTGCACATGAGAATCTCATTTCTGCCCTCATATTGTAGTTGGTGTCTCAGAATTCTCACAGAATGCAGACATAGCTATTCTACCTCCAAAATGCTTCTCTGACTTAAAGAGTGCTCTAAAAAAATCATCAGAGATTCTGATATATAGTGAAGACTGCCATAGTCCACAGCTGCTGGCAATGCAGGAGGACATTCTCATTTGGAAAGGAAACCTGGAATGCAGGAGTTCCAAAGTTAACCCGCAGTTTCAGGCTGGCTGTCACGGTAAGGGATGGAGGTAACACCTTATCTACACCTGGTTTCCTAACACCACTGCTTCAGTGGTGTCACAGTGTCCATACTGGCCACCTAAATATAGAGCAGACCAACAATGCAGAAATGGAGTCCCGGCCTTTCTAGTGACAAGTGTGAATCTGGAAGCCCTTTCTTTAAACTGCTGTGCTGCTGCTGAAGTGGAAAGGGAGGGAAAAGGATTTTCACTGTAGCCCCACTACACCTCTCACATACAGATTACAGCTGGTAAAGACAGACCATTTTTTTCCAAGCTTTACAAAACGTGTCCTTAGGCAGTAGTTTCAAAACCACTTACTTAGAATTCCAAGTCTCATGGAAGTGTTTCATTTTCTGCATGAATATTTGATCCTTACCCAGAGAAAGCAAGAAAATTGGAAGAGTTTTGCAGTCTGTCTTTCTTTCTCACTCACCTAATGAGGAATTTGGTAAGGATGATGATACCAGAAACAGAATCAACCAATTAGCAAGACTATTTATCTTGTGCTTCTACTGAGGAAGGAACATGGGAGACTTGAGAATATGGAAAGAGCAGCAGTGTATGCAAACCACCGGAGTGTTTTGTAGACTGCAGCCGCTTTTCACACAGAGAACAAGGATTAAAAAAAAAACTCATTTAATTATTTCATCTCCCACTGTTGCTGTCACCTTCTATAAACGAGTAAAGAAAGATGAACTAGGAGAAGTAAACTAAAGCTTAATTAAGAAGGTATTTTCCTTTCTTTCCTACTCAGGTCCATGAATGTATCATATCCCTGGGAAACAGCAGACTGTGCCATTTCCTTACTCTGCTAATTAGAGACACCACATTCCCCGCACAGAGCGTTGGAGGGATATTCTCAACCACTTGTTTTTAAACAGAATGAGAGTCAGGTCTCTAACTTAGAAGCAACAAGTATTCATGTAAACACAGCCTATTTGCTCAAAGCTGCTTTAATCAGATTGACATTTCACACCTTTTCAAAACTAGAACTGTTCCAAAAGGGGTCAGCACTGAAAGCCTTGGATGCGACACCAAAAAGTTGTAGTAGGTGGAGCGGACACAGGAGCATTTTTTAGGCTCCCACTGAAAGCCTGTGGAGCCCTAAAAGACACGAGCTCTAATGATTACACCTGATTATAACTGAAACGGTGCAGGGAGCAATTAGCAGGCAGAAAATCATCCACTAAGCAGAATATCGGTAAACTATCAAAGGATTAAGGAAAATCCACCCAACATATCTATGACATGTACTGATGAGGAAAGACCTAACCTGAGTATTTAAAGATGCCTATCAGCAACTGAATAAATAGTGCTGCCAATAAGTGTAATTTCCTGCATTTTATGGGTGGATAAATAACCAATTTAAAGTTGCATTATAGAAGATAATAACCAGGAGGGGAATGCATAATATGATGTACAAGGAACTAGCATACAAAGGGGACGCAGAGCTTTCCTCCTTCGGATTTGGGCTGTTAAAGCTCAGTGTGCATCATTTAATCAGCGCAGTGTCTTGTGTTTATCCCTCATCCTGCTCTCCCAAGGAAACCACCAGGACAAATGTATTGTGAGGAAGTGTCACGGCTTTCTGAGGTTGAGTCAGACTTGGAGGAGGCAGCAGGTGCCTGAAGGTGAGAAACTGCCTGTTGGAATAGCATGAGTGGGTTGACTCCAGGACTTGGAGAACCCCCAGCTCTGCAGGGACAAATGTGCCTGAGATCCTGATCAAATAAATCCACGTTATTTCCAGCATCATAGAAAAGGTATTTTAACATTTCAAGTGGGTGTTGAGTTGCTTCCATCTGATGACCCCAGTGCCTCTGGTATCCTCCTGTGCCCACACTTCCAAGGGGTTTGCTGCCATCCCCTGCCTGTTCTTTCCTGCAATGTGTTTTATTGTAGGGTCATGGATGATTCCCTCTAAGGTCAACTAGCTGCTAGTACCTATTAGTTACAGAGATACATATAAGCATTGACACACCACTGTACAAAGATGTCTGAACAGCATTTTAATGCTTTTGCCCCATTAAACTTTCCCAGCAGCAGCCAACCTCTCCATCCTTAATGGGAAGGACAAACTCAGTGTCTCAAAAATCACTAATAGCGTTGCTGGACATGCTAAATAGAGAATGGCTGTAAACACACTGAATAGCAGAGCTGAGTATCACCCCTCACACAGCAAAGCTGTTCGGGGAGGGCACTTCCATCTCAGAAAAGTGCCCGATGTCTTGCAATGTATAATTTGCATAACCAAGAGATGGCAGCACCCCATCAACCGTTTGCCTGAGCAGTTGTTTGGAAATGACTGAACAGCACCGGGAGACTAAAAACAATGGAATAACGGCGGAGCGAGACCAGTGATTATTATTCTATTGCTTTACAAAGGTCAGTAAAGATGGAATTCACTCACCAGTGACTGGAATTATTTTTTACCCACCTTTTACTAAGAATAGGACATAGCAAGTATTTGTTTTAATTTGGTTGTCTCATGGATGTGTATTCTCAGAGCATATTTCATAAGGTAAAAAAAATGACCTTTCACAAAAACTTTAAAAGCATATATGTATAGATATCAAATATAGACTTTCCTTTAAAGCACTTTCTCAGCTTTTTCTCAGCAGCTGGAAAAGTTCCTTGGAAATAATCTTAGGGATGAAGGCATGTATAAAAATTTAAAATTTATATATATATATATATCTGTATGTCCATATACTGGTGACTGTCTCCTGCAAACTGATGCTGACAGAAATTGGAGGAGTTTGGGATGTCCCAAAGGCCTCCAGTGTCCCATATCTTCAGGCTCACATGTCCCCAAGAGGTTTGGCAGCAGTGATAATTAAACTCCTTTGCCACATTCAGTCCAGTTTGCCTTTCGATTCTCTGAGTGGGTGTGGATTCAGTACCAGCCTTCAGACCGTGCTGCACGGAACGAGCAGCACAGCTCCGTGGGCACCACGGGTGATGAGGAAACTGGGTAAAAGGCTGATAGCAATGAACTTGAACTGAAAAGGAAATTGTTGAACTGAGCTGTTGCTGCTGGATGAGTTTTGAGAGCAGCATTATTTAAATTAATGAGATATACAGCTGACTAATGTTAACACTGTTTTCCACCTCTGTTCCTTACTGCTGAAACTAATTTTTCTAAGGAAAAGGGCCAGGTTCAAACAGCATCGACTGTATTTCAGAAAAACACATCACAAATAAGTTGCATAATATCACTAAGAATTTTAACACTTTTTTTTTGCATTTAAATATTATTCCTGCTTTAAAATATCTCGATTGATTTTCTCCTGTTGCTACTTCAGTCTTTCTCTTAACTCCATAGATGCTACACTTCATTTAATCCAACACACAAGGAGAATCAGATTGTTCTCATAGAAAATACCATACATAAGTTTTTGTGGCTTTTGTTCTTTCCTTGTTTGGTTGGTTGGTTTGGTTTGTTTATAATATGACCTTGTTCTTCCAAGATACCTCTGCCTCTACAGGAAAACCTCCACCACTATTGGATTCACCCCTGACATTTCTAATTATACAAAATATTATCTTTCTTAGAAGACCAGCAGGTGGATTCAGTTCTGTTTAACAGCCAAATAGGAGTGGGAGCGTCATAGCAGTAGGAGTATCACCTAAAAACAATTCAGTTTTTCATCAGAAGATCCCAAGTGTAGGCAGTGAGTAGAAACTGGAATAGCAAGTATGTTTTTATTGTGTCTTTTATTCTGACATAGTGTGTACATCCTGAATTACGTCAGTCAGGCTAGATGAGACTAAAGTTATCATGAGAACAAGCCTCTAACTGATCATCTCTTCTTGGTTTTATCTAAAGCATAAGGCTGCAGCATCAGCTTTCTCCTCTTTCTCACACAAATTAACCACGCTGCCTGCGACGGGCTCCAGTGTCACCGCAAGGACATCCATGACACTGGACAGACCAGCTGGATGAAATCACTCCATGGAACTGAACAAGATCCCCAAAACACGCATTGGAAGCTAAGTTGTTCTGACTGTTTCCATTTATGGGCCTGAAGTCCCCAGTCATTATTGGTTCAGTGAATTTTCAGAGGGTGAAAAATGAAATCTTAAGAACGTATATTGCAAAGAATTTATAACAGCATATTTCTTGGATTATGATGAACTCAACAGAAATCCTGTCTCATATAAATATGCTTTAAAAGCCCAGGCAAAAAGGAATATCATTCCTGGGGGCAAAAATAGTGTGGTTTTTTTTCCTCTCTGAGATGATCCATTCTTCCGGAGCTCTGCCTCCCCCCACTCTATGACGTGTTTGTATCAGAATCAATAATCTGTTTAGAGATAAAAGGGAAAATTTTTTGATTGATACTCCTTTCAGTTGTATTTAGTATTCCTTTTAAGTTGTTTTGGGTTTTTTTTCTCTAGACAGAAAATTTGAGATAACTGCTTTGAAGATAAGTCCCGTATCAAGCGGAAAGCAAAAAAAGATAACTAAAGTTCAAAACTCCTGAAGTTCTGACTTGGGGAAGATAGGAGAGCTCACTTCTTCCATCTGTTCCCAACACAGGGGCCTGGGGTTCTTCTGAGACACTGCTGTTTGGCTCGTTTTCTTCCTCTAGTTCCATACTTCTCACCCTGGAACTTTGCTTGGGATTCTGGTCTGCTGCTCAGCCAAGAGCAGGTTGTGATTTTGTTTATTTTTTTCATTTCTCTGGCAAAGGCTTAATTTTAAGGTACCCAGTGCCAATACACCCATCTGTAACATGTGTTTTAAATGCTCTTTTGCCTAGGTGACTTAAGGATTGCTTTCCTGAATTTTTATAAAGATTTTTAATAAAGAAAATATATAAAAACACGTCACAGTGAAATTTAACCTTTTACAAATTGATGGATGGCACCTTGTAAGTTGTTTATTCAGATAAGCCAAATCTCTCAATCCAGAAATGCTGGAGGGCGATGGGCAGGACCACCACAGAGTTTAGATACAAAACTTCCAGCACTCGATGTGAATTTTGGGCTGAACCCTCCAAGGTGCTTTTGTCACAAGGTCATTATTTGCCATCGTTTGGGCCGTTTAAATGCACATCACGCTTTGGTATCTCTGGAGTCACTGCTGCTTCCCGACAATTTAAAGACCACCATTAGTTTCAGGGCATTATTTGATGAAATTTAAGTCCAGTTTGAACTCAAATCAGAAGGAACACACACGTGCTTACTGCTGAGCACCTCTGTCAGCTGAAGGACTCAAGGAAAGTTCTTGCAAAGGACCTAAGAAAGATGTTTTGATTGGGTTTCATGTAGAAAAACGTTTGCATGATTCTTATCCATCCTAAGGGAACAGTTTGCTGAAAGAGATTCAAGTATAAATTCCACATTTTTAACTAAATCACCAAAAGGCAAAAGTAGAGAATATGTCTAGAGTAAAACTGGACACCTTAAGTGAATGCAAGATGATAAATAGCATAATGTTGGAATTCTAAGATCAAGGGTTTTGGTGACAATTCGGGGGGGCAGAACTCGGCTGTGGTAGCCCGACCCACATCAAAACTAAGCTGAGGGAAATTTAGGCAAGCTCAAATAATTTTTGTCAAAGTGTCTTGAACAAGAAATCCTGCTTTTACAGTAATAAAAACTCGTGCTAAGCCAGGGGGAAGAGCCACGGCTCATTCAGTTCCCAAAGTAAGGCAGATTAAAAAGGCGTCTGACTATCCAACCTTGGGAAGTTCCTCTGATCACCTGCAAAGTGAGTCCTCAGTTCCGTGAAGATAACTACGTTTGGAATTAAATGCTTCGGCATTAACACCCGGGTCTCGGCTCCTCTGTCTCACTTGGAATACAATTGACTGAGAATTGTAAATTTGCACTGCTATCGACTACTTAAACTCTGCATTTGTTACCCGGTAGGGCCAAGTTTTCGCTGCCTTTCCCAGGCAGGAGGTCCCTGCCGGCAAGCCCTGAGAGTGCCAAAGGCGGTGATTAACGCGGTGCACGCTCGCTCCTACCCCACCCCACCCCGACGGCGGCACTTTCGGTCTCCCTGCACAGGAAGGCGCTGCCCGCAAGCCCTCACAGCGCATCCTGCGTGTCCGAGCCCGCGCCCGTTCCACGGCGGCGGGACCTGCCGTGTTCGTGGAGCGGCGCCCGCTGGGATCCATCTCCGCCGGCAGCCCCGCAGTCAGTCGGTGCTGATGGCGACGAACACACCCCTCCTGCTCCACAAAGCACCCCCGGGTCCCCGGTGTGCCCGATTTAACACCTCGCCGATAGCCCCAACAGCCCGCTCTGCCCCGAGGAATGACTCACATCTTCCTAAACACGCCGCTCAAGTTTGTTTACAGCGCTGTCGTTGCTACATCAGGGAGAGGAGGGCTCTGGGTTTCCTTTCTTAATGGTTTGGGTTTTTTTTAAGCAAACACAACTGACAAAACTGTCAACTCTTTTTATTGTTTTCAAGTTGTATAAACAGAATTAAGCTGCAGGGAGTCTATTAATAAAGTCCCACGCAACAAAACCATTCACAATCTTCAAGGAAGGTTTTAATCTCCCAGGAAAAAATCAATTTTATTTAGAATAAGCTAGTAAAGAATGGAGATTACTCCAGGGAATTAGTCTTTAAAGTATGATGGAGAAATATAGATTTTCTTCTCTACAGGAGTATGATGTTGCATTGCATATAAAATGTGCCATAACAATTACACAAAGACTTCTTTTAAATTTCCAGGCTCATTAACCCTATAGCTTTCTAGAAATAAGTACTTCTGATAAAAACAAGAAGCGGCATAATTAGAGAGACAAATACCTGGCAGAAACAGCTTAGAGCCTTGAATAAGTTCCACTGCACTAATGAACCACTCCACCAAATCCCAGGAGGTCAACATGCATGATGTGTGTGGACTCCAGTGCAGAAGAAGTAACCTTGTGCCCTTGCTTTCCATATCTACGGCATCTCCAAACTGCCACAAAGGGAAGAATGCGGAGGGTGAAGTTATAGTAACACAGGTTCAAGGAGCACCTGGAATACAGCTGCCAAGACCTTCCCTCACAGATGGTGACACTTTGCCTTGGAGGCTGAATCTGGACCAACAACCCAAGCAACACAAATCCAGCTTTTGGTTGTAGCTGCTCTGCTCTGCAGCCGAGCGTGTCTTCATCAGCTACGGCACAGAGAATGAAGGTGCTCTCCCTGAACACAGAATTCCAGGCATTTTCACTCCAGTATGGGCACTACTGGGTTTTTAACATTTATAGCTCGGAGAAATCAGAATGGCTTCAAGTCCTGACACTCCGCATTTACTTGTTAACGGGGTCAGCATTTCACTTTTACCTCTGGTTTATGTTTCTCTGAGCCAGATAAGTGAGAACTGAACTCTGTGCTTATTATTCCCACTGCAAAAATCTAAAGAACCTTTCGAGTCAACGAGAAACAAACAGCATAAGGCCAAAACACTTGTCAGCTCTTCACACCCTTTAACTGTTTGTGCTCCAAGACCTTCAGCAAGTATCCACTAAAACCTTCTCCTAGCACTTAATTAGGGAAAATTATGGTTTGTGTTTTGCAGAGACTGCAGAGCCACAAGTGCAGCGACAGCTGTGTGGTTAGAAAGAAGGTTTGTTTAGTGGCTGTTGGAGTTCACTTACACTTTCTAAAGACATTTAGCTTGCTTTTTTCAGACAAAAAAAGCAAGCTAAAAACCGAAGCCTGAATACTTCATGACTCTCAGAAATTGCTTTTTAGCAGTCACAGCCACTTTAGGCAGAAGGCAATCTTGTATCTGAGCAAGGAGAAAAGCTCTGGTCCAGAGCTGAGCTGAATTTTGTAACTTTCTTGTCTTTATTAAATTCAGATATATTCATGAATATTTAACAGTTAAAATGTTATTACTGCACAAACATTCTTCCTGCCTACAGATTGTTATATCTGCCTCTCTTTATACTTTAATTTGATTTTGCTCCAAAGCAGGTATTTTCTATTTTTGCAGAGAATTCAGTTTTCTAGCGGGACCAACCTCTCCTCCACCTGTCAAAACCACTTGTTGGCCTTACTGATGAGAGAGCTTTTGCATCAGGGTTACGTCGGTGATAATTCAACTCGGTGTAAATGGCCTGCACTAAAGTAAAATGAAGCTGACACAGATGTGGCTGGCATGGTTGGAAAGCCATTTGACGCAGGTGTCACCAGGGGGTTTGATGTGGCGTAAGCGCCACGGGTGCAGGGGGAAGATGGCACATATCTCATCAGAGGATGGTGCAGCGTTGTGCCTGTGGGTTCGGGTGCAAGCACAGTCGGGTGGCAGCAGTTGTCACTTCTCCCACCCACCTCCAGTCCTGAATGAAGTCGGTAGCTATGCAACAGCTCTGCTCCCCCCTCCCGTCAGGGGCTCTGCTTACACTGTCGCCTGCAGCGCTTCAACACCCGGCTGCCTTCCGTCCTCCTCCTCCATCCCAGCTCCCCTATTCTTTGTTGTAGGAAATAACAACCCAGACAACGGCAATGTCTCTTTTCCTTATTGGTAAACATTCTCTGGGCACATCTGCTGTGATGATGATAAGGCAGAGGTCTGCTCTCGAATGGGAAAAACAGAATGTCAGTTTACATAATGGCCAGAAAACAAGCAAAAGACCCTACGCTCGAGCAGCAAAGCCTGTTTCTGTCTTGCCTCATTGTCTTAACAGGATTCTTATTGTGTTTATATTTAGAGACATGGGAAACTGTGCTGGCCATGCTCCCCATTGTTACTTAACCTCAAACAACCTATATAATACGCTGTCCATTAAGGAACCTGAATATAGACTCTAATCAAGGTGGCTAAACAAGATATAGGAAAATAAAGCTCAGCGCTTCCTCCTTGTTTGGGAAAAAACAAACAGGAAGGCTCCCTCTTACACTCACCTCAGCAGAAAGGAGGGAGGGGGGTTGTTTTTACAGGCTCACAGAAGGGTTTAGCTCTGCTTTGTGCACCTGTTTGGCTTTTTCATCATTCACGCTGACAATAAACAGATAGAAACACTTCAGCAACTTATGTTCCAACTGGGAAACTTTTTTCTTTACTTTACTTTTTAGGAACAGTGTTTATTAGAAATCCATGTTTAAAATTGACAGTGGAAACCTGACATAAGTAAGACAGCCCTGGCTGTGACTGGGTGATCATCAGCAAGTTGCTTTTGATAACGTGTTAGTGCTCAGGTAGGTTTGCCTGAATGCTGCAGAACAAATGAAACATTACCAAAAAACTTGTATTTACATAATCAATATTAAATTGAATATTACAGTGTATAGCCAACAGAGCCTTGATTGCTTGGAGCTCACAGTTCCAACTCACACACACTAGTGTTGAAGAGGACTAAAAGTGGCAACTGAGCCTGAAATTATGAATGCAAAACCGTTTCCCATGTAGAAAATATTTACAATGATTCCTGGTTAAAAATTTTAATTATTTAAACAGCACATTTCAGTCTTAACTGTCTTTAGGAGGCTTTCAAATCAGCCAAGGATGACAATGTTAAAAAATCAGCCAAGAAAGACAAATCATTTAAAACCGTAAATTGATGTATTTATATAGACAGCTTTCACCTATTTCTGTGATGTTCTGTCTTGTCATAATCATAGCATTCAAGATTCCTCAATAAGTACTGGGGTTTCTTATTGAAATATTCCAACTTTCGACATTAATTTGACATAAAGTCATAACAGTTCCTGGCATCCAGCGGAGAGAGAGGCTGCCATCAGAAAGAAGCACAAATCTTTTCTTTTTAATGGCCTGGCCCTGGTGTGTGTGGGGCTGTGGAGATGCACTATCAGGTGTGTCACACCAGAGCAGTGTCTCTCTCAGCAGATAAGGTTGCTCAGTGCTATCCTTAGCAAACACATTTCCTTGGTGAGCACACTTTGTGCTATCTTGGCTTGTCACCCAGCCATCAAACACGAGACTGATGTAAGGTATGGAGAGTGAAAAGGCTGCGGTTCTTTCTTACTTCTCCTTTCACCTCCCAGTACCTCTGGAATCCTCCTGTGCAAAGATCAGCGGAAAATTGGAAAAGGAGCATCAGTCTCCGAGAGGAGCTCGGGCACAGGAGATCCTCCATGGCACCTTCCTGCTTCCCATGCAAGGAGAGAAGCCTTTCCTGTCACAGTTTTCTGTCTCTCCTGCTCAGTGCCACACCCCTATCGCTCCTGGTACATTCTGGGCTTAGTGCTGGAGATGGAAACAAACTGATTTGCAGGCTCGAGGCCAAAGGCCTCGCTGGGAATGGCTGCAGTGGGATTTCAAGTAGATTTCAAAATCAGGCCTTTCCCATGATTTCATTTATTTTAATTGTCCTCTCTGCCACCCTCAGAGTCTCCGTTTCTTTCAGGTGGTGGCACTGCTGCACCGTTTGTGGTGCTCAGACAGCCTCCTCTGCCAGATTTGAGAGTGTATCTTAACAAGTAATTAGAGCAATTTTCACTGGCTCATGCTGTCGGCTCTCCAGCTCCTGCATGATCCAAATGGCTCTCAGGGGATGTTACATTATGGTTGGTTTGTTATTGTTTGTTCCAGGCCAGTGCCACTAGACAAAAGCCTTATAAAACTGGTGAGTGGTATTAATCACAATTTCTTAGATGTCTATGTCTGCCATGTCCCTGTTCTCACTTTCCCATTTTTTTGCTGAGCTTTCATTTTGGTCTGGAAGAACAATAAAGATGTGATGTACAGAGTCCTGTGCCGTATAAAAGCTCAACAATAGGCTGAAATATTTGTAAGGTTAAATAAAAAAAAAAGAAAAGCAGGAGAGAAAAATAAGCATTTCAGCGACTCCATGTCTTTGTTAGGAATGACTGGATTAGTGTCCGAGAGCTTCCTTGTAAACAGCCAAAATCCCACCAGCTTTGAGTATTTCAAGCCCCTAAATTCAACTGGAGCTTAACGACTTACCCATTGTGTGTCTCCATATCTAACTTGACTCCAGCATACAATGCAGAATGTCCCCTGCTGTGCATCCCCAAAACAAGCCCCTTTGAAAACAGTGTTTACTTCAATTCATTAATCCTTATCATTTCAAAACTCCAATAGTTTGGAAATGCACAGAGATGTGCCCCTCTCCTTGCGTTAAGAGAGAGGTATTCAGTCATATAGGGGGAGGAAAATAAACACAGTAAAGAGAACTAATTTATTCCATTTCTGATTTTATTGATTCTGGGTCTGGGGGGCTTTTAAACCCGTTAATTGAGGCAATAAGAAGTAATCATAGGTAATAATAACTTTTGCCTCTCTCCCTCCTGGGTCTTTTCATTACAATGAGGGAGCTATTCAGTCTTACAAGAAAGAAACCTTCCAACGGAAAACCCACCAACACAACTGAAGGTCCTCTAAAAATACGGAAAAGAAAGAAGAGGCAACTGGACGGTTGTTAAATATGTTTTACAAAGAGGACTATGAGCCTGGTAGATTATTGACTGATGAAGCAATAATAACAACAAGCCTGCACTTACATGGTGCTTTACATCTTCAAAGTGCTGTGTAAACATTAACTAATTGATCTAGTCAGAAAAACAACTGCTTCCAGTGTAATACCAAGTATGTAGCCACAAGAGAACAAGTTATTAACTAAAGGAAGCAATTTATTTGAAAATCTATTATCATAAATTATACTCGTCTTCTTTTCCTCCTTTTTTAAGTTATTCCCTCTGCAGTCTGATTAATGCCTGGATTAATTTGCTTAGAATTTCTGCAAATTTAGTAAGTGCAAACTTAATAGGAGGTTGATAGAAACGTCAGAGGTAATTGATGCTTTAATGGGCATGAAATCTGGAAAAGTACCCGACTGGAATAGATTCACAAAGGCCTTTGTTAGAGCACTTGGGTAAAGGTTCACCATACCAGGCTCACATTTCTTCAGAGGAGTCGAGTAATTTGTGTGCTGTGAATATTCTCTGCTTCCCAAACTTGGAGGTGCAAAAGATGTATCAGACTAATACAGCCCTTCTCCCGTTAACTGCACGCATTGGATTATTTCCTGCCTCTTTTTAATCAACATTTTTAAATGATGGCATTTTCAACCAAACGGTTGCATAGAAGATTCTATTTTTTATAATGATAATATAAAAATCATGCCACACCAGCCCAAAAGTATGATAGAAGTTACAGCCATTCTCTTCATTTATTTTTCCTTACTTGTACTGACACAAAAAGTTTCTGTTCCCATTCTTGGTTTGTCTGTTCCTTTAAACAAGGCCTGATCCGATCTCTGAATCAGGTAAATCCTATTAGTCCATTTCAGCCATGAATACAAAGGAAACATTCCATAATCTGTCCACAAGAATCTAATCCACGTCTGTTTCTTAATGGAATACACACAAAACGATAACGCATATATTGTGTGTTATCGGGAGGCAAGAATATCTTCATCTGTGCACGCTGCTGGGTGTAAACGCTGCTGGGTGTAAACGCTGTGTTTATCACTCCAGCCCTTTCTTTAGAGGAGAAATAAGTTGAAAAAACACCAGTGAGCCTCAGTGTCCCACGACAGACTGCAGCACTGCTGCCTGCAAAGCCTCTGCCATATATTTAAAGTCAGCTCTCGAGCTCCTTTGCCTCTGTTCGTTCCACCGAGTTCTGGCTGCACTCGCACTCCCCAGCCCCACATGAGCTCTTGCAGTAGCCAATAAGTAAAAACCATTGTAATGCTGTCTGGCTTGTAAATGAGAAGAACAATAAGGAAAGTCTGAGCCTGACAGCCAGCAGTCCATGGTGATTACAGAGAAAAGGGACCGCATTTTTTACTCTCTTTTTGTTATTGTTATTAAGGTCAGTGTCATCCATCAAGATGTGGAGTTATTTCTGACACAGTTTCAAAGGTCAATTGGTCATGTGCAACGACAAAAGAGACTCATGGAATAATGTACCCCAAAACTCGGGAATGTGCCTTTTCACTTTCTATTGTCATGCCCCTACTCATATTTCAATGCCAAAAATCGACAAAGAGAGACATTTGAAAATACCAGTTAAGCAAACAATGAGAAAAAACCGCAAGTAACTCATTGATGTATAGTCTGAAAGCCATGGAATGTCTCCTTCTAAGCTACCATTCTCTGCATTCCAAATATCCAGTCAGTTTTCAGCCAGGAGTAATATTTCATTGACCTCCCTGTGGTACAAAGCAACAGATTTGTTAAAAAGGCTCCTGGTCCTACTCCAGTGAGGGTTTAACAGCAGAACTCCGAGTATAACCTGTCACACTATGACTCCCTTGGCTGGCACACAACCATCTTTGTCCTGCCTTCTAGGAGGAACCTTCTTCTGACTTTTAATTCAGGGGAAATCTTGGATAAAGTTTGCCAAGGTTTCATCACCATAACCTGCCACATTTCCACAGGAAGGACTGCTGAAATCGGTAATAGAGGGGTGACAACTGAATCCAACAACCTGCAGGACACTGAGTGAGAAATTCCACTTTTACCCTCTACTGTGCACTGGCTGCACAAACACAAAGCTGTAATACCTTCTGCACCCTCATCCATCTCTCCTTGATAGGAGAGCAGGAATATCAGTGCTTCCCATGCTCTAGAGCCAGGCAGAGGAGGATTCTCTACCAGGCATGTGAAGCCTGGACAAGAGGCCCCTGACTCCCACACCCCACTCTGTTGTGACAAATATACTCGCTGGTTATTTGTTTCTCAGTGAACAACTTTGGAAACAAGGACTGCTTCTCCTAATGAGTTACAAAGCTGAATTCCCTGGGAATATAAACAGCACCATCCAGAGCTCCAGGCTGTTTCTGCTCTGAACTGATCTCTCTATGACATACATTATATGGGCCTCTCACTACAGGCCCACACAGCCCCTCTGGTGAGTGAAGCAGCAGCAGCATCTTCGTGCATTTATGGACAGAACGCAGCACGTAGCCAGGCTGCACAAGGACTGCCTTATCCACCTGTGGCACAGGTACCTCCAGCATTGCCTGTGCACTTCAGCTCATTGCATTTGGTAAGAGCTTATTTGCAGGCCACCGATGTAATGTGAGTGGTCCTGGCACTCATAATCACTGCTAACCACTACAACTGCAATGTAGGACCATAGAATGCCATGGCAATTATATGGTAAATAATTACCAAGTAAACAGTTGCATTTGTTTCATTTATTTTAGCAGCGTTGCAAAATTCGTTGCGTCGTTGCTCATAAATTAGGATTAAAGAGGTCCCATGAGTGGGACCATGAGTGGTGACAAAGTGTTTAGTATAAAAAACTGCAGTGAGTTTCTTCTCATATGTAAAAGCATAAAGCGTGTAGTGGGGGATGCATTACATTATTAAATTTAGAGAACAACGACCAAGAGAAGAAATAAGTTTATATGGAAGGGTATGGCTGGAAGTCGATCTGTGAGGCACAAGACAGTTGTAATTATCCCCATTAGTGCTAAAGCTCTTTGTTCATACCCAGCCCTGGTTTACTAAATTAGAATAAATACAGAAGTAATATTTTGAATCGATAACATTCAGTTTTACAGGAATCAGGATTTATGCATTAGGTCAGTTGTTAACAGCCTGTTTAGACCCACTTTAGGCATACCGACTGGCATATGTATTGACAAAACTGCCTCCAAAAGTAAGAACATTCATTATTTAACTGTGGAATCAAATCAGTCATTAAAAAAAATGAGATTGTGAAAAGCTGGAGACTTTCCTGGTCTATCTTTGTCTAAGGCTCACTCCAGGGTCGGCAGCCCTTGCTTTTTCAAACATTGCACACCTCAGCCTGTCTCCCCCAACAACTCACTGACCTCTCTTTTGAGGAAGAGTCCCATTTAAACACCAGTCACAAGGGCGTTATTCTTCTGTACTCTCAGGGTTTGCCCTTCCTAGATAAAACCAGTACTGTAAACTCAGCAGGAGATTAAGACAAAGTTCTCAAAACCAATGGCTCAACCATTGTCCCTCGATAGCTCTCAAGTGTGGGATCGAGATAAGGCATCTCTCAGAAATAATTTCTTTTTTCCTGCTTCTTCCTCCCCACTGCCTTTTAGACAAACACTGGGTTCATGCATTCAATGGCCCACTAAAAGTCAAAACTTACTGTAGAGCAGCTTCAAATTCTGTCATCTATTTTCAAAGCTTAGCTAGTGATCACATATTGAAGGCACAATATTTTAAAACACTGCTATAGGCTCCCCAGTTATTCTCTCGATTCCTTGTCTCAAAACTGTGATTACTTGAAACACTTTAAAATGGTGAAAAACATTTAAAATCTCAGTTAAATGAGCATTTTGCCTCTGCAAAGACAGAGAACATGCTACTAAGACGCGTGGAGAAGCTGAGTTTCACAGTTTCTTAACTCTGTGTGTTGTGTACTGTCCCCGGCAGACAAAGCTGTCAGTGAAAGGACTCTCTGTCCTGCAATCCCGGGATCTGTGAGCACTAATCGCTCCTAATGGCCCTGTCCCTCACCTGGGCCCCACTCCCTTGCCCCTGGGCTCAGGGGCTCCATTTCCTTCCAGGCTTTCAGCCCTTGCCTGAGCTGTTTTGTCCCAATGTTTGCCTCCAGGATTGCCTCCTGGACGCCTCCTGCACCCACGTGCTTGGCTGCAGACGTGCTGAGATGTGTGTTACCGATTGTCTCCAAGTCCTGTCTTTGGCCTCATGCTCTGGCTGGAATTTGGACCCACTCTGGAGCCTTGTCTCCAGTCCTGGCCCTGGCCTGACTCCTTTTATCCATGGTTGGGCTCCCTGGAAGGACCCTGGACCTGGATCATCGTTTGCCTTGTCTGGGGCAGTTGATGGACCCTGTGACACCATGGTCAGAGCCCAAAGGATGTGCCAGGGCACTGCCACCACGGAGATCACCCTCAGCACCAGGCTCACCTTCCCTGAGCCCTCGCTGTTCCCTCACATAAAACAGCAACCTGTAACTGTGCTCTAATAGCAACAATAGTGATTTAGTTTCCAGTCTTGGAGAAAAGAACAAACCAGAAACGTGTGGAAGTTCCTTGGTTTTCCCCTTTAAACAACTGAAGGTGACACCAATTGTTTTGAAGTCCTGCTCAATCCTCCCAACAAAGTGCCTTCTGTTACAAGTGATTAAGACAGATGAGGTCCCATAAATATAATTTCATATGATGTGCTGTAATTACCATAAGCCATAAGTTAAACTAATTTATTTTCAAAGAAAGGACAGTAGTCAGTTAACAGCCTTTAAGGTTCCATCCACTAATTGTTAAAACTCCTCCAGGTGAAAACAAAGACCTGGAAATCTTCAAGTCCTTCAAATGTAGAAACTCACAGAAAAAATCTGTGTAAACCAACCAGGAATTCGGGATGAAATTCTGTAACATGTGGTATGTCTCCTGTTACAAGGGATCCTTCACTTTCTCCCTGGTCTTACAAGTTGATCCCAAAGGATCTTAGAAAATAAAACTCATTTAACTCAGGTACACACATGACCACCTAAGGAGCTGACTCTACTGATGCATACAGAAAAGCACATAAGTGACTAAGGGCAGAAGCAAACTTTCATGATTGAAAAAGGAGCTAATATTACCTGCTTAAAATATGCCAACCATTACGTGTCAGCACAGTGCTTCCAGAAGATGGAAATTTATCCCAAGATTTGTGCAGCACAGAGCACCCTGGTGTATGAGGGTTTGCACTGGCATATATAATTTGAGGAGACAAAGTCAGGGGTTGAATTTTCAGTAAGCAGTGTTGTATAGAACATAATTTTAATAATTTATTAGAAGAATGAATACTCCTGAACTAACATATAATCAATATGTGTGTGTTGACCTATGGATATGCTGGTTAGACATTTTTGTGAGCAAATATGTAGGCCCTACCCACGAGTGACAATCTAAACTCCACTCACGTCACTTGTCTACACGTGGCTCCTCACTGTCCAGCTCCAGAGGGAAGAGACTCTTCCCATGAAAGTCACATCCTGCCCCAGCACATGCTGTTGTAAAGTTACTCACCCCCCTGATATTAATGGTGTTATTTGTTCCCTCCATGACCCCCCAGGAGCAGAATGGGCTGCTGTGTGACCTCGGTGTGTCCCTCCTATCGACAGAGCTACACGGACTGTTTGCCAAACACAAAATCGAATTTTAATGTTGTTTTAAAGACCTATGAGGTTGTGCATAATTTCATAAATTGTCTATTAAATTGAATTGCTGACTCTAAGCTACTGCTATCGTTCAATTCTGATCTGTCGATCACACAAAAAATGCAGGCTGAAAGAGTGTGCAACACTTGCTATAAATTTCGATATAGCAGACACAAAATGCACTGCTGACCAAGGTATGAAAGCCAAGTGAACACACTCCTTTCAGCCTAAAGATCTCTGTTCCTGATAACTTCAGCCTCCAGGCAAAACACAACATGGTACCACAGAAACAAAATTTTATTTTATTTTTTTTTAATTTTATTAGGAAAAACTTTGGAATGTATTTGTATATGGGATCTCTTGTACCTCTGAAGGCTGAATTATGATGAATTGTGTCACACTGATAAACTGCTTCCTTTGCAAGATGTAGCACAGCTTTTACAGACTAACACCAATTTAAATAAAAAAGCACTTAGCTTTCAACTTAAAAGAAAAAATAGAGATATCCTGAGAGATAAGCAGATAACCCCCGTAGTATTTTGCTGTCATTTTGTTAATGACATATGTGGATGATAGAATGACCATACACTCACATTCATAAATACTACCATTTTACAGTGACTGCCATTGCATTGTGACCCAAAAATCAGCAATAGTATTAAAGGGTTCCCGACAAGTAAAGATTTCACTGGGATTGCAGGAAAGATTAACAGAATAAACACTTCCAGCCTTTCCAGGCTCATTTGCTAAGTTTGTTTAAATAAGAAAGAAGGACGGAGATGCTGAAAACAACTGGAGAAGTCACAAGCCTTGACTGGACCTTCCCTTCCCCAGTGTCATTCCAACTGGCCTAAGCATCAGTCGGCTGTTGTTTGGTCGATCTTTTGGACTCCAGGTTCTCAGTTTACCATCCCTTATCAGCAAGAGGCCCAGGAATCACGAGCCTGTTTGTTACAAGTCAGTCTGTTCTTCCCCAGAGCAACTGATGCTTGCAGGTCTAGGCAAAGGAACTCATTATCACTCGTTCTGTTTTCACCTCTCTTGAATTTTCCTTAGTATTCACTCTGAATCTTTAAGGAACCCTGATCTCTTCCCTATAAATTTGGACTGTAAAACACCTGCCCTCGTGTCTATCATACCTACTTGCTGGATATGGTCCTTGGAGCACTTAAATCATTGTCAGGAGCATAATTATATCAACAAAACCATAAAAATAATAAAAGAGATATCTTAATTGCTTATGATAAAGTATTATTCCAGCAGGTTGAATGAAATGTTACCACCCTATGGTTGTGTTTTACGCCTAAAGAAGAGCAGAGCTTGGATAATGTGGATAGATGCAGGTAGAGTTTGTAATTAGGAGAAGAGCTGTCAATAACCCTCCAGCACTGTCACTTTTATTACCCGCCTCCCCTCCCGTAACACCACCTCGTTTGCAGCCATGGTAAGATGCCAAATTGCTTTATTTCCAAAGTGTCTGACTCTGTTTAAAAAAAGCCTTTGTGTGCAATATATTCCCCAGTGCTTAGTCTCATTAGTATTGCCTCGGCATGCATGGATTCACGACCAGCATCCTTATTTCATATGGAGACATCCTTTAAAGAAATTGGATGCTGGAGGGCCTATACATCAATGTTATGATGCTGTATTTTTCATGGAATCTGTAAATAAGGTCAACTTGATAGGGATATTCCAGATGACAGAATCTCTAATAGTTTTTGAGGAGCAGGCTGTCTCCCTCTAAAATGTCAATTTGCTTTCGACCCATGCCTATTAAAAAGTATATTTTGTCTAGCCGGGGCAAAGCACAATTCCAGCAGTTTTCATGGCTCTGGGTAAATATTACTGGGGTGATGTATGCAAGACTAGCTGCCCAGAGCTGATGAAGATGGTAATGAGGACTCTGGATCCTTTCAAGTGGCTGTGTTTCACTCTGTATTTTAGGGTCTCCAACATGATGAATTCTCAACTGAGATAGTGAGGCAAGAGCGAATGAACAGCAGCGTTGGCCTTGTGAAGGCTGTGCTTTAGAGAGCCAAGAATGCCATTTCTGTTGCTACACATGAAAATTTAAAGAGCTTAAGCTTCTTTTGAGACTTTGGACCCAATCCTGATTCCCTGGAAATCACTGACTTCAGCAAATGGAAGGTCAGGCTCTGTTTCCCAGTGTAGTTTCAGCAGCTAATCTGAGCCCAGTACAGAAGAGGGATTGAGCTCAGGGCAAAGGGAACGATGGGATCCACGTCACCAGTGACTGAAAGTCACTGCAACCGGGCAACTGAGAACTAAACTGGGGGGTGAAACTAATTCCTGGTGAACACATGTCCATGTACAGAAATCACCTCTGTAACAAGAGTGGCAAACAAGGGGACAAACAAACACTAACTGGAAAAGAATGCAAGGTGGGAAATGGAGAAGCAGATATACAGGGAATCAAATGAGGCAGGCAAAACCAGAGCATAAAGCCCAATACAATATATTCAATGTATTATATAGCCCTGTATATCCATTATAATTCACGGCATAGTACAGTTCTTTTTCATTTCTAATTCCAACATCCAGAGGCAAGCACCCCAGGTATTCAGGCTGATATCATTCTTTGTCTTGGCTAGAATACAGCAAATGAAAAGAGGAAAACTAAATGAACACGAACGAAAGTGAACAGAACTGAAGTGACCAGAAAAAGATGAAATAAATGAGATTATTTATAACAAGAGGGATGCAGGTCCTCAATGGATCCCACACCTGTTTTCTGTCCCATTCTTATGAAGTTCCCTCCCTCCTGTCACTGATGGACTTACATCCTGTAACTGTCCCCAGAGCACAGGACACTGGAAGAACAGGATAACAAAAATGGGTCAGCAATAATAATAATAGGAAAGGTTTGTGTTTCTGTTAATGAATTCTCATTGTACTGATCAGTTAGTCCACAGCAACTTGGGAAGTGGTTTCTTTCAAGAGAAAAACGACCAACCAGTGGACACTGAATCTTTAAATTATCCTAATCTACTTTTATTTACAGTTCCTTTTGACAATTCTCAGCTTTCCATTTTTTCATCCTAGTCCAAAACATCTTCCTCTTTTAAACTAAAAGTGAATTCAAGTCTTGTCTCTTTCTTTAAAGATTTTATCTCATGGCTCAGGCTCTGCCTATGAGATCATCCCAAACTGTTTATGTTCCTTTTGTTCTGAGGTGCAGCCACATGTTCCAGGGACCATTCAGGTGGGGAACCCACCTGCTGGGTCCCGGAGCCAGTGTGACTGGCATTTCCCTTCCACACCAAAGAAGCCACACAATCACTTTGTCACTTCCGTGGCACCTATTTTACTGCAAAGGACTTTCCCTTTCAGAGAACCCCCTAATTCCTTAATTGCTGTCTGCTAAAGACCACTCGTTTTTGCAGTACTGATTAGCTTTGGAGTTTATATAACCCTTTGGCAGAGGAAGGGTTTCATATGAAGTGAGCAGAATTTGTTTCACAGGATAGATCTCTCCCCTGCATCTTTGGCAGCAATATCCCAAACCTGTCAGTGCAGTCAGCTGGGTCTATTGCCACCGGCACCAGCAGAGGAATTTGGGAGCCGAGGTTCGGTGGTCAGTGCAGTGTGGAGAAAGGCACTGGGAGAATCCTTGGCCTGAAGAGAAACCATTAGTGGCATTAGCAGAAATTAGCCACATTAGTGGCACCATGAAATCCCTCTGTATTCAGTGGATTTCAGGATTCCCACTGTGACAGGACTATTCACTCATCCCCTGTTCCTAAGGAAGTGTCTCAGGTTTCCATCTATACCTACATAATTTTACAAGAGAGTCAGCAACTCCAGGCAAGCTCTGAAGATACCATTCTTCCATCATTCTTGTATGATCATTGCTTCTGGTTCACCGAAATCAAGCAAACTTCCTGCATAACTCTTTTCCTATCTTATCTTTCCATTTTGTGGGATATAATGAAGCTTCATATCCAAGAAGGTCATAAAAGTGCCCATTCCATGAGTGAGACTTGAGCTGACCTGCCTGGACGCTGTAGTGCATTTTGGCACTGCATGCAGTATCCTGTTCACCACACTGTAGTTTGTGTTTGTTAGAGGAATATAGGAATTTTTCCTACATAGGATACCACTTCCTGCACAGTCAGACAAGTGCCAGGCTGTTATCTGTCAGTCCTTCCACCTTTCATCATCTCCTGGGGGAGATTAACTGCAGAGACAGTGATGAAGGGCAGTCTGTAACTTGCTAATGCTTTTATTCATTTGTATCAATAGCGAAGGAATGTTGGAAAATACAAGTTTACTCTTGCACGAGTTTTTGCTGAACTCAATATTGCCATGGAGGGCAGGAATAATGAAGCAATATCTTCCAAAGTTAGGGTGTTGACTCAAACGGAGCCAAGAGTCCTGAATTCTACTATCAGTTCATCTCACTTGTTTTGAGTAATTTTCTCAAACTGTTTTGAACAATCCTTCACCACCTTTTAAAGTTCATGGGCATCTGCAGTCAACAAGTACTAAACACTTCTGTTATAAATTGATTGGAATGAACATGTCTTGATGTCAAACTCCCAGGCTTTATTTTAAACAAAGCTTTGGGGAAAAAGCTGTCACACAATTATTAAAGTCAAATGGAATTCTCTCAAAAGGCTTCATGTATGATTGAGACGACTGGGTGTTCAGCATTTCATCTGTAATCCTGTGAAATAAAATTACTTTGTATACCCTTTTTATGTTTTAACAAAAACATATTTCAAAATCTTATCCTGATACTAGTTGAGACTTTGTTGGCATTTGGCATTAGATTTCCTAATGTATCTCTTGGAGCCCTTCCAAAGAAGAAAAGAAGGGGAGAGAGAAGAGAGGAGCGAGAGAGAAGAAGTAAAGCGAGAAATTTTGATTTATGTTATTTTTTTGTTTTAATCACTTCTCTCTAAAATAACATGCAATGAACTACAGGGTTTCAGTGGTCAATGCTGAAATATTATAAGCAGTTCAAATGGCTGTGGATTCTTCCCATCTGTCATGGGCTGCAACTGAACACTAGAACAGAAAAGTGATATTAGTTTCAAACCAAAAGTAAATCATCAAGCCAAGTCTGTGTGTCTAATCCCACCTACACTGCCCTACCAGTGACCTTCTCATGGCCAGGACAAATCATATTTTCTGTAGGGAATTCATAAATTCATTTTTCATGCTGGCTCATTTGGGCTCTCTTTGTGGGGAAAAAGAAAAGCTCAGCTCCCTCGTACTGACCCCACCACGTGAGGGTCTCAGACTTTGGCACTGTGGAGCTTCTCTCCAGCACGCTCTGCCCAGGCTGCTTTCATCTGTGAGAGCTCTGAACTCCATCAGGAGATTATAAGGGCTGAGACATGAGGAGCTGACGCCTGTCCCTGCAGAACTCATGTAAACAGAAAGGAAAACAATGGCCTCTCACTCCAGACATGGATAACAAAGAGGGAGCTGTCCTTTCTCAGGTAAGAGACCAAGTGCAGAGATAACCTGGGCTATGTTCAGCATCCTCGTCCCGGCCTAAGGAGGTGCATTTACGGGAACAGCAAATCCACTGAATTCTGTCACACAGCCCAAGATCAAAGCTGCTTCTCCACACAGTTGATTCAGGCCAAACCAGATTCATTGTTGAAGTCAGATCCATCCTGCCACAGCCCTTCTGTCAGATGACATCCATTATGTATAATCTTCATTCATACACAAAAATGGTCTGATTAGTTCGTGTGTGGCTTGTTTGAGAAAGCAGCACCGAACAAACCCAGCGATTGGAACTGATTGGTAGAAGAAAACAACAACATCCTTCTTATTTTAGGAAAATCTCATCAATAGCCCAGAAAAGGGAAGTGAAAAGATGTTCTGCACAGTGGGCTACTACTTGAAAACAAAGTGTTTCTGCTGTATTGCCTTGCTTTAAGACATATAAAGCGGGAAACAAGCAAAGTTTCTCAAAGACAACAACTAAAATCATGGATATACAGAATATCTGAATAAAATATCAGAATATCTGAAATAAAACAGGTTTAAGGTACCTTTTGTGCCTGAAAACACAAGTGCCCAAAAGTATGGGCCTTTAAAAAAAAATTCTTTATGTGGCAAGGTCCAATGCCAGACAAGATGTTTGTGTTTGAATCTGGGAAAGGACTCAGGCTTCCCAGATCCCCATCTGAAACAAATGATTCGCCTTTGTTTGCTCCTGAAAATGCTAATTTGCACATACAAATTACTGGTGTGCACCTATGTCCTTGCGTGTTTGTGGGAGCCAACTCAGAGATTGCTTTCCCAAAGCTAACTCAGGGACCCAAACTTGTAAGAAAGTCTCCACACAAAAGATAAGTTTCTGCATCTAAAGAATCCCAATTTCTAATCAGGTCCATTGATGTTCAGTGTTTCTCGTTCCCATGGTAACCAGCACACACAATAAATGGTGTTTTGTTTAATCAGTCATGAGAAAGGAGTCTGGGCATGGTGAATCAGACTGAATCAGAAACAGTTTCCTTTACTGCCCTCACCAAAATAACTGCAGTGTAACTACAGGACAATTCCAATCAGCAAGGCAGGATCAGGCCGTGAAATTCAGGGCTCAGACCTGTTTTCAGACACTCCCCTCAGAAGCTCAGATGAAAGTTTTACTTCTGTTTCAAAGGCAGGAGTCTCTGTAGGCCGGGATTAGTTCAAGGTTCAGATTCTGTCTCACTGTGCTGTAGGTAGTTTGTATCAAGTCCACCAGAGGCAATAGATGTTCAAGCCAGAAAACTCAGAATAATTCCAGGCTCACATACAAACTGGAAAAAACATGAGAAAATGATTCTGAAATAGGGAAAATGTCCCAGACTTAATAACGATGGAAATAAGATTTCTTTCTTCCCAGTTAATGCTTTAAGGCATCGAAGGCTGGAGTTTGCTTTGCACCAGAGGAAAAGAGATATAATTAATATACAGTTATACATTTTTAAATAGAAAAATAAAAAAAGATCATGTAAGTTAAAAAGCACTGTGGAAAAGGGGGTTTTCTGACATTCTCAGAAAACAAGTATAAAAGTGGCACTCACATGGCTGGCCCTAAACCAGTTGTAGAGTGGAGAAGGATTACCTTTGATGTATAAAGATCAAAAAAGCCAATTTCTTTCAGGTAATAAGATCTCTCTCAGATGGATTTCAGTAATATGAACATGTTTTCCATGGCATGGTAATAAAAATAAAACAATGCAATAAAACTACATCGAGGACTAAGTCAGTCACTCTTGAATTCTTAGTGGAAGTTCAAACAAACTTACAGTTGGTGCTCACAGTTTCTAATGTAACAGTCACGTGTAAAGAAAAATTATAAAAGCAACGTGAGAAATAAGATTTTAAATAATTTTGCAGCTTTGGTGACATCACGACCAGCTTGATCAAGTGCCCTGTGATGTAACATCAACTGGAACAATTTTTTCCACGATGTCACTTTTTAAAGGGGCTTTGGGAACGTGGGTGGAGAAGGAATATAATGTGAAACTTTTCTTTTTATCTGTTTCCAGTTCCTGCTCAGGCTATCCCATGTCCTTTACTCCCTTCTCTTGCTGATTGTTCCATGCCTTTCTCTGACCTTCCCTCCTGAAGCACCGAAACCCAACCTCAGCCGTGGCTTTCATCACACTTTCACAAGTAACTGATTTTGTTTATTCAAAACAAACAAAAACCCCTTTTTTTATTTGGGTATTTGATCCTAGAATTTCTGAGTACTGCTAATTTTAATATATTAGAGAAGATCTCAGTGCAAACACTTCATGGACAGGTAAGATAAAAACAGAGGCCCCCTGTGAGGGAGTGGTTGACGCAGGACCAAGACCCTGTGATTCTGACAGTGAGAACCCTTTCTACCCATAGAGTAGAATCTTTCATAGTGATTTTGAACTGCTGGGGCCCTTCTGTTCCAGGCAGGACAAGTGGAAGTGAGTGCTGTTGAATGCTGTGCCAAAGCCAAGGAGAAATACAGGAGCAGAAAAAGTTATTACGGCTATCAAATTCCCATTCCCTGGGGATGGCACCTTGGCAATAACAGCACGTTGAACTGCTTTATTTTAACATATTTGTAATGGCTTGTTTCCAGCGAGATGCCACAAACTGTGAAAGACTCTGCTCAGCCAGGGAAAATGCCAAACATTTGCTATTTTCTGTCTTTTGTTTCAATCCCGCTGTGGCTCTGGTTGGTATCGGGCGTGCAAACGCAGGGAAACACCTGTAGGTTTACTCATTTCATCTATTCAGTTCAGTTACAGGACTAAGTTTCCACTGCAGGCTTTGCTTTTTACCTAATTTTCCATCTGAGTTGGCAGAAGATCAAGGAGGTCAAATGATTTGCTCGGGGTCACATAATGAGTCAGGATCTTGAGCCCAGATTAAATGTGGGATAGTCTCTGGCTCCAGCACACGGGACTCGTCTACTCAGTAAACCACACAAGTCCCAGCTGTTTTCCCTGCCCACATGAGCTGAAAATGAGGAAGTTTGTAGAGACTGTGTCTGAAGCAGAAATTCAGCCAGCAGCAGGCTCTCTGTAGTAAATGCTGGATTTAAAGTGGGGTTAAATCAATATCCAGAACTGTGTGCTACCTGGGACTGTCCTTCTCACTTCTTATACCCTTCAAATATCTGTCCATTTTCTTTCTTGTGGTTATCCAAGAAAGAAGGAAAAGGGTTTTTTAAAAATCTTTGTTATCACATGTAATCTCTGAAGACAGAAACGAACAAACAAACCCAAACCATATAACCACAGAACATTTCATGCAGCCACTGCAGCTCATGCTCTTACTCCTTTGGTACACAGAGAAGTTGCAACACTATCAGGTAAAATCACAGCACAGGAGAAGCCTAACCTAGATGAATTACAAGCAAAACTCAGTGTTTCACATATTCACCACAGACACAAATGAAACTTCATGGCAGAGCTAGAGAGTTCTTACAGTCACTGAGGATTCCTGAAGGGAAAGTTAGGAGCACATGTAATTTCTACTGGAGTGGGGTCAGAGTATTAGGAATTATCACTGCAGCTTGAAGGTCTTGATTTTTTGAACATCTTGTCTGAGATAATAAATTTGAGCTTGAACTAAGTAAGAGCTGAAACTTAACTTTCATGGGAGACCACTGTAACACCAAAATAAAAGGAAGATTGGGGGATCCAGTGCTACTTTACAATCTACACGAATTCTGCAGCAGCCTAGAGAACTAAGGTATGCCTTCTGTAATTAATCAGTCAATCACAGGCATAACTGAAATCAGACACTATTGCTAGTACAAATGCTGGTGAATACCCTTGAAGACATATGTGTTACAACAGAATAGATGAGGGACTCTTGATCTCTTCATCAGTGGTGTCAGCCCAGGTAAGCATGTGAATGCTACACTGGTGCTGTCTTACATGGCAGTAGTGCCAGGTGATCACAGAGAGGGTATAGACTTCCCACCCAGGACAATTTCTGTTATTGGGATACAACAGTCATGTGTTACAGACTGGATTGATGGTCTCAGAGGTGTTTTCCAACCTAACTGATTCTGGGATTCTGTTTTCCATAACAGACTCTAAGTCTCACCGAGTCCCGTTCACTAAAAACAGACGTTTCAACCAGTCCAGCTCTTATCACCTTGGCTCTGTCAGACTCTCACCTTTGACAAGCCTTTAGTAAATTCTCCTTAAAAAGCCATCCAAAGGTAAAGTCCCAGGAACACTTTGGCATGTCCCCGTAAGCTGGACTGTAGTTGTCCCTCTATGCCTCAGTCCTGTCACCAATGTGATGTTCCCATTACTAACAAAATCCCACATGCAGAAAGCAAACTGGTGGGAAATCATCTCCAAGATCCACATGCCTCTTGAGGAGACACCTTCCACCCCCATCCCAAGTCTTGCTCTCTGCACAGTGCTTGGTGTGCAACTCAACCTTGGTTTCCACCAGTGGCAAAACTGCTTCCTGCACACCGGTGGTGCAGAGACTGCACCTCTGAAGAGCAGAGACAGAAAACCCACAGCTGAAGAGAAAGCCTCCAGTGCCCTAAATATAGATCCAGCCCATGTGATCCTGCCCTAGGATGCTCACACCCCAGAGGCTGCTCTTTGTCACCTGGCACCCCGATCACAACAATGCAGCATGTGAGTGTGGAGGTGCTGACCTCAGGAAAGGCCAACAATTCAACTTACAGCAACACACGGTCTCCGAAACACAGACTGTCATGGATGGATTACACCTTTAGGGCGAAGACTGTGGTTGACAGCTTCATTGCTTAGGAACTTCAGAACTGGATCATCATGGTGACACTTCATCTGTCCCAGAGCAGGAATACTCTGCATTACTGACACAGGCCTGCGAGTGAATTCCCTGGAGAAGGAGAATGTGCTGTCTTCTCCCTGCTTATGTGGCACTTGTCTGACCTTATTTTCCCTAAGACAAAGGCAGATCCCCGTGCACACCAACGTGTGCCTGCACCTCTCTTTGTGTTTCTGTGTGTGTGGATACATGTATCCATTTGCATATTAAAAGCCTGACAGATTAATTCTCTGTGTGCACACTTCCTCCCAAGGAGCACGCCAAGCATCTGGCTTAGTGTCCGGTGGGAAGGGTCCCCGGGGATGAGCACAATACCTGGCTCTGTCTAGAACAAACCACCACCACTGCCACGCCTGGAGGACGCCGGCAGGGCCACAGCCTGAATCTGCCTCCCACACACCCTCTTTTCAAAGTCACAAGGTAAAGTTCAGCTTTATCAGTTCTTCTAAGTTCACACAAGCAAAATAAACTCACGGGAAAACTGCTGGAGTTTAGAAGTTGCAAATATAAAAACATAAAACTCAGACGTGAGGCTGACAGTGGCCAGTTCAAATATGCACAAGGCTCTCAATCATATATTATGAATGTGATGCAAAAGAAAATGTTAATTTTCTGATTCCCCTCACGGTCCTCTGTGACCCAGTTATTTCCATTAGTGCTACTCACACTCCCAGTGCAACATTTGCTTTGACAATCTGAATTTGTCTGAGCTGCAACTCACATCACGTTATTACCTACCCAATAAATTCATTTCTAAAACACACAAGAGAGACCAGCACACCGACTAGGAGATGCTTTCTGTTGGCAATGAATATGTCAGATGTGAAGGAGGTACACACATCTAGGAAACAGTTGTCCTGCTGGCCAAGCACAGACAGCTCTTTAGCTGTGATCAGAAACCCTAAATGGGCAGGAAAATCACTGGAAATTATTCTTATTACCCTGTTGTAGCTTAAATGCAATTTCAATGCACTTAAGGGCCATTTTACCCCGTTAGAGCTCTGCAGATTCCTTAATTGTAAATAAAAGCAACACCTACATGTTCCAATTGCTTTTTCTTTTTAAATTAATAATCACCTCTTGCAGGGACCTCATTAATCAAGCAACACAAACCAGATGAAAATGTACTTTCTTTTGCTCCAGAACAAACACTCTTCAGATTTAATATAAGCTGTTCTGAGTTCATGCTGAACCAGAAAAGGAAGAGCAAGCCAGTTGTGATTGCACTCCATATGAGAGTGTCCCTGTTTCTCAGGATCTTCTTGCACGTAACATCTTCATGTTTTGGTTTGGGCCTTGGCTGATGTAACTCTGGGCCAGCATGTGACCCTTCTGGAGGAACACTTGCCAGTGTGACTTGGGTGGATCCTGAAGACACAAAACCAAGAAGTCAAATAAAGAGAACTTGGCACGTATGGCAGCTTCAAAATTCTCATGACTTCAGCACATCTCATGATGCTTTGAAGGCTGACTGGTGGGAGAGGGAGGAGAAGCTCATACTTGTGGCTGGCAGTGCTGCTGATATTTTAGAAACAACAGCATCAGAAAGCCACTTTGAGAAAATGTAGCACTCCCAGCTGACAGAGGCAGAGTGCCTTGCCTTCCAGAACGCCCAGAACAGCCCAAAGGGAACAAATCTCCAGATGACCCCCTGTGGGGACCCTTTCTCTAAAGGGCCATCTGACCTGGCCCTTGCACTCTCATAGGGATGGGCCTGGGGAGCTCACACTGACCCACCAGACTCATCCTCACAGAAACTGGGGAGTTTCTTTTTACAGTCAGGACACAGCATTTCCTATTTCCTAATAAAATCTCTCTTGGAAGCCCTGGATTCAGGAACATGTAGACCCAGGGATGTCCCTCCACTCTCCCTTCCTCTCCTGGATGGAGGGGATAATACCCATACACAGATGGACATCCCTACTTGCAGATACAGAGTGTGCACTTACACTCAAGTGATTGCTATTTCATCCAAGACTCTACACACAGAAAACTCTTAACTTTCATTATTAATGACTTTTTTTGTATCAGGCTGACAAAATTCAGTAAGAATTTTGTCTGAAGGAAGTTTTCAGTTGTCCTCTAAGTGAAATAACGTATTTTTGAGTGGCTGAGTTGCGCATCAAGAAACAAGAATTGTAAATAAGGAAGTACTTTGACTAGTGCAGAAGATTGATACAGCACCTGACAGCTTTCATTACGTAAATCTAATTTATTTCAGCAAACAAGTGACTGGAATCATGCATCATTTCTGAACGAGCTGACCCTCAGGTTTACATGGTTGGCTGATATGGGTTTGAAAACAGGAAGCTCCAGCTGTAACATGAGTGACCCAGACAGCAAAAAGCTAGACACCAAACTAAATTGGAAGGCAGGAAGTCAAAGTTCATGCTCATACCACAAACAATACAAAAATAATAAAGTTCCTCTGAGATACGTTTGGCAAAGCCAAATGTCATTGTGAGGAATCAAATATAAAAGAAAGCATAATATAAATGTTTATAGAGAAACAGAGCAAAGAATTGTTGATAAATTCCCAACAGTGTTCCAAGGAGCCAATCCATCTGCATACATTTCCATAAACACTATATGTCCACTACAAACTGAACACTGACTCTGACAGGATGTCTAACTCCCCGAGGCTCTCTTAACTAGGCCATTCCAAGGGTTTTGATATCTTTATTCTTTGGTTTCCTAAGCCTTGATTTCAGTTCCCTCTCAGCTCCCAGAGTGCTGCTGGAGTCCCTGCACTTTCTTTTGCTCCTCTGACACTCCACTGTAAAGCACTTTTTACCTCTCTGGGGACCTGCCTCTTGGCACTTTTGAGCTCTAGAGCCTTCCACGGGCTCACACAAAGCCTTCACAGCCACATCCAGAAACCTCTCACATCCTGTTTGCATCACAGTCCCCAACGATTTCCCCAGCAACTGCACTGGGCTGTTGCTGTCACCTCCTGGGGACCATACTGTGCACAAACACTGCAGAGACAACTCTGTGCCCACACAGAGCAAAGCTTCACTCAGGGACAGAACAAGCCAGGTGGTGTCTGGCACGGGGGCAGCTCTGCAGGTCAGGATAATGCTCCTGAAGCAAAGGCAGAGATTTACATCCCAGCAGCTGGTGGCTGCCAGAGCCCTGATCTGGATCTGCACAGAACCCTAGGAGCACCTTGGTTCTGCACCAGATGATACACTCAAATCATCCTAATTCCATTCCGCAGGAAACAATGGAAGTTTTAAATTCAATTTCATGTACACTTCATTTATCTGGGACTATAATTCATCCCTACATTCCTGACAATTGAATAAGTCTAACCACCATCTATGTGTTCCAGCTTCATTTTAGGACTCCTCTGCATCCTTGTGTTCCAAAACCAACCTCCCTTTGCCATGAACTGTCCCACAGCCTTGTGCTCAAGAACCTGAAAGGTCATTTCAGCCTCTGTGTCTCCAAGAATAACTCTCATTCCCATTATGCCTGTAGAGAAAGAAGGGTTGATACCAACGGCAGCCTATTTAAAATATTTCTGCTGTTTTATCCTCCATAAAATACTTCTGTGCAGGACTCGGGGCTCTGGAGCTGCAGACACAGAAAGTGAACTCTGCATTGTCAAACATCCGCAATAGCTCACAGCTGATCTGACACTTCACCACATAAACAACGCTGGTGTTTTCCACAGATCTTGCTCACAGGACTTTTTCTCTGAAGTTCCTTTTTAATCTCGTTTGCTTTTTTTTTTTTTTTTTTTGCTTTCCAACTTCTCCTGTTTATTCCCTTGCCTTCTTTATTACAGTGAATCCCCCAAAATATTATAGCATGTTAAAAGAGTGGCAGCCAAGTCAATATTCACCTTAGGTGTGCACTGATGGCCTCCTGGAGCCAAGGGAGCTTCAGCACATCCCCACACTGGATGGCTGGTTGGACTAATTTCTATTGAAATGTGTGGACAAATTCTTTTGAATTGCAACACATGGGAAAAGGAAGACTGAAACAGGAAAGACAGAAATTAAAGACAAGAATTTTAAAAAGCTTACTGAAGAATTTTAAAAAGCTTATTGAATACCTCTTGTCATCTTGGGTTTGGCAATTTCTGTATAAAACTGGTTTTAACACTTGAAAGCCTAGCAAAATGCTGTTAATTCACCTGCCAGCTATCGATACTGCAAACCACATGAATTCAGCAGCTTTCCAAAAGCTTCATTTCTGTGAATAGTTACTGGTTCCACAGAGTTCATTATCCCATGCCACCATCATTAGTAACAATTTTATTCACAGCAGATGTCAAAGCTCCTCAAGGAAACACAGAAAGTACAAGAGAAGTGAGTGAAGTTCCATTTGCCATCAATATTTTGTAAATGCAAAACAAAGAGGCCCATAGGCTTGGGTCTGCACTTTGAAGATAGCGCAGCATTTTGCACTCTGAGAATCTGTATGCTAATCTTAGGATGATGGACCCTTTCTTCAAAAGCGAGTTTACTCCCACTATTTGCTAATAATTTTGTTATGACAGCACTGAACTGCATTGTTTGGTGATGCAATGGCACGGAGAGAAACACAAGGCGGGGGTGGGAGAGCTTAAAGTGTGGGATAAACTGGTACCTGCACATACACCAATCAGTAGTGAAAATACAGATGTGCAAATCTTGAAAACCAAACACTGCATTCTTAGGTTGGATATTCAAGGACTAACAAGCATTTTAAAGCTGCAAAGGCTCAGGCTGAGCTTCAAATGTGAAACAAACTGAAGATCATATTAAGGCAAATGAATATGCTGGAAAATCTCTCAGTAAATGTGCAGTGAAATTTAGTTTATCCCAACGAAATGCTAGCTTTGCATTTTTCAATAAATGCAATTAGCAGAGTTTCTGTGGTTTCTGTAAAACTTTTCTGATATATTTACAGTGCTTTAAGCCCTTCTTGTGCACAATTCCCCTTAAGATTAAAAAAGACTATGATCTCAGGAGAAAAAAATGAACAGCCTCGTCACAGTGGATAAATGGATTTAATGACAGGTTTAGTTTTACTTATGCTCGGTGTTTTTACATTTTGCAACCTAAATTGTGACACAGCTTCAATTTGTTTCCTCACTCAAGTAATTGAAGTTGCAATACTGTTTCCTGAATTTGCAATTTCAATTTGTTCATTCTTCTCCTGAGACTCATCTTTCCCCTTCCTAGGGAAGGGTAACAGAACCAGTCAAATGTGTCTTATCTGTGTCCCAGATTAGATCAGGGAGAATTAACAGAGAATGTTCTGTATCTCACCTGGTTTGGCATAAAGGGATTGGAAGTGCCTAGGAAGGGAAAATAATAATTATCCTCTGTGTTTAATTGTGACTATAAGTTACTAACAATCACTTTAGGGAAAAAGAAAAGCTTTTTGCTGGGTAAATCAGGCATTCTAATTCTATTCTAGCATTTGCAGCATTTTCTATTCATGGTTTTCTAGTTCTAAAGCTCTGGATGCATCAGGTGCACAGAAGATGGAACTCAGAGGTGAATGCTGAATCAACTTTCCTCTGCAGGGAGTCTTGGTGCAGCACTGATGGGGCACAGAGAGCTGATTCCAGACCTGTTTGTTAGTGAAGTTATCTCAGGTCAGTGCCTAGAGTGAGCAGAAACGTTTGATTTCCAAGCAGGGTGGCTTAGACATAATTCAGTGTTCTTGTATAGCTAAGGGCAGGCTTTTGCACACACTGAGATACGACAGAGTTCCATCATACACTGGGATTCATCATCCACCCTCAAGCACGGACAGTTTGGTTTGCTATTTACCCCTCCCCGTGGACATGTATTCACATCCACTGACCTCAGACCACTGGGGGCTGCCGGTTTTTGTGATATCTCAAAGAAGCAGTGAATATTATTCCGCTCTCCCCAATGTACAGACTGTCAGAACCAATCCCCTTCCACAGCAGGTTCAGTGTGTGCTGCAGACACCTCTCCCAGGCCACTCGCAGTCACTCCTCCCTGTGGGCCTTGGGCCCCTCGTGGCAAGAACATTTCACCTGCACGCAGATTTTCCACCTCCACAGCCCCATCCTGGTACCTTCACACAAACTGTCCCCTCAGTGCTGCTGCAGTGGCACTGCTGTGACACAGAGCCCTGCCCCTGCAGCACTGTGCTAGCAGGGAACACAGCCCCTGTTGAGATTCTTAAGGCAAATCATGCTTTTTCACACAAGGCACCTTGATTTGAACCCAGCATCTTCAAACTATGAAAACGTGCCTGTCCATCACTTGACCAAATGGAGCTGCTTGTTGACCAATAACGAGCAGATGTGCAAACAAGCTCTCAGTGCATTTACTGCGGCCCCCAGTCTCTCCAAACGCTGCTTTCCATGGACTGCTACCTGTAGCCTGAAGAACAGTGCCAGGCAAATTGCACATCTTTGGAGCAGAAAAGATGATCTGCAAGAGGCCAGCTACAGACTTGCCTACTCAAGACAGTGGGAACAGGTAATTTTCCATGCAGTGAACAACAGCAGTTCAAGCTGTAGGTGTGTATCTATATCAATCCTACTGAAGGTAAACTCTGATGGCATCTTTCATCAGTTGAGCAGCTTTGTGCAACCTTCTCCCTTAGAGAAAATAAATAAATATCCAAGTGCATATATGCACTGCTGAATTTTTTGAGGGTTTTGATCTCAAACACTCTTCCTTATTTTATTTCTCTCTGTATCCTTCCAGATAATGAAGTTGGGTATAAATTAAAGACAGATATCTGTTAACTACAGAAAACCGGTCTTGCTTGTGCTGTGGTACCTGAAATGGAACAGACAGCACAAAGCACAATCCTCAGCTTTTCAAATCCCAGCAAAGACCACTCAGAAAACAAAGAGTGAGCAGCAATGTGAAATATTAAGTATTTAACAGTGTTTAGACACCAGCAGCAGTAGGGCATTTTGCTCTGATTTGAGACTGAAATGCTTTCAGCAGGCAGAGTTTGGAGCTACTCTTTTTCAAGGGCAGGGAGAAGAGTTTTTATAAGTTATTAAATCAGAAAGCTGAGCTCCCCAGGCACAGAGAACGAGATCAGATGTGTCCAACAGCCCCCTTCCTCACATGTGCTGTCCCCATCAAAGGAAGAGGAGGCCCAACCTGCCAAGCAAATGTTTTCTATTGAGCTGGAGGGTTCCAAATGTCTCACAACAGTGTCAGATAAACAAAAGGAGACACGAGAAGGTGACAGGGAAGCTCTCACTCAAGTGTTGCCCCTGTTTCGAAGATGAGTGACAGACAAAGAATCTTCCCCCACTTAACAACAAAAACAAAGCTCAGACTGCTCCAGGCAGAGAGTTGTGTGAAATATCAATGTTGTGCAAAATCTTTTCTAAGATAAAGTACAGATTTGTGTCTAAAGAGAAACCCAATCAAAACAGCACAAATTATGCTTCCAATTGTAACTTTTGATAAGAAAATCAATCCCACAGTAATAATATTTCAATAATTTAATTAAATATTAAGCTTCACTGACCACAGAGATTGCCCACTGATCAGTTTAATTTCTTTTCTGCTAGAAACAGTTGTATCAGATAACTATTGATTGGCCAGTTGTAATTCATGTAATGAATGTGACAAATATGCATTTACCTTAATGCAAAGTGACTATAAAACAAATCTCCCCAGAAGAACCATGAGATGGCAGAATTAGAAGAACGAGGGAAAACCACCGGAATATCCAGTTTTTTTCTGATTTGGATATTGATTTGTGATACAGCTGAACAGCTGAAATGGGGTCCTGTGCCATGGGTGGGCTGGTGGAGGTCCCGTGGAGGCTGGGAAGGACCACCAGGGGCTGTTGTTGCCCCCTCTGCCCTGACAGTAGGTCAGTAAGACCCATCCACTGAAATCAAAAATACAGTGTGTTCACCTCCAACAAGTGTCCAAGGCCAAGAGGCATCAGCAGAGCACAGACATAAGCATTAAGAGAATATCTATTTTGATAGATCTGCAGCCTGACACTGGGAAAGTTCCTGCACACATTTCCTGTTTGGTTTTTTTATTATTTTTTAGGTAATCAGGGTATGGAGAAATCAGCCAGGGCAGATCCCACAGCCCCATCAGAACCTGGGCCTAAACGGGAAGCCTGTAAAGGTGGACTTGAATCAAAACCCTTTCTTATATATCACTGAACAAATGGACTTGTTTCTTTGGATGGGTATAACAATCTTCCTAACTTTAAAAGTATTCCTAGCACTTCCCTATTATTTTAAGCCCACCCACTTCAATAAAGTTCCTGAGAATTTAAACCCACGTAAGACAGAATTCAGACATCAGTGCCACTGTCCTTGCTCTGTAAATCAGCAAATTTCCCTCTCTACTAAAAGTGAGATTTCACAGTCAATTTAAGCTGATCTAAGACTGCTCTGCTCCTGAACAGGGCAATCCAACTTCCTTTTATCTCCAGCTGCGTGTTCCCACCACTTCCCTTGTGTGGGCTCCAGAGATCATCCAGCCAAAGGATAAACAAGATCAGCTCACTGATCCTGCTGAAAACTGACACTGAAAATACTTAGTTTGCAGCCAGTTTCTGAAGAGTTGCAAACACCCCTCTCTCTGACAATCTGCAGTTGACCCTCACATAAATTGTTTGTGAAACGTCAGCATTAGAGAGAAGGGGGGGGGAAAATAATAAAAAACTGGCAGTGTGTTACAGGCAACTGCAATATTTTAAAAGACCAATTTTTATTCCACTTTTGAAAGTACCCCAGTCCACACAGACCTTCATGTACAAGAAGGAACAGCTAAAATAAAACAAATTTCAGCAAAACATTCATTTTACAAAATGTATTTCAAACCTACAAATATTTAGTTCACGTGAGAAAAATGATTTAAAGAAAAACTCATGATAAAAATGTTGTCATTCTTTCAATTTTTCTTTAGTATTTTTCTTACCTGATTGTTTTAAATGTTTGTGCATTTTTAACCTGGCATTGGAGCTCCTAATTAGTACATTTTTTATCAGGTATTCTTTGCTAACTCTGCTTTTAAAGCAATTAGGAAGAGCCTCATTCCCCTGTTCCATATTTTGGTGTTTGTTAGATTTTATCTGTGCAGTACTGTGATGATAAGAATAATGTTCCTTTCTGAGGTTTATTTCGTGCTGCTTCTGTTTTTATCTGTGTTCTAATGTGTGCTGTAAGATGAGAAAGTGTATCTTTCATGGCAGCTAAACGTACAGCAATAAAATAATGGGGGAAGAATAGGTTTTCCTAATTAATTTACTTATTATCAAGTGCTTTAATGTTTACATTACACACGTAATGTGGATAACTAACATCATCCTAGATGAAAACATACTCATTAATAATATCAAAATAGTTAAGCTCTGAATTCTCAGAACCACCAAGCTCAGAAGTGGTTCTGGCCTTGTTCTGATCCTTGAAGCTTATAAACACACTTTTTTTTTTCACCTAAATATAGTGCTTGTAGGAATGATAATCCATCTGATGAGGTTCTATATGCAGGTGGAATTTCTCAAAAAGACTTATTAAGAGTTTTCAAGTGTCCACAGGCAGTCAAAAGTAAATTAAGGGCATCTATGAAGTCTGCAAAAACAAGCTTTTTCCTGCAGTCCTAATTCTCATGCTGTAGGCAGCCAAACAAAGCCAGGTAAATGCCTTTATTATAGGTCTTGTGATAAACAATCAAACAGGAACATTTGGTAGATACAGACCTAAATTTGATTTGAATTGAGGCCCTAAAAGCCTTCTTGGACAATCTGTCCCATTGCTAATCTCTGCAGCATTTGACTTCTTAATGTGTTATTCCTTTGCAGTTTTACTGTGAACTGGATTATTACCAATTACTGGTACGTGCAGCTTCACCCTGTGCCCTGACCTGTATTTTTAATATATCATCACCCATCCACACATTGAAACATCCCCCAGTACGTGCAGATCGTAGTTCTGTAGGGGGTGGATCACCTTCAGCAGGAGCTCCGGGTCTAAACCCTATTTAAACATTGGGGTTTGCAGGGTGCCCTCCCAAATCAACAGCTGGGGCAAAAAAGATGTTTTTTTAAGAATGAGCAAGTTATCTGCACACAAACAGTTAAATTATTAAACAGGGGATGAGCCTTCTTTTAGGTGGACTATGGCCAGCCAGGGGTTCTCAGAGATCACTCAGTGACTCAGTAAACCCACTAAAAGTGACAAGATGCTAAAACACTAATGGTTTATATTCTAACCTTTTCTACTCTTTATCTTTTTGTCTGTTTTTTTAATCATGTAACCTCTTAGGGAAGGAAATATTGCCTTCTTTTATGTTGGGAAATTGCCCAGAACGTTGCAGACACTACCCAAACAAGGAGTAACTATAATAATAACAAAAAGAGGAGGAGGAGATTTACTTGACCCCACACCAGTCCCCTAAAGGTTCCTGTCAAACTCCATGGAATTGTAACCTGGCTTGTTGCTTCAGTAAAAGTTCCTGTAGCTAATTGCAGCAATATAATTATTGCTATCAGAATTTCCAGCAGAAAGGAGCGTTGCTGTGCAATCAAGAGATAACTGAACTGGTTTTTGGAGAGTGTCAGATATGATAGTGAATGTAGCCACTTAAAAATATATAAATATACACCTGCTGTGTGGTCCTGAGATGCAGTTAAAGAGATCTCGAGTCTCCTGTCAGCTCTGCTCCTGAGTTCATAATCTCCTCTGTGGCCCTGGCAGATCAATCTCACCCTCTGTAAAACAGAGATAATGGTTTTGTTGTTGGAGCGTTTGGATACAAACAAATAAAATGCCACACAAGAGTTCAGTGCCATTAACACGCTTTTTCTCCACCGAACAAGGTCTCAGAGCAAAACCTTTCCCTGGGGTAGTTTTCCCTGCAGTGTGCCCTCTGCCAGTCCTCAACAACACATCCTAAGCAGGGTATGATAAAAAGGCCAATGTAATGAAATAAACTCTGCAAACACCTCATTTTCCCTAGATTTAATTATGATGAATCTTCTCTACTGTGATAACATTTTTTAACCTTTATAATTTCACAAAGTGCTCGTACCACATTCTGTTGGTCCCTCATATTTCATGACATGTAGTCCCATTTATCTCCCATCTCTGAAATACAGCCTGAGCATGACATTTCAATTTTAGAAACTTGCAGTACCACACCAGGAACACTGCCTTCCTGTGTCATTAATACCAACATTATGATTCAGACCCACGGCTTCTAAATATTTCTTTTAGATTAATTTATTGCAGCAATAAACCAATTCCTTTGCTCCTCTCTGCTGTTTTGTATAGCAGTGCAAAGATTTGAAAAGCACATCAAAACTTCTGCTATCCTTAAAATTCCTTGAATATTTCCATGATCTCACATAAGTGATTTTGACCTCAGCCTTTTGACTACTGGTGGGGCAACCCACTGGGGTTTGTTTGGTTTTTGGTGGGTATTTGGTATATCAGATGGTAAAATGATCATTTGTACAGTTGCTAGAATGTCTCTTCCTTAATTAATTCCTTAATTCTATGTTACATAGAAAATGTGTACTATAAAAGAACGTGGTGTCTGCCAAAAAAAAGTAGCTGTAGATAGATAGATCTATATATAAAGAAATAATATGTGCAAATAAGCAACTCCTGTTTAAAAAATTGCCATAAAAGAACAAATGGATGCAAAGGTGTCTTTGCCCAAGGCTGTATTTGCAGCTCTGTCCTGGTCTGTGGATCTGTGTCCCCTCCTGCCACCCACAGAACTTTTCCTGGGCAAACTGTCTGCAGAGTTCCCTGCTCTGGTGTGGTTTCAGTTTAGGCCCTGGGAAAAAGAGATCTGACTCCACATGACTGTTTCTCCCACGACCCAGCTTTCGGTTTCATTTCTGAGTCTGGACAGTGTTGGCAACAAAAATTTTTAAATTCACATAAACTGAGGGAAACTTCATTTGTTATATTTGATAGTTTTCTCAGTGAAAAATGCTCAGATTTCAAGAATGTATCAGGCACTGTATTATTATGACAACAACTCCAAACGCCCATATGCAGAAAATTTGAGAACGAGTTTCTTATATCAGATCAAAATCACTTAAAGCTTCTCCACTTGGTGCTGGTTCAGACCATTTCCATGGTTCAGCCCATTTGCATGGGCTTAAGCTTTTGAAATACCACTTTTATTACAGATTGTGAACTTATAAAACAGTCAAGGTTAGTACAATAACAATAATAATAAGAAGAAGAAGAACAACAATAATTTTTTTACATTCTGACACCTTTAGTTAAGAAAATGTAGTTGAATCCAGAATTAATCCCTTTGTATTGAGCATGTTCAGTGGCGGTTTAGTCTTAGTAAAGTTGTTATTTAAAACTGGGGGAAATCAGTGGGTTTTTATTTCCCAAAAGACTCTTTAAATAGAAGGTTTGATTAAGCGGAGCTTAGTTAATACCTGCAAAAAATATCTTTCAAGATGTGTCTATGATGAAATTCCAGGGAATTTCGCTGCTTTTCTTGGGAGCCTGTTTGGTTATTCCGCACATACAAGTACAAAAAGCTGTAGTTCCTGGGATTTCAGAGCCTGTCCCCTCAGCACACTCTCTTTAAGCACAGTTAATGCATGCAAGAACGTAGCTCTTTGCATTGCCTTAATATATAAGGCTGTTGCAAACAACCAAATTAAATACATTTGCAACAAAAATACGTTAAAAATTATTTTAAGTCTGTAAATACAAGCACTCAAAAATTACAGAATGCCAGAAAATGGGAGAAATTGAGAAAACAAAGATTGCTCTTCATGCTGGATTTGTTTCTAATCCCATCTATTGTACTCCAGTCCTATCCATTAAAGAAAAAAAAATGTATAATTTATGGGAACATCTCTAACCTTAAGGTCATCTTACAGGAATGCCATTATGTGGAACCTTGTACCAGCGTTGCCAGCAGCGCCTCTGCTGTGCTCTCTGGCTGGCAGTGCCTGCCTCCTGCAACCAGGAGTCCCAGGAACAAGATCTTGAAGCTGAAACCTCTTTAAAGGAGAAAAGCTGCTTTTGCAGCCCTTTCTCCGAGCGTACAATGTAACTGGCAGAGCGTCAGCAATAATAAGACAACTGGTTGACGCAAACCCCGGCGGGAACAGAGCAGCTTTTGTTCCGAGCGCTCATCAAAATCTTGGAAATCTCGCAATGGGAAATGTTGCTGGAATGCAGGTTCTCATTCGGAGCCCTGCCATGTCAGGCCTGGGAGATCTGGAATCTCTTACCTGCTTCAGTAATTATTGCACAGCACCCCGTTTGCTGCCTGCAGCTGAGACAGATAACTACTGGAAATTTTCTTGATGCAAACCCAATACATTTAATCCTCTATTAATGCATCATTATTCGAGAGAAAAAAAGAAAGACTTGCCTGAGGAGCTTGCTTTAGTTGCACGCTTTGCTGTGCAAATACTCTCCTAGATCTGTTTCTGAGAGTGCATTGTCACGTAAGTGGAGCTCTCCAGACCTGAGTTACTCCCTCCTGATCAGAGTATGGCTCAGAGCAGAGCAGCACTCCATAAACCCCCTGGAGCTGCTGTGCTCCTGCTCACCCTGCAGCCACTCACTCACTGATGCCAAGGCTTCTGGGGACGGATCTCACAGACAGATGTGTTCCCCCAAGGAAGCAGGTTGGTTTTTACCAGATGCCTCTTATGCCTTTGAAGAACAGATGTAAAAAAAAGCACAGCTTTTCGGAGATAGAAAACGTTATTTTAACAAAGATTTCTCTGACAGAGAATTGATTGTACTATATTTGTTTTTACTATTGTTCAAGAGGAAAAAAACCCCAATCTTTAATATAGATTACACCAAGAAATACTCAGCTCAGGGGATAAGTCCACATCAGTTTTCATTTAAAGTTGAAAGCAAACACAGAAAAGCCTTGAGGTAAGAACCAGAAAAGCACCAGAGCACAGGAAGTTTCGGATCAACTGGTGGGACCAACTGCCTTTTGATTGTGTCAATGAACAGAAGACACTCACCAGGAACCACAGAAACTGGGGTGCCATCTGTGGCAGGGTGATGGCATTTTCTCCTCTCCTCTGACACCACATTAAGGCTTTATTTCTAGAGATGAGCCAGGCCTGTGGGTCTGTAATTGTCAAGTGAAGGGAAGTAGAACCTGCTCACAGCAGCTTTCTTTCCCTTTCAAACCTCTACTGTCAGAATGCACCTCCTTTTAGGAAGACAGTAGGTTAAAGTTTCACTAGAGATGACAATTATTAGTTTATATGTTTATAAAATCCAGTGTATCACCTATGTTCTTGCACGATGTTGCTCATCTTTTTTCCATTTTAACTTTGCTCTCTCATTTTTAATGTGAGTTACAACGCCTTACGTTAGAAATGTAAGATCTGAGCCCTCCCTCCTGAGTGCTGATTTGCTGTGTCCTAGTTGCAGAGTGCTCCTAAAACAGACACTGGCCACATGTGGTGTGGGCTTCCCAAAAAAGTAACACGAGATGCTTACAAACATCACACTCCAGCGTGTTCTTATGGACCTCTCAGGGACACCAACATGGGGACATCACGAACAAAAGGAAACATTGGTGGGTCTAGTTCTACCCAGGAATTCCTTTGACAACAGAGATGTATTTAGGACTTACTGGACGTCCAGAAAACATGTTGGTCTAACGTGCAGCTCCTTCTGCTTTCAGAATGAAATGGTAAGTTGGAGGGGACTTTTCAGGATGGAGGGGGAGGAGCGGGGGGGGTTTATTGTGGAGCTGCAGTTGAGTAGCCAGTGGCAGGGGTTATTGCTGCTTTACAAAGAAATCACAGCAACTGAAGCAAAAGCAGAAGGAAAACTACTCAAAAACTCGATTTCACTTTCTGTTCACCACACTTGTACCTACAACACTGATTCACCGATTTCAGCTCCATTGTTGATCCAGAAGCACTGCAGTGATGCCAACCGGTGTAAGCAAGAGCTTTCAGTCAAACCCAGAGAGAGGAACATTGTATAACTAAAAGTCGGTTAAACAGTTCCCAAATTAACTGGTGCTGTGCAGCCCAAGGCTATAAAAAGTCTTGACTGGGCCAGCAAACTTCCAAGCCCGCATCCTGCCTATCTCCCTGCCGCAGGGAGCCTTTGTATGAGGCTCATTGTTACACAAAGCAGCTACTTCAGCAAAGGGATCACTGCAGGAATTTAAGCCTTATTTGAGAGGATTATCCGAAGTCGTTGTTTTGATGTTTCTTAATTTTCAGGGTTTAAGAGAAGAGATACTCCCCCATGGTCCAGTTCATTGAACTATATTCTGAATCCATTGCTTGGCATGTCAGCCCTGCTCTGTTTGTTGCTCCTCATTATTTTTTAATTCATTTCTGTTTTTGAGGGAATGTCCACGTTTCTGTTTAATGAGAAACCTCAGAATTTTTCCCTAACCCACTGATGGGTAATTCCCTTTGCAAGCAACAATAGATGGGCACTATTAACTCCAGACTCCTTCAGTTTGGATGTATACAGTAAAAAAAAGGGGGGTTCTGCCCAAGTGACAAATTTATTCCCTCTTAGCTCGAGGACTTATTCCAAGCAAATATTTCTTCTGACCTCAGACACAGGTATTTCTATTTGGATTGCAGACATTCTATACTAAAATCATAATCAAAGCTTAAGTAAAAGGTATGTATGTCCTGTCAATGAATTCATGGTTATAAAACCTTTTCTACCTTGATCAGTAAAAGAACCATTCTTCACCAATTCATTGGAACTTTACTATAGAAATTCATAGGCTAAAGATCTGAGGAGTCCAATTTTTTCGTGTCCACACGTATAATCAACGTTCAGAAGCATATTTCATTAAGGCTTCAAACCAGTGCAAACCACTGGAAGTCCTTCCTCCCCTGCATGTTCAGTCCTCTCCATTCCTCTCCTCAGGGCATTCACTTCGGTTAAATTATTTGTTCTCCATGTCCAAAACTCTCCTTCAGTGCCATTTAAACGAGGGACCATTTCATGCTGTGTGATCTCAACTTCCTTTGATGACAGCCCTATCCTACTGGAACTATGAAACCGTCAACATCCAGAGCGAAATTGAGGTGTGCAGAAGACAAAGAGGACTCAGCATCCATCCCACAAACTCCTTCAATAGAGGTCAGCAACCTCGGCATCGATGGGCAGAATTGCAAAGCTCAATATTTCAACAAACAGCCCAAAATACGGCTAAAAGTTCCTTGCTGTCTGGAAGTAAAAGTATTTTGTGCACATTGCAGCTTCAGAAAATGGGAAGACAGCACCACGGCAGACGTGGAATGAGCCAACAGATCACCCTGATTTAGTGGAGTGGAAGGTGTGCACGGTCGGCCTTGGGCACTTATGCCTTGCAGCAAACCCAGGTGACAGGAGGGGACTCTGCAGCTGGGACAGAAGGTCAGGCAGGCCACACTAGAGGCTTCTCTGCTTGTGCACCGGATTGTCACAGTCTAGGTAAGGTAATCTGAGGTCACCTTTATCAACAGATCAAACTCAGAGTTGGTTGTTGGGTTTTTTTGGTTGTTTTTCGGTTTGTTTCTTTGAAAACCACCAACCTGGCTTAAGAAACTTTAACTTACCATGCATATCTGCTAACCCAGCCCATATGATATGAGATCCTGTAGTATTTAAGGTTTTCCTGGAGTCAGGCACACACTGTGTTCCCCCCTTTTCAAGGAGCATTAAGCTGCTGCAGTGTTGGGGAAATGCTTTGCCTGGAGTCACCCAGCATATGAAAAGTGGAGCCATTATCAAAAGCCTGGAGTCTCAGCTGACAGGTTCTGTGTAGCAAGGATTGCAGTGGAGTTTCTCCCTAGGTAAATTAAAATGTTGTGGTTTATGGCAATAGAAATATGGGAATATCTACACCACATTAGGCCCTAGCACATATTACCTTCATTTGTCAGTGGCCAGCAGGAGAAAACACAACCACCCCATGCCCCTAGCTGACAAATGTTGTGCTTTTTCCCTTCATGCCAGCCATTATATTTCCCATGGATCTCTCAAAATGCATTTCCACATTACTGGTAAGAAGATCTAATGGCTTGTCCCTCTAATGTCAGTCTTGGTCCTAACAATATAATCCCACCACTGCATGGGCTCCAAATTCCACACTGAAGCAACTTTGGGAACTGAAATGTCAGAGATTAACCCTACCAGGAAAAAAAAGTGAATAGTCCTCTATCCCTTCCCTGCCTGAAACTTATGACTGTGAGCAGGGCTTACTGACTGTAGCAGCTCTGGATATGTACAATATTCAAATAAGCATCTCCTCCTTTCTGGAATTTGTCCATTTTAAGGTTCAGGGATCTGAAGGGCACAGCAGCACACACAGCACAGGGCAGTGAGCTCCCCCTCCACCATCCTCAGCCACACCAGCTGTGTGACTTCCTCAGCCAAAGGAGCAGGAGGTCACTGCTATATTGAGTTCACTGAGTCCCCTTATTTTAGTCTGGTAAAATTAGAGGACAATAAGCTCCTCCTCTGTTTTCTTGAGGCCATTCATTATTTTATAATTTAGCCCTGTGTTATTCATGTTTGTTCAGAGCCCAGTGTCAGCCTTTTTGGCCAGGCCCTTGCCCTGAACAGTCTCATTACTCACTCCTGGCCATCTCTCCTGACAGGGACAACCAAAGAAGTATTTTAGTGATCTCAAAATGCACTGCATTTACTCCTAGCATTTTCACTCATTTTCAGAAATGCAAATCTGCCCTCCAAGAGTTTGATTCTGTATTACATTCCTGCTCATGAGTTAATTTAATTTCATGTAAAATTGATACAAAACATAACTATTCTTGGGAAATAATATTTCACATCCATTCTTTACTGATATAAATGACAGTGTCAAGTAAACTGGAAAAGAAAAGCCAACCTAGCAAAATACAAGCAAATTAATTAAAACCTACTGTCTGTCCCTTACTAAATTATACATTTCTAAATCTTTCAGAGGCATGCCTTTTCAAATAACTCAAGGGATTTGCAGTTGCCTACCCAGCTTTTCATTTCTAGGTCACTTGTTAAATCTACCCCAGGTCAGCGGTGACTGAAAATTATTCCTGTCTGGCAGCTGGTTTGTAGTCCACAGAAAATGAATTAGTGGTGTCATTCCACTTCCTAATGGACAAATGGCCCCATCTTACACTTCGACCTGAGTGACACCGCATTGACCACGGCAGGGACGGAACCAAAGAAACCCTTTTTATTCTGTAGGTGGGTCCTCGTGGCTGGGAATGAGCCTGGTGGGACTCTCAGGGCTGTTACAGCCCCGCTCTACAAAAAACAGAGCCCTCCATGTCTGGAACTCCTGTGGTCGGAGCAACTAAAAGCCCACTTTGGGAGCTGCCGTGGGGGTGTTTCGGTCCTGGCAGGATCTTTGTCTTGTGTGTCGGGGGGAACACGTTACAGGTTGTGCCCTGTTACACTGGAGAGCTGTCCCTCCACACCGTCTCCGCGTTCAAGGGCAGACACTCTGTGTGTGTGTGTGTGTTTGTTTGTCCACAGCCATGCAAGAAACCAGAGGAGTAACCCACAAACATTTCCTGGTTAGTGGTAGGAGAAAGAACATTTTCATTTGATAGAAATTAAAAAAAGTTTTAAATTATTTAATAATAACATGGTTGACAAACAGATGAAGAGTTATTTAAGAGCAAGAGATGGAAATTATAAAATCATCCATATTTGACTTCTACTCATTGTGCTCTACTAGCACTGGAAATGAAACAGGTTTTCTTGTCTTGAAAACTCCCAGTCTTACACTTCCACAAGCATTGCACTCCTTTCTTTTCAGAGTAGACACAAGCAGAAAGGCACCAACATGTATTAATAAAGAACTTTGCATCTGCCTATTTGTAGTTAAAATATTTCTTACAGAAATAAAGTGTAAGTCAGTCCATTATTTTCTCTAGTTTCTCTTATATCTTTTTCCCTGGATGATAAATAAGTCTCTGAATCTGGTACTATCCCTGTCTGAACTGAGCTAGGACAAATTTCCCCTAAGGCCCCCATTTTCCTCTCCATTTTCATTTGTCATTCTGCTCAGCCTGCAGCAATTCAAACAGACCTGCTCCTTGACTGAGAAATCTTCACCTCTTCCTGTGCACCAGGATAAGGTTGCTCTTCTATGGTTATGTGACAACTGAAAATAAAAGAGAGGGACTATCAACTCCATCTGTCACCATCCTTTCATGCTCTTGTCCCTCAATGACCCCGCTGTCTGTGTTCCTATTTATTTGCTTCTTCTGAACTTACTGTTCATCTTTCCCTCTTCGCTGCTCCTCCCTCTCTCCACTGTTTAACCTGACTCTTCCCGAAGCAGCCCCCATTCCACAATAAACAGCTGTTCACTTCAAGGTGATTTCTCCACCTTGGGAACAACAGCAGGATCCAAACTGTGCTTGGCTCCATATTCCTTTCCTAACTGACCACATGACTTCTCTGAAAAGCCAGATGCATAAGTTAGTCTGGCTCTTAGGGAGTTTAAATCTCTGTTTCTAACACTTTCAAGTAAATAACTGAGCTGATATTGCTCCTGTTATTTCATGTGTGACACTTTCTGTTGGACAAGCTGTTCTGGGACGGCTGTACCAGTAACAAGAATTGTATACACAGTCGTATTTTTGCATGTTTCCCTTTTATCCTTTACCGTGAAGTTTACTGCCTTTTAAGTTCTATTCTGTGGTCACAAGTTGTCTCTCTGAGATGGAATTTACCTGCATGGGAAGTGGTTTCTGTGTCATGAATATTACAAAGAATCACAGGCAGATTTACCAGTGTTTTGTTACCCAGAACTCAGAGCCTTTCCAGGGACTTTACAACAAAGACTGGGCACGAGGCCAGTCCAACACTCACTGCCATTTCTTGTCCTTCTCTCCCTGACTGGGGTTTAAGAAGCTGCACAAGTTGTGCTCTGCAATCAACCACACTTTATGTAGAAGTAGAAACAACCTTTTGGTTTTTATCACATTACTTCTGTTTCATTGTGTACATCCTATTTATAAGGACAGACATAAACACACACTCAATTTCCACACAGCATTTAATATTAAAAGATATTCTGGTAGCATCCAAACCACCACGCTTAACAAGACCAACTTTCCACCGGACTTGTGACTGTGTGTGTGTTCCCCAATATCTAACATGACGTGTTTGAAGTGCAGCCCTTCCCTCCGTGGGTACTAATTTAAAAATCAAAGTCTAAGAACACAATTAGACTTTGCCTTTACCATGTCAGGCACTGACCTCCTCCTGACCCCCAGATTTCTGGCTCTACGTGTTTACATTTTGCTTTTACTTGCCCCTTCTTGCCTTTGATTGCTACCTTTGCTAGAGGAAAGCACCTTCCACTGGCAATAAGACAGATGATGAAAAGGCCCTTCTGTCTCTTTGTTGGTGAGGTTTGAATTGTTTGTGTTTGACTCCTGCTCAAAGACTGACACTGGTTATGACTGGCCATTCCTGAATCTTCTTTATAGTGGTGGTTCTTACACAACCAGTCAGACACCACCGAATTAACGATTTTGATTGAGTTTTTGTGATAAGCAGCAGTACAGTTTATGACTGATTTTATATGCTATCCAAGATCCATATTTTCAAGGTAGAAATACTTACACTTGACACGAGCAGCACAGTTGGTGAACAGAGATTTGCTCACCAGCTCTGGCATAGGCTGGACACCAAAATCTGACGTTTGTGGCTGAAAATTTCTTCTCTCTTAGAACCAGATCAGGATTTTATGAACTATTCAATACTACTTCATCTTTAGTAACCAGAAAAGCACTCTCTCAGCAGTTATTTCCATCTCACATAAAACTGCTCTTGCTACTCAAATTGCTCCTGAAACCCTAAAGAAGAGACATAAACTCTTTCAAATTTCACAAAAAATGCATAGCATGAAAGTTACACAAATGTGATCATCAGATATGTGATATTTCAACTTCCACAGACATTGCAGCTATCAAAGGAACAGAATTTCAGATCAGAACCTAAGATAATGGAACTGAACGGGGTCAACAATCCCAACAAATCTGTCAAAGCAGACAGTTGTTAAAATCCTCTTTATTGGGAAACTGTTCCTAAAGCTTGTTCCTCTGACAGTTCCCAATTTTGTCATATTTTTACAGTGTGTATTCACCATATTACATCCAGTCACTTGTGTGCCACTATTGGCCCCAGCGTTTCTTTTCTTTCCCAGATGTCTCCTATCCTGCTTCATTGTCCCTTTCAGCATTCCTTTTGTTAACCGAGGAAAAGAAGCTCTTTCAGTCTTCACACAGGAGCAGCTCTCCATTCTACACTTCACCCCAATCATCCTCCTGCTCACCTATCCCATTTGAATCCAGTTTTTCACGTTAAGAGTTGCAAAAAGCATTTCAGAAGACACATTTCCAGTGCTGTGTTTGGCAGCAGTAGTACTTTGTCCCTTCAGCACTTTTTTCTCCCTTTAGTAAATACCCGAAGCATTCGACAAGCAAAGACATCACACTCTCAGCTGTGCACAAGAAATTCAGACTCATCCTGCAACTGGCTCATATGTTTGTGTCTTCTCACTTCTGGCTGAGGATATCCTAATTTCAACAGTGACACCTCATTTTCCACCAGCAGTGATGTCAGTAGTTAACTACTTTTTGTCCCACAGCTAATGCAAAATAGTGAGTGGAACTGGCTCCACTGATGAAGAGCTCACTGATTGCCTTCCTGCCGCCCACTGGTTCCCTCGCAGTGTCAGCACTGCTATTTTCCTTTATAAACCCCCTTGTTCACGTTAAATACATGCTATTAATTCTCTAGGTTAATAAACTAAGCTAATCAGCACTTCAAGAGCACCACATGAAATACTTCATTAAAGTCCAGACAAGTGGAAGCTAATGTATTTCATTTGCCTAGAAAATTAATTATCAATGAAAGCTAATATGTAGTCCTCCAACAATATATACCTTCATAAATTCAACTTCCTTTTTGCTCTATTTTTCCATTTACACCCATGCTTCTAAATATTCTTCACCCCAGAGGTCGTTCTGAAGCTTTGCATGCTAATAAAGCAAGTAAAGCAATATGAGCCCAAGTTATTGTTTTTAGATGTAGGCCGAGCATTTGCCATTCAATAATCACCTTACTTTGTCCTGGCTTTTTACACATTTTTAAACCACTGAATGTTTCAAGGCTTAACAGTCCTTTCAGTATTTGATGGAGCTGATATGGTTCTTCTGATCTTCTTGAGCTTTGCTTCCACACCCAGCAGAGCAGTTTCCATTTCCACATGCTCATTCATACTCATTCATGTGGGGTATCTCCCTTGGCTGTGTCTGCTTGTTCAACACCTCTAACGTTTTTGAAAGGTGAGAAAAATCTATAATTAGTTCCCCCCTTCAGCTGAGTTACACCATTCCTTCAACCAGACTTCAATCCTTTGTAGATCTATATCAAAGCAGCAGAGGAGGGTTCACAGGCTACTTCACGGAAAATAAATATCCCACTTTTTACTAAAATGCATTTAGAAACCCTTCTGCGACTGACTTGAAAGATACACGCTGAAAACAGATCAAGTCTTAATTCCTAAGTGCATTTTGACAAGTCCAAGAAAGGGAACAGTCTCTTTCCTAATGCAGTAAAATGTCAGATATTTTGCATTGAATGTGATGCCAGACTGAAGTGGTTTCTTAGTTCGGTTTCAGTTTGAAACCACACAACAATCAGTCCTTCCCGAAAGGCTTCATTTTGGTGGAATAAATGTTATCGAGCAACTTTGCTTTAACATCTTCTTTGCTTAGAAGAGAAGAGGGAATCTTTCAAACCACAGAGCAACCGTTGAAAAACTTAAAACCACAGTACCCAAGAAAAGACTGAGCCTATGATTACCTAACACAAAGTGTGGTTTAAGCTGGGCATCACACCAAGTTTTTCACAGAAACCCACAGGGAAAATGGAGTATAAGTATCCATGGTTACAGTGACCTCTGCCTGGCACATGAAGAGATCTTTCTAGAAAAAGCCAGGTAGAAACATTTATCAGGGTCCTCAGAAGCAGCAAAGCTTCTTCCTGTTTTTATACGTTAAAAAGAAGAAAAAAAAAAAAGAATATCATTTGGTACAGACCGTCCTGAACACAGACTGTAACCCAGGAGTATTTTTAGAATTCGCCTCTTGTATGTTTTTCACAATATTCACTCCTTACTGAAAAATAACCTCAAAAATATTGAACCACCTACCTAAAATAATGGGAACTTTCCAGAACAGCGAATTCATTTATCAAGTGAGTATTTAAAGGCTAAATTCTTCCTTCCCATGTGCAGTTGCACTGACCTTATGAATGGAGGAACGGGATTGTAGACTACAGTGTTAATGGAAAAAGTTTGAAGTGTAAATTAAGCTAAACTGGAAGCATCACTGGTAAATATTTACATTTGGGGAAGGTTTTTTTAAACATATGCTGGTGCATAACCAGGTCTAGTGAAGCATGAACAGCCGGGCACATGTGACCAAGTACGCTCGCAACAACTAATTTTCCAGATGCTTCTGTGCTGGGTGCACTAATCTGGAGGGAGAGGGGAAAAGGAGAGCTGAACTGAGTTCACATGGTGACTTCTCCTCTCCCTGGCTGGGAGGAACAAAGCTATTTCACCTTCAGGTCCATGTACAAGCCAGATGCAAGTTCCCCTCCTTGTGCAGAAGGGAAAGGCAGGAAGAGATTTTTAATGCCCTTTATTTTCTAGGATGCTCCTCTTCTATTCTTTATGGTCCTTCAGGATTCTGCCTCACCTTCTGTTGAAGAGGTGAGGGCTCCACAGTTCCTCAGATCAGATTGTTGCTGAATTGATCTGACCTGGATCAGGCACCACGTGCTGTCACTTTTCTGTCAACCCAGCCAGAGCACACACCACGATGTTTGGGAAGTCTTTGATCCAGCCATCATGGAAATTATGTGGATGATGCCTGGTTCGGCACAAAGCTTGCCCAAAGTTGCCTGCTCAACTTCCAAAAAATTAATTTGAACCAGCAAGATGAAAGTTTAGCAAGTTCAGTTGTATGAAATCAGCTCTTTGTACCATATGGCTCTTTATGTGGTAGGAGATACCCTGAAAATCCTTGTGTTTGACTATGAATAAATGGATATAGCAGGCTGTGTATGTGTATTTACTCAGGGTATTTCAGCAAGTCCTGTACAGAGAGGGTTTGACAGTAGGACCAAAAGTTTGGCAACATCTGATGAAGATATATTTTGGTTGTTTTAGAAATGTTTGGTCATGATTTCAACAGACATCAAAGGGATGGACAGTTACCAAGTAAATGCTACCAAAAACATTGCCTAAATAGGAAGCACTGACCCAAAAATGTAAAGCCAGTCTCACTCCTGCACATATCTCGATGGCACATGGCAAACCTGGCTTCCAGCAGTAAAAAAAATGTTTGGAATCCTCAAGTGAAGGACAGATCCAAAGGAAAGAAACACTAGGAATGCTCATCACTGAATCTGGGGGACCTCCCCACTTGCTGACCGGCAGATCCCATCACCAGTGTTGAGAGGAAGCAGAGACAGGAGCAATCCCTGGCATGCAGGTTCTGAAGCATCCGAGCTGACATTCAGCACCCACATGCACAGACTTTACTTCAAAGCTGATGCAATAAAACTCAAACATTTGAGCTTCAGACTGCTAAACTGAGCTAAACAGGAAGAGTGGTTGCTCCTACTCTGCTCTCAGTGCCACTTTTTAGACAAGTGGGCAAATGAGGTAAGTGACTTATTTCAACAAGCTCAGAAGCTCACAACGTGTGAAAAATCAATAACTACTACGGCTTCCAGAGAAAGGAAGTAGAAGAAATGTGTGAAAACGACAAAGAAACAATGGCACATTCTAGAATACTTTGCTACATCCCAAGCACACGGTTCTGCAGACACCATTTCAACAAAAGACGGATCAAAAACTGTCAGGGCGGAAACACGACATCAAAATGCCATTTCCATTGTGCAGAGCAAATGGGCTTAATGGACACCAAGGTATGGGATGTGTCCTGATCCAGATAGCCCTGGGCACTGCTGGTAGCAGTGGTAGGAGGACATGGACTGATGGACCCATTTTGAGTCATGGAGTAATTCAGGTTGGAAGGAACCTCCGGATTCAAAGCTAGGCCAGGTCACTCAGGGCCCGTTCAGCCTGTCAGTCTCCAGGTACCCATGTCCTGTTCACACTGGTAGGAGCAGCAACGTGCAATCCCAGATGTAACTATATTCCTAAAGCTATCTACTCATAAATCATGAGATTGTGCCAATATTCATGTATTCATGAATATCTGAACTAGGTTTTCTAATCTATCCCTGTGCTCTTAAGACAGGAGCACAGCATGCCCTTAGCACAGGTCCCAGAAGCAAATTCCCTCCTTTTTAATCCAAACTGAACTAGAGCAAGTTACTAATGGAATTTTACAGCATAAAAGGACATAATAAGAAAAACATCTCATACACAGAAATCTCTCTGAATGCTACCTGGTTATAGGAAACTTATATTTGTGATATAAGTACGTAAGTTTTACTTTGTTTTCAAAATTGTGATCTAGCTGAAATTCTGGAAAAACACCCACATTTCAACACAGAATCATCAAAGATAAAACTTCAGCTCCAGTGATATGCAAATGAAGACATGTTTGTTAAAAGGATTAACCAAGTTGTTCAAAGCATCTTTTTAGTCTACTCTGCTTCCAAACAAACAATAAACTGTCCTCATGCAGTGAGATTCACTAACCCATAAACACAGCCAAATGGAGGAAGAAGAGCAGAACCTTAATGAGTTTGGTCCCCTTTGACTTTTAGCTGATCAGTGTCACCAATAATTTCAACAGGCTCTAAAATAAGCACTTTCTGTCTTCAAAGTGCCTTGCAAACATCAACCAATTAATCCCTACAACTGTCCTCTGAGGTAGGTAAGTAGGTATTGTTATCCCCATTTTACAGTTGGGTGCACACAGTCAGAGGGTTAAGTGATTTGCTGCAGGCCACAGATGGAGGTGGGATTAAAACACAAGAGTCACTAAGATTCTTTTTAGAGGACAGCACTTCTTTTTTTTGTGCTGACTTTTCTGTGCTGACTTTAGACATATTGGCCTCATGGCAATACCTAAAGGAAACAAAATAAATTCTCCTTGTTAAAAGCAAGGAACCATCAAGAAATCTGGGTGTTTTTATGCCAGTGATGAAAGCACTCTTGTTGTCTTATACTGATGTAATGTTTCTCCTTTAATTTTGTTCTGATATTCAAGTATCATCCCTTTCATAAGGGGACTTATTTCTGTGGTGATGTAACATGCTACCAATTGAAAGATATGTCCTGCTCCTTTGCAGGTTTTATTCTGTCTTTCTGCTTTCCAATCTGTAAGTTTAGGTGGCTCCCTGCAGACACTTTCCTTCCAAGATCAGGGTAACAGTTGGTTGGCTTGTTCCACTGCAGCACAGGCAGCAAGAAATGGAGAAATGAGAACCAAGAGCAAAGCAAGCCATTAACTGAAACCCAACGCCAGCAAAGCGCCTGTAACCCTTCCAACAGGCGTAAGATTGATACCTCTCCCACCTCAACAGAAACATCAGATGGAAAAGGGAGAGTGTATCCTTTTCCTCTCTGTGTATACAACTTCAGGCCACTGGGACACCCATTTGCCATTAAGTCAATCCACTGTATTGTAATAAAAGTTGGAGTTTTATCAGGAAACCCCTTTTCATCCAGCGGCAAGTCCGCAGCATCGCTTCCTGGAATACTTCTCAGGACAGAAAAATCCACTGCTCAGAGCCAATGCCTTGCAACCCCTGAGCACATTTTCTGTTATGTTTTTCAGAAAATGCTCTCCCTCCTTTCAGAAGTTTTTCAGTACAAGAATTGACATGCACAGAGAAAATCAGTGAATGTTTGAAACTTATTCACTCCCTACTGCATAGAACAGTATTTTCAGCCCTATTGCTGTATTTTTGTGATGTGTCCTGAAAGTAAAGCTCCATTAATGCTAAAAAGTTAGGAACAATGTATTCATACACCAATGCAATTAATACATGTTGGTATTCATCTATTACATAAACTAGGGATCATATCCCCTTTGTGTCAGCTATTGCCCACAGGTAATGGTCTCATCAGACTTTTATTAGCTAGAAGTTTACCTTGTTAGAGATATTTGTGAAGCCTTCAGATTAAGTAAATAATTTAACATAGTTAAATAAAATGCAGTTTGTTTTTTCTGCTTCTCTGGATGCTGAATCAAAAGGGTATTTTTCCCAATAGAAAGGTTTGTTAGAAACTACTTTGCTCTTGCATGACAAGCACTTATGTCTCTTTTTAGAAGACAAAAAAAGAAAGTTAATAATTCACAACTGAGGAATTGTACTGTCAGCACAGCAGTGTAAGAACACGTAGGATTTTGACTCTCTGAGGGCACGTTTTCAGAAACAAAAATATGTATTACATGGGTTAGGAAAGGTCTGATTTTCACACTACTTCTGTGACCAGAAAAACATGTAACACAAAACATAAGCTTGGAAATTGCTATTTGCTAGCTCTGTCTTAGGAAGATTTGTGGCTGACTCTGAATTACATGCTCTGCAGAAACACCTCCGTTCTTTTATCACTTTGGAAATCATTAACTTGCCCTGGATGGTCCTCCTTGCAACAAAGGAAGTTTTCACATGCATTTTCTGATAGGGGAAACAAAAGAGATCATAGATAGCAAAGTAGTAGTGTGAATGACAGTGTTAGAGGACCTTCATCCAAACACATTTCAGTGACATCTCATCAGGTAGGGTATCAATCCCCACATTTCCCAGCACTCAGGACTACAGTGCTCCAGGGCTAATCCAGGGAAGCAGGTCACTCCACAGTTCCAAATTTCTTAGGTTATCTATGAACACAAATAACTGAGTGACAGTTCCATATCCCATTAACTAACATAATCAGTTTTACATAATAATCTCTGCTGTTAGAGGTCCACCTGCACGGTACAATGGAGGTGTGAGAACACTTGCCTACTTGGGCACAGCTGCACTGGCAGTTCAGTGCATCCCTGCCCCACATGCCAGTGCACTCCCTGCTGTCCACCCACCAAACAGCCAACTCCCAAACCTGTCCAATAGCTCCTGAGCTCATGTGCATAGAGATCTTTGGCTCATCTGCACCATGGCCACAAGCCACTGCACCACGAGCATATTTTAATGTCCCGCACTGCACAAGTAGAGAAGGAGCCACGGTTAATCATCAGCCCCTCCAAGAAGGCAATACTTCATAAAAATACATCTGTCACCTATATGAATTTCTGGCAAGGTGGAACCCAATCTTTCCTGAAAGTTCACCTCCTCTATACATCTCTACACTGTCCTGATCCATGTTTTAGCACCTGTTCAATATACATCTTTCCAAAACCTTGTTCCCAGGTTTGCTGGCCCAGTGGGCAGCAGCAGCATCTCCCTGCTGAGAACTGCCCAGCACCTGCTGGTGCCGTGAGCACAGAGTTACTCACTGAGGTGGGAGTTGTGGAACTGAGGGGACACACACGTTCCACACACTGTTCTAACAGTTTCACTGTTGGGGTTCCCCTCCTACAAGGAGCAGCTGAGGGAGCTGGGGGGGCTCAGCCTGGAGAGGAGAAGATACAGAGGAGACCTCACCACTCTCTACAGCTACTGGAGGGTGTAGCCAGGTGAGGGGTGGGTTCTTCTCACAGGCAACCAGTGACAAGAGGACACAGTTTTAAGTTGTGCCAGGGGAGGTTTCAGTTGGACATCAAGAGGAATTTCTTCACAGAAAGGGTGATTAGAAACTGGAATTGACTGCCCAGGGAGGTGGTGAAGTCACTGCCCCGGAGGTGCTTAAGGAAAGACTGGATGTGTTTAAGGAAAGACTGGATGTGGCACCTGGTGCTGTGGTGTATTTGACATGGTTGTGTCGGGTCTTAAGTTAGATTCGACTGATCCCAGAGCTCTTTTCCAACCTAGTTGGTTCTATGATTCTGTAAACAAAACTTTTTCTGCAAATTAGTTTACCTGCATGAATATCAACAGTGCTGAGACTCCAGAGAAAGGAAAAGCAATTATTCTGGTTTGTTTTTCTTCATATTTGATCGTTTTCCCTTGCAAACCTGTGTTATATGATTGCTATTTTAATTCTATATGATTGTTAATTTAATTTCAGGTGTTTACCTTATTGTTGTTATTGTTGTTGTTTTTGTCGAACTACTGGAAACAGATCATCATCAGACTTCTCACCCAAAACCACAGGTGCCAGAGGAGTTCAGTGGGCAACCAGCAGCCCACTCATCTTGCAGAGCCCCTCAAAGGTTTGTAGAACTCTGATCCCTCAGATCCCTCAGTAGGGACCATCCCTTTTTCCTGCCTCTCTCAGTACACTCTTTCTTCAGCGCCGGGGAGCGACAACTCTGAGGACAGAGTTGCCTATATTTACACTTTTCCTCCTCCACCACGGTTCCTGGACCAGAGGCTTCCCCGGGAGCCCGCCTGGAGTACCCATGGCAACACGGGGCCCGACAACACACTTCAAAGAATGCTCTTGAGGGAAAATTCAAAAGCCCGCTTGTATGAACACATCAATCAGAGGGTGGCAAATGTCCCCGCGAGGTGCGTGGCCCCCGCGGGCGCGCCGGGCAAGTGCCGTTCCCATGCCCGGGGCGCAGACAAAGAGCGGCCCGAGGCGCCCGCCCGAAGTCCGGGCGGCACCCGCCGGGGAGGAGCCAGACGGGGCTGCCCCGGGGGCGGGGGGGCAGCCCCGCAACTTATAAGAGCCGCGTCCCGCCAGAAGAGCCGGGGCGTGTTTGGAGCAGCGGTGAGAGGTGTCACTGCGAGAGGCGCGGCGGCGACAGCCCGAGAGCCCGGAGCCGCCCGATGGCTCAGAGCATGGACAGCAGCCTCGACAGCCTGGATGTGAGTGCCCATGTGCGCGCTGTTTGCAAACAAAGCTGCCCTCGGCGGAGGCTGCGGGCGGCGGGGTCGGGACAACGGAGGGGTCTGCGGGGCGCAGGGGAGCGGGGATCGGCCCTGAGCCCCGACCGCTGCTGCCTCTGCCCGCAGCGCTTCGGACCCTGGCACCGCTGCGGCCACGGCCGGACCTTCTCCCGCCCGCGGGCTCTGCTGCCCCGCCGGCGGGTCAAGTGACATGTGGCGCTTCTGCGGGCTGGAAAACGCCGGCAGAGCATTTAGCCACGGGAACGATGAGGGGGAGAACAGGCGAGGAAGTTTGGAGCGATGTGACTCCAGGAAAGGGCATCCCTTTGCCCCGGTGATCCCGACCGCGGGCTGCCGGCGGCACCGGGAGCGCGGCAGCGCCCGGCCCGGCCCCCGCCGCCCGAACGCGGCCGTGTCCCCGTGTTTCGGAGGCAGCCCCTCTGACATGAGGTTTTGAGAGCAGTTAGGAGCGAAGCGGAGATCTCTGGCAAGTTCCAACTTTAGGTCCTCGGTCAGTGCCCGCGGGGGGCCGGTGCCTCTGCGTGTGAAGCGCTGCGGGACGCGCGGGCGCGCCCTGCGCGGAGGTCGGGGGTCCGCGGGACACGGGGCAGGGCAAGGAAAATCTGAGGAGCTGAGGAATTGCGCAGAGCCAGATGGCACTCGCCCGCCAGCATTGCTTTTCGGCGCGGTGGCCAAAACCGTTGGTGGTTTCCTGATGCGCTTTCATGCCCTCCCCAGAATTTCGCTTCCTTTTTCCACCGCTGTGCTCAGTGGATCCGTCTGGTGAGCCCGCCGCGCTCACCCCCTGCCCCGCGACCGCAGAGGGTGGGGAACAAAGGGAGGGAACGTGGTGACCCTCCGTGGGGTTTGAATTCTCCTGATTGAGGTCACCTCTCTCTTTCTTTTCTTTATGGGCTTCGGGTTTTTTTTCTTGTCTGTGTGTGTGGAGCTGTCATTTGCTTCTCAGCAGGGAATTCTTGCTATTATTTATCCTTTATTACATCAGCCGAGGGTACCTTCTCTATTTCTCCTTGACCCCATCCCCTTAATGAGAAGGCACTATGGAGCAGCAGCATTTCCAAGTGTTTTTTTTTTTGTTTTTTTTTTTTAATAGCTCTCTATTGCAAGAGTTAAATCTGATGGGTCATGTTCCGTGTGGACAAACCTCTTGCATTCAGCCCTTCTGGGCTCTCCCATTTGTGGTGTGTATCTGATCAGAGCACTGAGGTATCCAGAACCAGCGAGATTTCTGGGAGTAGCCATTCCCTTTCTTTCCCCTTTCATGCCCTGCCCCTTAGCAAGACCTTACTCCTCAGAGAAAGACAAAGGAAGTTCTGTAACTTGTTCTTATTTGCTGTGTACTTTATATATATACTTGAACATTGTATTTTCCTGTCTGGTTTTCAAAAAGTTTGCCCATTTGTGATGATGGGGACTGCTCTCCACACACTGCCACACAGAGTAAGTTTTTGCAGCGGAGCTAACATCTAATTTATTTGTTTTTATTTCTTTTAGCTGTCTTCTGGGTTATTCATCGAATTTTCTGATAATGGCACGGATGAGGTTGGTTCGGGTGACTATGGAGACTATGGAGAGCCGTGCTTCCAGCATGAGAATGCTGATTTCAACAGGATCTTCTTGCCAACCATCTACTCCATCATCTTCCTAACTGGAATAATCGGCAATGGATTGGTTATTATTGTTATGGGCTACCAGAAGAAACAAAGAAGCATGACTGATAAGTACAGGCTGCACCTCTCGGTGGCCGACCTCCTTTTCGTCATCACCTTGCCGTTCTGGTCCGTGGACGCGGCCATAAGCTGGTACTTTGGGAACGTGCTGTGCAAGGCGGTTCACGTCATTTACACGGTCAACCTCTACAGCAGCGTCCTGATCTTGGCCTTCATAAGTCTCGACCGCTACCTGGCCATCGTCCACGCCACCAACAGCCAGCGGCCGCGGAAGCTGCTGGCTGAGAAGGTGGTGTACGCGGGCGTGTGGCTGCCGGCTGTGCTGCTCACAGTGCCCGACATCATCTTCGCCAGCACCACCGAGGTGGAGGGGAAGTACCTGTGCGATCGCATGTACCCTCACGAAAACTGGCTGATCTCCTTCAGGTTTCAGCATATCCTGGTAGGGCTGGTCTTGCCTGGTCTCATCATTCTGACTTGCTACTGTATCATCATATCCAAGCTGTCACACTCCAAGGGCCACCAGAAGCGCAAAGCTTTGAAGACCACGGTGATCCTCATCCTCGCCTTCTTTGCCTGCTGGCTGCCGTATTACATCGGCATCAGCATCGACACCTTCATCCTCCTGGGAGTCATCCGACATCGCTGCAGCTTGGAGACCATAGTGCACAAATGGATCTCCATTACAGAAGCCCTGGCGTTCTTCCACTGCTGCCTGAATCCAATCCTGTACGCCTTCCTGGGTGCCAAATTCAAAACATCAGCTCAGAATGCCTTGACATCAGTTAGCAGAGGGTCCAGCCTCAAGATCCTCTCAAAAAGCAAACGTGGGGGACACTCTTCTGTTTCTACGGAGTCCGAGTCCTCAAGTTTCCATTCCAGCTAACACTGCTCTTGCCATCGTTTTATACACAGACACTTTAAAGTTGTGCAAGAGTTCAGTGAAATAAGACTGACCATAATGTACAGATTTATTTACAGTTGGGATTTTATATTGTTTCTTTTAGTCTCTGTGAAGTTTAATTGACTTATTTATATAAAAAACCCCTTTTGCATTGATGACAAACTGTCTAGGCAGGTCCTGTGGACAAGTGGTTAGTTCACAAGAGTTTTAGTGACTGTCTGTATGTATAGATCTGTGAACTAAACCCTTTGGATTGTAGCAAAGTGATTGTTAAAAGTTTAGAAAATATTTCTCTGTTGTTTATATGTAAATGTTTTTGGTGTTGCTGTTATTCTTAAAAACTTGGCTGGTTATTTTTTACCTTACTACAAGATGTTTGGTTTACAATAGCTTAACTCTGCTGTAGAAATGGCACTTATAACCAAAGCCTCCTCTGTTACATGCTAGGGTTTGCCCCCCCCGTTCTCAGTAATTGATGGTTTGCAAAATTTTCTGTTCAAGGTAAAATAAAAAGTATTTGAAAAATAAAAGGTATTTTGAGTGGTATTTTCATTTCTGGTGAAATGTTTTTCTCAATGCTTTTCTGTACAATTCTCAATACACAATCATTTCTTTGCAAATTGCATGTCTCATGAAAAGCAGGGAAATGAGTTTCAGTACAGCCTGATTATTCAGTTGACACCTGTGAGTTCTAAGTCCCACATTTTTTTCACCAGAATACACTTGCTCCAAATAACATGTTTAGAATTACTTAAACTGTCACTTAAAGAACTTCTTGAGGGCAAAATATCTACAAATGAAAAACAATCTATTTAAGCAATTGCTAACTTTACAGCCTCTGGAGTCAAACTCAGACTGCTGCAAGTGCCTCACCTTTATACCATGTATATAAAGTCAGTCCTACATTTCTGCCTTTTGCTGTGCTTCTAAAATTAGTTTCACATGTTAATAGTAATCAAAAGTAGTTGGATCAAAGTAATTTTGCTATTTGGACTAGAAACACAATTACTGGTGTTTCTGCTCTGTGGAAGGTAAGTTGTTTTCCTCTGTGGATCTTTCCCTCTCCTGTCTACATCCAGGTTTACTTAAGCTAACATTACAATCTTAACATTCTTTTTAAATAATACAAAGTGTGTACCAGTTCTTAAAAATATTTTTAGTAGGGATCAGCCAGACTATAGAATTTCCAGTAATTAGTGTTGAAAACTTAGCTGTCTTGTCATGTCTTCATGTTAGTAGAATATATTCAAAAGTAATGGATTCCCAAAATGACAGAGCCATTTGTAAGTTCCTACATTAAAAGGACAAACATAACGGCTACTTATGTGTGTGTGTGTATATATATATATATATATAACAGTTTGGAAGTCAAAAAAAGCAAAAAAACGAAGTCTGCTAATCACCCAGAACTGAAATGGGCTGCACAGATATTGCAGTGGTATTATCCCAATTTTTCACAGGCACAGCACCCTGGTCACTTTGTGGAGCAAGGACCACTATGCTAAACTCTACATTAAATTCCATGCTTTATTTTAGATATTTTCATTAATACAAGACCTTTCTGTTTTCAACTTCCCTCCTGTCCAGGCAGGACAGCCTTGGCTGCATCCTGCTCTCCGTCCTTTGCAGTGACAGCAGGAGTCACCTGATTCTACGCTGAGCTGTCTCAGTTTGCTGAACCAGCACGAAACTAACCTGGCAGAAAAATAAATCGTTTTTCAGCAATTTAGAGAACTGAATGAGCTCAATGAGGAGTCCCAACAAGCACTACAGAAGTGCAAGATCCTGTAACCCGGAGCCAGGCACAGGGAGAGAAAAGTGAGATAAAAGGAAGCAGATTTCCTCCCACTTTTAGCAGCTAAACTTTTAGATCAGTCAACTAATGTGTATTTTCACTCAACATAAATTAACAACAGGAAAGATGTATTTTCAAGAAACAAAAGGTCTCACTTAGGTCAAGTTGTTTCTTCTAAATAGAGCTGAGAAATAAGGAAAACGTGGTATAAGAGCAGAACTCCTTAAATTGTTTATTTTTGTTGTTCCTTTGTGTGTTTTCTTAATTTAGTGCGGGTTTGCCCCATGAAGAATTTGTTGTTCTAAATGATTCTGATTTTCACCCCAGCCCAATCAATCACTGTGATTTAATTGCACTTATAAAATACTTACAGGCTATCAACACACTGCTGCTTATTTGCTGAGGAAATGTTTAGAGCCCCCAGCATTAACTCAGATTATTCCCATTATGCCTCAGCCACAACTGTTACCTCGAGCAGAGTTAACAGGAAAGAGGGGGCAAGACAGAATAAACTCAGCAGTCATGTTACTGCCAAAGACCACTGAAAGGACACTAAACAAACAACAGAAGAATTTGTGCAGAAGTAAATGAGCAAAATTAAAAAGACTCAACCCATGCCCCACAGGGATGATTTTGATAAAACTGCCATTGTTCTCAGGAGAATTAGTGAACCTATGGACAGAAAACTGTCCTGAAAAGGAGTTGTAAGTTCTTTGGGGTTTTGCTCCAGCAAGAAAAATGAGTCAAAGGCCACGTTTATTTATTTCTAAATAACTTTATATATCTATAAATATATTTGTACTGATGACAGAGCAAATATTTGCAAATTGAATGGAGTTGTCACGAGGAAACACAGTAAGAAATTATGAATCCAGTTCTGTCCTTTTACCTCAAAGTCAGAGAAAATCAGGCAAATTTCTCTCAAAGCCACTGAGCTATTCCAAATACACCACCTTGGTAAAAAACATGAATTTGCTCCCTTTCGAAACAAAATCACTGTTAAGCTGATTTTTGTTGAGGCTGTGACTTTTTTACATCTTTCTGAAGCAAAAGTGGTCCCAGTAAACGCATTTCTCAAAATGAAAATTCAGCGTCAAAGGTGAATGGACCTAATCTTGTAATTTATATATTGGACAAGTCCACACACCCCAAGAACTTGATAAAGTTTTCAAAGGGACTTTCCAAGTTTTTTTCCAAATTGTTCCTCACTTGCATACAGAATAATCATGACATTCTTCAGGATATACACAATGCATGGGCTCAGCATTTTCTCGAGGTCATAAAATAATAGCTGTGTCCAAGTAATTTTAAATATGCAACTCAAGATACAGAGCAGAAAACAAATGTGAGCACCACTGAGTATTGGTTAAAAAACAGTTTCAAATTCGATGTGGTAATTTCAAAGATTTACAATGGATTTACAAAGACTCTTTCCAGGCAATTCAGGCACTCAGTATTTCACAGTGTGCCAACAGCAGTGCTGGACTAAAACATGGATGTTCATCCAATACTCTAATGCACACATTTGGAGTGTTTAAGATTAGCTAGAAATCCTTTGGATCATGCAGAGCTAAGCCAGGAACAGAACATGTATGTGATGTGAACTTGCTTTTGCTTCCTCTGAAAAGCTGTTTGGAAGCAGAGTCAGAACTCTTAAAGCAGGGGGGTAAAATTCCCCTGTAACCCACGGGGTGACGGTGCATTTTCACTCAGTCTGACCAGGCTGTACCAGGCTCCCTTAGCACGTGGAAAGCCGAGTGGAGCAGTGAAGGTGACAGAGCTCCTGTGTGTGCTGAGGGCACAGAGCAAGGGGGAGTCACTCGGGTGGTTTTTTTTTCCTGGCCAGTTTTATGACACAATCATTATACAGGGGCTTGAACTTCTCTGCATATCCCTAAATCAAAACAAAATCACCACGCAAATAAAAAGGAAGTGGCAGCAATAACATGGAGCCATTCATACCAGGGAATGGTTTATCTTGCCATGGCTGTGCTCTAGTTGGACAATGTACAAAGTGACCACCTCGAGATGTTTGGTTGAAAAGGCCATTTTTCACATTGTTTGGGAAAGGAAACAGCATGACGAGGAAGTACTTCCTTGATCCAGGCATGCCTCCAAAATCCCCTAACAATGGAGTATTCTCATATTCTCAGAGTGCTGAAACTTAGGAAACACTTAAGCAGATAGAGCCCCAGAGGTTTTTGCTCAAAGGATGCCACTCCCTCACTTTATGTTTAGAAAGAGCTATACAGACTCTTTTTCGCAGCCATAAATCACGTGTCAATTGAAATCACATGAGCACTGGGATTATTGCTTACAAAGAAGGCACAGATTTCTTAAAATCCTTTCTATTTAGGCAACAACTTTTCTGTCATTCTTTTAATTTCCCCTAATATTTAATATTTAATTAATAAATATTTAATCTTTAACAGGATGAAGTTTAAAGAGAATTTGCTTTCACATCAGTTGTGTCACTATCTTCCCACCATTCTAACAGGACATACAATTAACCAATGCTGTGTTTATTGGGTTTAAAAGCATATTTTAATAGAAGTTTATTATAAGCATATTTGTGTTTGCTTTTTTATATACATTTTACATAAATACATCTGCATATATATAATGATGTAGATTATAAGCACCAATTTTAGGTGTTGATACAAGTGCTCCAGGCTCCAGCACAGCTACTGCTGACTTGAGAGGAGTCAGGATTCATTACAGATGTGGCAGGTATTGATTAAAATGACTGTTTTCTTGAAAGGACAGACGGCTTCAGTGACAAACTCCCACTGAAGGCAGAGACGGCAGGGTACCTAAAGAATTAGGTTTGCTAAAGTGTACAACCTTACAGCCCAAATCAATTACAAATGAAGATTACGAGTTGCTCTGATTTCAGTTGCAGTCAGAGGGGCACAAAACCCTAAATCTTTCAGTCTGGAGCAGGTGGAATTGTTCTGCTGAACACAAGAGAAATAAATTTTCAGCAAAATGGTTTTCTCTTTCTCAAGGCTTGCAAGCTTTGCATACCCAGGCACCGACTGTCCTGCAGTGATTTGTCTTCAGTGGCACAGTGTTTGAAAGAAATAGGTCAACATCTAAAAAATCCTTGTCTTCTGGAATTCACACCAGGAATAGATCCTGCCCACACAAACATGTCAGAGTAAGTAGGAATTATGAGGGAAATTTGAAGGTTTATGCTGTAAAGAGTTCTTTGGCTTCTGGTTTGCTTTGGTTTTCACTTGGATTTCTTTGGTGTTGATGCTGCCTTTTGTTCCTACTGCCCTCTTCTCACAGTTTCTATTCTACTTGACTTTTCCTTTAAAAATATATCTTTATATATATATATAAAGATATATCTTTAGATAGAATTTTTAATGGCTCTGTTCTGTTAAGATTACACACAATATCCCGGACAAGTAAGAAAAAGCAGAGAAACTCTTCAAAATAAAAACAGAGCCTTCACAAGTGTTTCTATGTCTTCTCTTGTGCATTTCCCTCCCAACATCTGCTTTTCTTTAGCTGGAAGATAAATTACTTCTATATTGTATGAAAAGTTTAAACTCAAAGGTTGGTTTTACTCTCAAGTTTCTTAAAGTGCAGTCACAGCACACATTTGTTTACTGTCTTGGTTCTTTCCTACTCAGCACGGGTAATGGGGCAGATCTCCCAGAGAGGGGCTGGATAAGGAGGCTGAGGAGGCCCCTCACCTGCCGGTCAGTCACCACTGATGCCACCACAGCTCCAGGGACATGAGCTGCCCACGGATTTGCTCTCATTACTCAGGCACTTTGAAAGGCTAAAACAAGACCAGACAGCAGTAATTATCACTGAGGATAATCCTAATCCGTGCCTTGCCAAAGGTGAGCATCACACTCCTCAACAGACATAACACAAAATAGACCCAAAAAGTTCAAGTAGAACATCTTTCCTTAACTTTCCTTTCACAACTCCTTGTCACTCTCTTAGAGTTACTCCTTTAAATGTATATTTAAAATACCCTTAAAAACACTGATTCTGCCCAGTCTGTCTACAGGAGTTCACCAAAGAGAGAAATGCAAATATGCTTGACACCAAAGATGAAACTGAGACCTCAGTTTCCACAGATCAACTCCACCTCCAAAATCTGTGGGAAGCAAGAGAATAATTCTGGTGTTTTTATAGAGGTGTTTCAATGTGACAGCAATGTCTTGTCAATATTAGGCTGATGGTAAGCCTGAGAGCTATTATTCCTGCTCTTTGGAGGAGGAACTAAGTCTCATACAAGTGTTAAGTTCACTGCTGGAACTCAGTACAGGAATGTATTGATAAGGAGTCCAACAAGAATGAAAGGGAAGAGGGATTATTGTACAAGGGCATGGCTCACGTTAGATTTAATTCGGCAGCCAAGTAGATTTAATGAGTTCCTGTCCTCGCTTACCCCTCACTATTTACTACCTCCCTTTCCATGGCCCTGCAGGTCATGCTCCCACCCCCCTCTGTTTGCTCTCTTCTCCCCACTCCGTTGTGGTGATCCCTGAGCAGAGCAATCCTGCTCTAACAATGCACCCACGCAAGGCACTGAGCTGATCCACCCATGCACAGGACAAACGTGGAGAGCCTCACACCTCACAGTGAGCTCCTTCTCTCCTTTACTCTTCCCCATGCACACCCCTCAGCCTCTGCTGCTCGTGTGATTCCTCGGCAAACCAGTTCAGCTCCTGAAGATTGGAGTTTCACAGGAATTTGAAGCAATCTGACTTCCTCCGTCGGGAAGATGCTGTCTCCTTCCTTTCCTCCCTCCCTGTTCTAATTCCTTTCATTTGATATCTTCAATACCCTCAGATTCCCAGTCCTCTGGACCTGTCCCCTGCTGTGCATTATCTATGGAATCAGTCACACTTTCTTTTGAAAGGACTTAATTGACTAAATAGACAGAGAGTATCTTTTTTCTTACTGCATTTTATACCATTTTAATGAAGTTAGCTAAGAAAAAGGGCTGACTACATCCCAGATAAAATAAAAGCAGTCAGACACATAGCAAAGCAAAGAAAGAAAAGTAGGTTGGTTTTTTTCCCCACTCTTTCTTTTCAGCAGCAACGAGCTCTTAGTTTGACTCCTCTATTTGTCAATCCCACAGAAAATGAACCAACAAAAGGACGAGAATGGATCTCAGCCAGCACAGTGAACTGAAGTGGCTCACCAAGATGTCAAAAACCAGAGCAACTGCGGGAGTGGAGGCGGATTCACGCACTTGGGAGCTGCGGGGGGAGCAAAGAAATGGGACCCCGGCTTTGGGAGCAGCAAGTTGTCAGACCGGTTTAGCTGTCTTGTCAAAACTTCCCTAAGTAAACAGCCAAACTGCTACACAAACAAACGAGTTCTCAGGTAGGGGACAAGAGGTTGAGAAGGTGAGAGAATGGAGAGAACAGATGCCCCTCTTCAAGGGAAGTGAGCCCTGACCGCTCCTTAAATCCATCATTACCTGTTAACTATGTGATCATGGTCCTGCTGAGGACTTTTCCCTGAAACAAAGCTCCAGAAAGAGGTGTGGAATAACAGTTTTAAACTGAGAGATCTGCAATAACTGACTAGTCATGTTCCTGAGTATAACCTATATTGCTCATCAGATTTAATGTAGCTATTTGTCAGTCCACATTCATAGACTGAGTCCACAGGACTGTTGGAATGTGGTGGATGTTTGTGCTATTTTTAAAAGCGGGATACTTTAGCACAGATCAGGTCTTCTATTTAACAATCACAAAAAAAAAAAGCAAACCATTTAGTAAAAGTATTATGCTGTGATTCTCTTCATATACTCAATCTATCAACAAAGGAAAGAAGAAATTGCCTCACCATATGAAATTTGCTTAGAAAATGCAAACTTAGTTTCACTGAAGATGTATAGTCAGCCCAGTTATGTTGAAGCCAAACTAAATATGCTCTGAGTGCACAGTCTGAATGGATGGAGCTATAGGAACTACATGGCTCTCCCAATATTCTGCAAGGAAGAGGAGAGCCTGGCAACGGCATGAATATTCAGCATAGTGTATTCATCAGTCCACCAGTCTAACCACACCTCAGGCCAGACAGTCAACAGAGCCACAAATCCTTGAATCCACTCACTCTCGCTTCTTCCTACAGGCTAACATGGCGGGAATGTGAAGAAACTTGGCCCCCACATCAAGCACTTTGTGGGGACTCTGTAATAAAAGCTGTGACAGATGAAGGATACAAGATCCTTTGTCTGGGATATTCAAGAACCACTCAGCTGCCCAGGTGTTTGAAAGAGATCCTGTTCATTCATTCACCAGTTCCAGCAACGATTAAAAATTAGAACAAAGATTTTTGTACCTTGTTAGGATACTTTCAGTGTCTAAAAGTAACCCCTTTTAAAATCCCCTGTTCTTAGCACCCCACAGTTTACATGTCCTCTTTCAGTTACCAGCCCAAGTGGGGCCCATGATGACCTCTCCAAGACATGTCCTGGGAGGAAAATGACCCTGAACTTGAAGAGGGTGTTGAAGTGCTGAGGTGACAATGCCTGAGCCCACAGCGGTGCTGTTCGGTGACATTAACCGAGGTAATGGCACCGATGCAGCCAGAGAGACAGCTGTGATTACCTGGCCCTTCATCCATCCCGACTGTCCTGACCACTGGGCTGCACAATTAGTCTCTCCCCGATGTGGTGAATATTTATTTATGCAAAGTTAGACATTTTCAAAAGGACTCCCAGGACAAAAGCACCCCATCAAATACAACAGCACGGCGATTAAGCGTCTCCCAAGAGAGAGCGAGCTCTCAGACTGCGAGGCAACCCGAGCTTTTGCACCGATGTCCCCAGACAAGGGACATTGTTTTTGCGAGAGGGCTCCTCCTCCTGCTCGTCAGTGTTTTGTGTAGGATTAAGTATGCGTTTAAAAAGCACCTATAGGAGTAAGCCCGTCCTTGGAGAAAGCCGAGAAGTGCTTTGTTTTGACTTGAACTGGGGTCCGGCAGATCTACCTTGGTAAGGGGCACCATCAGGTCTGAAACGGTTCTGTACGAGAGCAGCAACAGATACCGGGGGCTCAGATCTGCTGCGAACGGACGAAAGCTTTTAAAGGCTGATGTTTAAAGTGTCCGTCTCATTCGCAGAAACATAAACGTCCTGTGCATCCAGCTGGCAGAGCCTAGGGCCGGACAGACCCCCGTCCCACGTTAAAAGCGGAGCTGCAGACGATCCTGCTACCCCAGTAACTCCCGCCCTACACCAGCAGGAACAGCTACAAAATCCGGGTCCATTCCCGAACTCTGTAGCGAGCGAACAGCTGATCCGAACGAGCCCTTCAGGCAGAGCTGCTCTTAATCCTGAATCAGCAAAACCTCATAATAACTCTCAGCTGCTTGAAATGGAATTATTTTCTGATGACTGGACTTAATCCAACCAAAGGTCAGTACAAATAAAAAAATGCTGTCAGCTCAGGGCTTAATGATATATTCTTACCTCTGTAGGCCTATAATTTCTTTAGATACCTAAGAGGTCATGTCAGTCCTAATGTCTGCCAGTTTTATGAATGCAACCATAAGCTCCTTTTAAATCAGATTACAAATGATTATTATAACTCTAAATCAAGGAAAAGGTTCACCATTTTCTCTAATTGGAAACACTAATTTAATTATAATTATTTTCTTTCCAGATGCTTTGTATTTGTTCCATTACATTACAATGGATAGTCAGGTTTTATGGAAAAGAAACAGTGGATTGTTTATGACTGGGAAGGATGAGAAAGTAGTTCCCATATGTTGTAGCCACACTTGAGCCACACTCCTGTTGTTTTTAAAGCGCAGGTATCTTCATATACAGGACAGGATGGCTTCGCTTCTAGTTTAAAGGAGCTGAGAAGATGGTGTAACTGCAAAGCTTGTGCTGTTCTAGCATTTTTCAAAGATCTTCTTCCATCTAAAAGAGCCAATTGATAAAACCACTACAAGTAGAAAGCTAATAATTCAAGATTTACAAGTCAGTGGGCACAAAGTGGAAAATGGTAATGTATTCAACATCCCAGCCTGATTGGGCACTGAATTAACATGAATAGACATATCCTCCAAAGCACATCTTGTGAACAACCTCACTTTGCCCTATTAAAATCATTGTGGTATCTAAATTATTTTTTATTTGTCAAAAATAAGTAGCTTTCCAGATATGAAATAGGCCAAATCTATATTCTGTGTAGCTTTGCTGAGCCCAATGTTTAATTATTTATTAGATATCAAATGTATAACATCTGTGTAAGAAGGCTGACATATGTTAGGACCTTTGACTTTGATATACAAAAACTGTCTGCTGAGTTAGGAATCTCTCTATAAATTAATTAGATAAACATGAATATAGCATTTGTATTCTTCTAAGTCTTTGCTTCCCCAGAGATGAGGATGATGCTTACACAAAGAACACAAGAGTGAGTGTATGAATGGATCCCTTCTGTCTTGAAAGCACAAGGTTCCACTTTATGCTTCCTTAACTTTTTAGCGGATGTCTTTCACAGTTTAAGGATTTCACAGTCTAAAGGTTAATTATTCTCTCTTCTCTTAAGCCACTTCTGAGGTCCTCCCAATATTACAGAAAACTACACCAGTGCAACTACCTAGATTCTTTTTTCATTGGTGCAAATTTTGTAGGCGAGGCCTCAGGTAAGAACATACTTCTGGAAAGATCTTTGTCTTCTTCATTCATACCTGCAAGCACACAGGCACCCATATGGATTGGATTATACTTTGGGCCACAATCTCATATTTTGATAGGAAAACTTCAATTTCATTTATCTCCAGGGCTGTACTTTAGAGTTGGTGCCCTGCTAGAACTTGCTTCTCCAGCTGCTTGTTATTCCACTGTATAACCACAAATTTTTTTGCCCAACATTCTACAGAAAGCAGAGGCTACTGCTCACACAATGTTATTTCCTTTTTCTCAGCTAGATACGAAAAGTAGTATTTTTATCAAGATAAGGGAAGGGTCACAGTTGATCTTCTAGTGAAAGTGCAGAGCCTTCTCTCCACAGTTTTTTCTTCTGGAGACCCTTCAGTAGAGAACCATTTTTTATGATTTTTGTTACAACTTTGCAATAGAACAGGAGTAGTTTACAGGTGAGTTGCAAGGCTGTAAGTTGTGCCCGTTCTCACCACTCAGAAGTTAATAATCTTCTTCCCAATAAAGCTGCCTATAGCAGGGCATCCAAGGAAACTGGAGGAGCAGACACGGGCCAAGAGCATCAAACAGCTCTTTGCCTGAGTCAGGCCCATAGTGACATGCATGCAAAAGAACTCTTGCTTTTTCAAAAAGCAATCCTGAATAAAAACTCTTCTCATTGAAGATAGAGGCCTTAAGGAACATCCTGCATGTTAACAAACATCTTCAGATAATGCCGAGTTTGATGCTCGTTTCCTAGTTATTCACAGCCCCTCTTAAATGGAGCTCTTTCAGCTCTGAGCCTTAGCCTAAGGAAATCCTGCAAGAACAATGTGGGACTCAAACACACACAGGTTTCCCAAATGGTGGCAAGACCCACTGATGCTGCTTGGGATAGCACGGAGACAGCGAGTTAGAATACCCGCAGAACAAGGAAGGGGCTTGTTTGGACAGGGTTGCTTTGGGTTCAAGCTTTCTTCCTTTCAGTTTGCAGGGTGTTATGTGAAGTGTCCTGCAGTGAAGAAGTTATTCAGCTGCCAGACTGCCTCACCTTTTCCCAAGGATTTCAGCAGAGGGAATTTCAAAGCCACCAACGGCTCACTCCCCAAATAAGCATTCCCATTTACTGCTCTGAGTAAAGCAGTCCGGGATCAACTTGCAGGTACTGAAGGTCGGGTAACACAAAGAGAAGTCTTACTCTAATATGAGATACCATGGCCATGACACAGTTTTATTAATCAAGGTAGAAGATGCCTGCTTTGATGATCCTGGAATTGGTAAAACCAGTAAATATTTACAGAAAAAGCCCATGTATCACTGAGGATGCTACAACTTCTTTGGGACAGCCCCTGTAAACAAGGGAAAGCCCTCAGGATCCCTGAATTATTCAACTTTCCTGCTGAAGTCATCAACAGGGTATAACTGATTCCAGTACATGGACATCTTTCCATTGTACAAAAGATTTAGACAATTACTTTATGGCCTAGATAAACCCAAAAAATCTAAATCTTCCCCCTGGTTCTTCTTTATTTCTAAAGCCAGTGCCTTCTGCAGCCACAGCCTAGTTCAAGCTGTTGCTGGTACCTTGTCTAGTCAGAGCATCCCCAATGATATTTTAATGTTTCCTTAGCAAAGAGGGCACATTTTCATATTCACAGCAGGTCTTACACATCACACAGCTCCACAGATGTGCCAGTGGATATACCTGGTTATCTGTCTTCCCCAGAAGACAGATTTTGATATTGATCAGCCAGGCAACTCCTAAACCACCTTAAATCTAGATTACTCTTTCAGTTTTATTTGTGAAAACACATTATTTCTCTGTTGAGATGCTTGAGTCACATGGTTCTAGGAAAGCTGTCTTTTGACTGCAGGAAAGACAGGAAGCAGAGCATGCCTAATATACACAAAAGAGACACAGTAAAATAAAATGAAATTAACTTAGAATTTTTTTTTTTTATGAAAGGATTTATGACACTAAATAGCCACGAAGAAATGAAAAATAGTAGTCCAGTCAATAAGTGATTCCAGGGGGTTTATACACAGGTAAATACAGTTATGAATTCAGACACCATGTATCATTTAGAAGTAAAAGCAAGGTATAGTGAAGATTATATGCAATGGATCCTAATTCAACTTTTCCCACTAAACTTATTAATAATCAAGCTTTTGAGACAGAACAGAGTGGTCCAGTGAAAGTGCTGCTTTCCTGCAGTCTTAAAAAAGAAAAGGCAGAACTAAGGTACGATTCTTTCTAGCAAGTCTTAACAATCCCCACCCAGCCCAGTCACTTTACCCTCACTCATCCTTCCACGCTAATTAAGGACACTGGATTACAGCTTCATTCAAACACCTGCTGGAATCGGTGGAGGCTGCTACTGGAGGGATAAGCTTTGTATCAGGACACCAGTGTCTCCTGCACACTGACCTTCCTCACTCTTCCCGATGCCACCCCAGCCACCTCCCTCAGCAATTCCGACTGGTGTTTGTCTCCAGAGCTGGGGCTGCTCAGCAGAGTGCTCACAGTGGGCCCTGTGTGGGTAATGATGTGCTCAGCAAGATGATATACTGCAAAGTGAAGTCTCAGGCAGGAAAGCTGAAACAATGAGTTACTCACAAAGTAGCTGGAATACACCACGTTTGCTCTTTGCCTTTCTATACATAAAAATTCTTTGGAGCTTCTTTGTTCAAACACTAAAACCTATCCAACTCTAAACTCCAAATCTCACATCTCTAGCTATAAGCCAGTGCTATTCACTTTAAAAAGCAAGGCTCCTTTACCCATCAGGCACTTCTAAGCACATCTTTGGATGTTGGAGCTGTTGTGTTTTTATATAGTTGAGCTATTTGTCTTAAGTAAAAAAAGTGGCATCTGTATGTAATTTCCACTTGGCACCACTATCTCCTTTTGATGACAGTCTGTACTGTTTCCCTTTCTTCTTCCAGTCACTCCAGCTGCAGGACCCAGATGTCAAACTCAGGAATGTATTTTTTTCCCAGCAGTGATATCTGATTCTGTTGTTGGCACCTCTGCTGGTGGCTGCTCTGAAGCCGCCTGTGTGCAGCTTCCTAAGTTTAAAATGCAGGCAGTGTTTTTTATTTATATGCTAAAACCTTTTCAGTTGCCTTAATTATGGGAACCGAATATTATAAATTCATCAGCTACACAAACATACAGATTCCATTATTTACAATATTGGTTTCATGACAACTGTTACACTTCTGTAACCAGAAACTGGGAGGCAAGAATAAAGCTTCCCAAAGTGCTAATGAGACATCAAAAGTAGTTGCTTACTTTCAATAACTGATCCAAACAAAGAAAAGGTAAATATAAAGCAATCAAAGGGTGATTGATGAGAATAAAGAGTAAGGTAGAAAGGAAAAGGTGAAAAAAGAAATGCATTAAAAAGGAACGAACAGCAAAGAGATGAGGGGAGAATAAAATATGCTAGAACTGTCTAAAAACATTTTGCCACATGTCTCTAAAAAGTGACATTTTTCAGAAAAGAACCAAGGGAAAAACCTCTTCCAACCAACACCTTTCTGCAATTATCTCTTTTTCATTTTCTCCTAGCTCCATGTTTTCCTCTGGGGGACTCTTTTCTGCAGTATTCGGGTCTCTAGCACAAAGACAAGGGATTTGTCTCCTCGGGACTGCTGTAGTCACTCGCAGTGACCGGTCTGGAATGCTGGATGTGTCAGGAGCTCCATCCTCCTGCAGGCCCCCCCAGCACCTGTGTGCTCGCCCTGCTGCAGCCTGTCTGCACACCCCTTAAAGAAGCACCTTCCTCTTCCCCTGCATGAATTCTCCTCTGTATTCAACATGAGTTTGAGGCTGCTTCCATCTTACACAGATAAATAGTAACAGTTCCTTTACATTGATGCATAACAAGTAGTCACAACAAGTTTAGGAGGACAAAAGAGTGGTATATTAACAAAGGAAAAGAGAAAGGATGGTAAGGGCTGAGTCCATTAATGGGATAAATGTCAGCAAGTGCTGAGTAACCCAGTTAGGTAGACAGACAGACTGGAAAGTTCAGAGACTGGAAAATATGATGACATTTTTATAGAGATATACAAATATAGAAATATTAATGCACATTTGTATTATCTTGACAACTCACTTGATTCCTATCTCAATATATCTGTTAGATGTTGAACTCTGCATGTGATTCATGTTGTAGAAGTTACAGAATTATGACCAGAAGTTTAAGCATTCAAATACAAAGAGAGAACTAGCTTGAAATCCAGGAATAAAGAATGCTTACTGGGATTCATTCATTTAATCAGTTAATAGATTATATTTATTTTGCTGTTCAGTCTGGCAAGATGCCAACACCATGATTCCTATTCATCACTTCCATATGTTTATGTGCACCACAGGTAGGGAATGGATTCTATATGAGGAACAAAACCACACACAGGAGTCTCCTGGATAGACAGAACAATCAGTCACTGCAGTACAAAGAAGATAAACAGGTAAGAGAGTGTTCAGTCAGGCTGAAACAAAAACCAGACAGCAGCAGGATCAAGACCAACATGAGCAGGTATTGCTTCATAACATACAGCTCTAGAATTAAAAGATGCTGACAGTTCATAGGGATATAAAATGTGGTATCATGAAATTAGTGGAAGAAAATGCAGCACGGACAAGGAAATGCACAGAGGTTGTATTGGGCTTAAGAAATTCCTGCTCTGAAAACCACTGGAGGCTGGGAGAGCATTCTGGGGAAATAGCACTGTACACTGACTGTCTTACCTGCTGTCCTGTGCCCTGATGCTGGTCAGTGCCAAGACAAGACACTGATCCAGACTAACCTTTGATCTGACCAAGAGAAGTTGTTCTTATGTTCAGCTTTTGGAATTTGAAAAGTCCTACTGAAAGCAGCTGGATGTCTAAATTCCTGTACACTGCAAGTCTGAACACCCAGCTCTGTGTACGAACAATAAAGAGAAAAAGTAACTTAGGAGAAGAGACTGCTTTTTTTTTAACAGTTAAAAACATTAGCAATGGAGGGGCTGGGCTTGTGAGCTCTGTGAGAGGGGATGAAGCAGTTCCATGAGAAAGCACAGAAAGCAGGAAGACAATTCTGCAGATTTGGCACTGGATGGGAAGCTAATGAGGCTGATGGCAGAACTGTATTCCTGGAATGAGACTGTGGCAGGATTGTTGCCCTCCCACACTGGATAATAGGAGTCAGGGATTTTTAGTTGGATTCATTTGGACTGGCCAGATCCAGTAACCATGTCCCACTTTCAGCACTTGGTGCTGATTTCAGCCCCCCTTAAAGAAACGTCCACATTTGCACCAGCCTTTTCGAAAAATGTATTCTCAGGGATTTAGGAACGTGCAGAAGCCTCAATTCCAGTTGAATGAACTCAAGAGCTATCCCAGCTGAGACTAAAAGAGCTGCAGACAGTGGGATCACAGTGCCCACAGCTCACAGCACTGGGATGGTGACAGGTAGACAACAAGAAGGGAAAAACTGGTGTGAGAAGATAAATTCTGATATTTTGGTCCTGAAGGTGAGAACAAAGAACAATATTAAGAGTACTGCCAAGGACAGAATAAACAGCCAGCAGACATTTTACCCCCAGAGAAAACAGACTGCAGACTTCAGTCGTGACAAGTGCATTGTACTTACTTCAAAACTACTTTACTTTAGCAGCATGAAAATTTCTAATTATTCTTATAGTTCTTCCTACAAACAGACTCATGGAGATGAGGTGCTCCTTGGAGTTTGTGATCAAAGTGTCAGAAACAGCCATTACACTTGTAAGTGTGAAAACTGAAGATGCTGGCACACAGATGGAAAAAGGGAGGCACGGATTTTATTATCTGTTTTGCACATAGGAGACAAAACTGTGACACTTACTCAGAGGTAAGATTAGAGGCAGCTCACAAATAAAGACAATGCATTCAGAAGTTCTAAGGACATTGTCACAGTCTTCTGTTTACTATAATTTTTCAATACAGCAAGACTTTAAAGAAGAGGGAAAAAGTAAAGGGAAAACAAGCTTTCCTATATGTAAATAAGGAAGCCAACTTGTTTACAAACTTGGCCTCCAGCACCTCTGCCCCCAGGAAGTGGAATCAGTTTCCTGCTACATCTGCTGCTCAACCACTTCTTCAAACCCAATGAAGGATGTAAATCAATTTTATTTTCACACTGGGACACTCTGGGACTATACTTGTCCATCAGATGTCCTTTGTAAGAGCTGCAAGGAATCTTGGTCCTGCCAAGGAAGAACCAGCAGGCACTAACCCTGACACTAATTGGCAAACAACCTTTAAGTGCAGGTGGAGATGACGTGAAAGCAAGTGTGGAAACTAAGACAAGGTTTCACAGGCCTCTTATAAGAACTGGAACAAAATCAGGGAGAGAATAGCTTTGGCCAACCCAAGCTTATTGTAATTACCTCGTTTGTGTTGTGCTTTATCTTCCAGATGTCCATCAGGCAGAGCTGAAGAGATGAGAAACTTTCCCCACAGCAGCTGGAATACACATAACAAGAAACCAGAAAACAGACTGCCAGAGAAAGAGTGGCTTTTCTTTTAGGTCCTGAAGGGAAGGAGATAGATTTCAAGGGACCCACAAATCCTGGAAGAGGGCTCTGAGAATTGCTCCCCAGTTCTCATTGGTAATTCATCAGGCCTGAGCAGTAAAGCTGTGCAGTTTGTGTCTGGCAGTCTAGAGAGGGAGAGAAGAGTCAAGGCAGCCTGATACTGTGCAGGCCAGTCTCAGTGCCAGAACATTCACAGGCAGAGAGGAGGGAACCACGTGCTGGTTTTGTTGTGTATGTTCATGTAAAATGTGTCAGTGGTACTGTCTGTGTCACTATTACAACCCCTGGCAAAAAGGAGGAATGTCTTACAGATTCCATCAACACTGTCCTGGGGAGAGCCCTTGTGTCACAGCCTGCCCCAGGGCCAGAGCCAGGAGATGTGCACACAACTGATGGCCTGGACAGAGACTGGAGACAACAGAACATTCCCTCGCTAACACTGTGTGGGTTTTCCATGACCTAAGGAAAAATTTGACTCCCAGAGATTTTGTGTTCATCACAGTCACTGGAGGTGCACAGTTCAACGTCATATTTATATCCTTGGAATTAAAACTTTCAAGGGAAAGGAATGATTCCCCAAGCTAAGTAGGTCTTCTGTGACATGAAAGAACGAGGCTCCACCTTTTGAAGGATAGATCCTACATTTGGAACTGATTTCAGGCCCATCAGATCTGTTAGAAATAAAATCAAGATGGGTTGTTACATGTACAACATGGCCTGCACTTCAGAGGAGACTGTGACATATTGGCTGTGAGTCTTGAAGAGTTAAGAAGTGCAAAACACACTGTGGAGTTTGTAAAACATTTCACCTGCCTGCTGCCAAGATGAGGGTAGAAAATAAGTCAGGATGAGCAGGAAGCTTTGCTGCTGACCCTCAAGGTAAGAGGATGAACTGCACAATCCTGTAGAACCAGTGACACTGGGCAACAAAGTGATGCAGTTTCCTACGAAATGGATTATAATGGGCAAACAAACTAAGATTAGGAGAGAAGAGTAAGTTAAGCCTCTGAAATGACAGTATCATTACCATCATAATCACCCTGAGCTTGAATTTGACAATACAAACACTGAACAAAATGAAAGTCTGAGGTGGCTCCTCAGCCTCCTTTCCTCCTTTGATACTGGAAAATAAATACTGTGAAACAACTTTTCTCTCATATACAAGAGATTACAATCTGTGACTCCTAGATTATATAAACAGCTATTTTATTTGGAAGGTCTACCGTGAAGGCAGCAGCTGTGGAATACACAGATTCAAGTAAATCCAGTGGAAGAAGTAGGCTGTATTATAAGAATCTTACATGAGACAAAAGAAGAAGCCACGACATTTCAGGATCAGACTATAAATGTATCCTTTCAAAATTCCCTAAAGGTATTTTTTAGAATTGGAACTTGTCAAGTGATTGTCCCAGTAAAAGCAGTTTGTCATGGGAAACTCTGAGTGGGTTCAGCAAAATGGAGAAGGGAGAGAATGAAGCATTTTAGCACAAAGCTTAAAAAAATGGAAACATCCGGAAGTGCCTCAAAGGGAAACATCACTGTCCTGCAGACAGAACAGGCACCAAAAACCCCCAGTATTGCTGTTTTTCCTTTGCTTTTTTTATTATGCTCTTGAAAGATTACCCAAGCACTTTTTCTGCTGACAGTCAAGCAGGATATAATTAGACATAGTCAAGTAAATTTGATACGTGAAAAATACAATGAGATTTTCTTCCTCTTTCAGCAACTTCTTCCAGCCAACTGAATGCCCACCCTGAGGAAGGAACACTGCACATTGTTAACATGCACAGACTTCAGGTCTGAGTGTCTAATTCAGCCACTCATATAGAACTCTGAAGAGACCTGCATTTCTCTAACTCCAAAACTGAACTTTGAATGCCATATTTGGTTTTTTTTCAGTAGATAGTAAAAGCAATGATTTAAAATAAAAATAGAACCAAAAAGCTGGTAACTTGTTTTACACAGCTTTTAAATTCATCAGCATAGTAATGTTCTACAGAATAGAAATACAGAGTTACTGGGTAAGTAACCACCAGCTGGTCATCACCCAGCAAACAAAGGAATATTCTTTATTATCATTATTCAGAACTGAAGTCTTCTCAAAACATCTTTGTGACAATGGCCATTTGCCAATGTGAGAGAAACAGTCCTTGCTGCTTCTCAGCATCTTTGGGCTGCAATGATCTGGTGATTAGTTGCACGTGGCAAAATACACAACTGATAGGGACTGAAGAAAAATGAGAGCAGTCTCGGTGAACATGACCCAGTTGATAGTTTTAGGTAAATTAGCAGCTCACATGTAACGAGCTAAAAACATCACGGAAACCGCAAACTGATTTATGCTCGCTAAGATTCTGTCTGTAGTCTGCTCTCTAGCTGAGATGAACTCAGGTTTTCTAGACTTTTCTGGCACTGAAAACAACGTCTGCAGGGCAGATGTCTGGTGGAAATCGAGACAAAAGCAGTGTGATAGAAGTAATCACACCAGATGTCGAGAGCAAGCAATTATCCAAAATGAAATGAATTGACAGGAGATCCAAATCTGAAGGCACTGGTTACCTTTAACCACTTACACTCTGGCAGCGCTGACAGAGGCGAGACGAGCATGAATTTTAAAAGTGAGCCCTACTAGGTAAGTCAGTAGCTTCCCTCTCACAAAAAGTATCTGACAGCAATCACTTGAAAGGTTGCAATTATTGAGTGGCACTTGACCAAAACATATTTCTGCGCAGAAATTTTCAGATTTTTCCTCTAAAGGTCAAACTCTCCTACCTAAGTAAAGAGTAGTTTTCTGCTCAAAACCCAATATTATATAAGGCAGTAGGGAAAGAATCCTAGAATCATTCCTTACTGAAAATACAGGGCTGGCAGTTGCTTTGGTGTTTTGTGCAGTTTCTTGATGAGAACAAGTGGAAATACAGGAAATTCCATTTAATGATAAGAAAAAACCCTTTTTCATTGTGAAACCCCTTTTTCATTGGAACAGGCTGAACTGGGAAGTTGTAGAGGCTCCATCCTTGGAGATATTTAACACCCAACTGGACACAACCCTGGGCACTGTGCCACAAAGTGCATACTTTACTGCACTTCTCCTAATGCACTTCTGGATGTTCTCCTTTACAAATGGAGCTGCCAACAGTGTGTGTTTCACTGCTCAGAATTACAGGCAGTCACTTTGCTATATTTTATACCTTTTATAGAACTGCAGTTGTTAAGGAACTGGTACTTCATGCACCACCTGATGCAGAAGAATCCAGTTTATTCAGAGAAATTATTTTTTAACCATGCACACCCAAATCTTCTCTTTCCATTAGTGAATATCTACTGCAAACTCAGTCTGCAATGTTATGAGGTGATTAAATAAACAATCCTTTCATTTTCACAGGAACACTTCTCACAGAAATACTTAACTAACACAACACAGCTCTTACTGTCCTCACCTGCTGATATTAGAAGTGCTTTCAAACTACCTGCTTTCATACTTACATATTTAATACTTGCACACTAAAGCTGTTTTGCAGGTACAGAGATGATCACAGCACACCAATTTCTGGTGTTCCACATGCAATGTGCAAACCCTGCCATTCCCACAGGATTACCAGTGCCACTCTGAAAAGTTTAGCTATTTGGTTCTTTGTTCTGATATATATTGGCAAACCAGACCAATATTTGTCACTGTGTCAGATGCATGATAAAAATGTATTAGCAATGGGAGATACCATTTCTTAAAAGCAGACTTTTGGTGGGATTTCTGCAGTAACAAGTGACCAGTGATAAACATCACTCTTGTCTCTGCTTCACAGTAGAACTGTATCCCAGTTTGGCAGGACACCTCACAGGCAAAAGAAGCTTTGCAAACATCTACATTTATCATTACTAAAAATAAAATATATACACTAGCAAAGGCATTTAATAATCAGCGCTTGGTAAGAATCACATTGTTACAGAAAGCACTTCAGCAGGACTCCAACTACGCCTTCTTTTGAAATTTTATAAGATATCTTCCTTTGAAAGTATTTCAGACACATTTGTTATGGAAGAAGAAGAAGTATTGATAACACCACACAACAAACTTTCTACCAAGTTCACACAACTGAGTCTTTGGATCATGTACCTTCCACATGATATGAGTCACTGAATTTTTGGATGATGCTGTAAATGCAATCAAAGCAAGTTTAGTTTCACTTTGGTTTGTTAGAACTACAAAAGAAGAAGGAAGAAACAGCAATTTGCAGGGAAATGGAAAACAAGGCAATATAAATAGAAAAAAATAGTTACACTTAATGAGATTTGTTTTCATTGGAACCGCTGCTGGGTTTCACTTTCAAACTACAGAGTTATCTCCTTTCATTTGATTAGAAACAATGCTGTGCAATCTGTCTGAGCTGCTTTGATTCTCTCACAAATAAAAGAACAAGTGCCTTCACGCTTAAAGAGAGAAAACATTCAATTTAAGGGAATGAAAGAACAAAGAAAGAACCCAGTTACTTTAAATCCAAACATGAAGACAATTACATCACAGATAGTAAATCACAGTCTGGCAAGGATGCTGGTGGAGAAATTCTGTTCTGTCACAACCCAGAACTAAAATTCACAGGATTACTTTGGAAGGTCATAGTTGTGGGGTTTTTTATAATAACTCTCTATCTCAAAGCATTTGTTTCTTTTTAGTAGCTGCTCCCAAACTTTCCCCTTATTGTTGTTTTCCATCATCCCTCAGTCTCCCAATGCCTAACAACTTTCCTGTCCTTGCCACCTCTTTTCCTTCAAGCTGCTTAATGTAATTAAGTAATTTAAATTATCAAAGCAATTATTCCCAAAAGGAATACAGGTTGACATTTGCTGCTTCTTTCTGTCTTGCATTCTCAAAAGCTTATTGATTTCTCCAGCTGAAAACCTAAATAATTAAGATTTTGCCTCTTCCCAGAAGCCTTGCCTTGCTTGTACTTGTGTGTTCCCAAATCTCCACAGCTCCAGCAGTGCTGTGCACGTGCTTGAACCACCCATGTGTTGGACCGTGTTCCTTCAGTGTGCATTCCTTCACCACCTGCTCCATACCTGTCTTAGACAAACCTTCCCCACAATTCAGCAGTCACCCACGTTGTGCACTATAAATAACAACTGTGTTTATATCAGTCATGTTGCTGCAAACCCCTCAGTAGGCAATGACACAGTCTAAAGAACACCTAGAGAGTGAGCCAGAACATTAACGAATATTAACGACAATGAAAGGCTCCAAATTGTCACTTAAAACTGTATCAAGTTATCAAGGGTCAGCCTCAGAGGATAAACGTTCAGCCACAGGCTGTGGAAGCAGAGTCTTCAGGAGAAATCTCTAGCAAACAACACAGCCACAAATTTGGAACAAATCTAATGGAATCTGCTGACAATTCCATGCAGCTGCATCTTGGGATCTCTGTCTCAAAGCACACCTCTTCTCACTGGGAGTGCACAGTTTGTGGCACTGCTATTGACTCTGCACTTTTTGCATATCAGAGTTTCTTCCCAAAACGCAGAGGAATCACTTTGTGAAGAAGAGGGAAGGCTAACTAAGGGGAAAAAAGTTCTTTTCACAAATATATTATGTTTCTAGTAGCAATGATGCTGCAACTGTGGCATTCTGTGCATATAAATAATTTAAGCTGTCTAGGGATAGCCAATGGTTTTACTACACAAACCAATATATTCAGTAGTTGCTTTAGTTCAGGCCTGACTAAGATCTTATACTGTAGAAAGGCCAGCTGTTATTTCACTTAAGTCATTTGTCTAGTAAAAGATATTACTTCTTCATAGGAGCCTTGACTTACTTTATGTTCTGCTCTTTGCTGTTTCCAACTGCTGTAAATTAACAGAGATCACATGTTAAGTGTGTGGTTACTTTTTATGCACTCCAGGATAAGTTGCTGACTTCATCCTTTATTTCACTTTTGAATACATTATTTTTCACTTGAATACTTCAAGTTCTTCCCTTTGCTAACAAAGTCTACTGTCAGTGGTAACATGTTAATTCAAGTATATGTTTGAACGGGATTCCCAGGCCCTAATAACCATCACTTCCTGCATTCATAATAAAACCAGTGTGAGATGGCCATGTTCTCACACATCAAACAAAGCTGCAGGACAGCCAGTTCAATCATTTGCCAACATACTATTTAATACAGCACTTTTCTGAGTCTTTCTCATTATGCACAGGGCTGTTTAGGACACACCAGGGGAAATGCTCACCAGCACCACTAAACTGCTTGATTTAAATTACTTGCTCTGTGTCTTGAGGTAACTTTGGTATCTTCAAGCAGGAGGTTGAATGATGCAAAGTATTTTTTTTAAACAGTTTGCCAACCCTTAACGTGTTCCTTTCCAACAACATATGGTATAGTCATTGTTTAAAGGCAGGTTCTCAGCAGTGCACATCTTTCACTGCAGGGATTGAGGCTGGGGACCCATCTGCTCAGATCTATTAAACTCTCCATACAATTTCAAACATTTGCTGCACTGATGACACTTTCAAACACGGCAGGATTTTTATAACGTAGGTGAATAGCAAGAACAGGATCTCACTTTAAACAAAATCATCTTAAATTGTTGTCACAGAAAAGGAAAAAAGGGAATAAACAGCTGCAGTCCTGAATCCCGTTAAACACAATGCCAGGGCTGTGTGATACAGGCTCCATGTTATAAAGCTTTTTTTTTGTCCTTTAAACTAAGGAATGTGCAAATGGTAAGCACGCTGGCTCAACAGAAAAGCACTTTACAGCACCCCCAAAACGTGGAGGTGATCTCTTTTATTAGGGCAACTAAAAATATAAAGAAGTGGTCTCTGAGAAATTTTGTTTTAATTTGTTTTATCAGAGCTTTTGAGAAGTAAAAAAGGAAAATCAAAGGGCTGCCCTGTGTGGTTCCTCTTGGTAAAATAATCAGCTTTGAAGTTATTCTTTGGATAACACAAGACACTGGGTTAAGTAAGGGGCACCTCCTTAGGATTTATCCTCATTTGACACAGCCCTGCCAAACATATGTAAATTTTATACCAAACTAAATGTGCAAATGTGTATTATACTAAACACTATGACTGTTCCTTAAATAACCACACAGCTGAGAAAAAAGGCAGAGGAAAACACAGGAGAGTGAAATCAAGGAAAATCTAGAGGGGGAAATATAAAATGAAACAAAAACTGAACTATTGATCCACCAATGTTCTTACACCGGCCATTCCCCAGCTGGAGTAATAAATATATCAGAGTTCACCAAGTCATCAGCTCTGACAACTCAGACAACAAAAGATCTGTACCTATACACAGAGTAAATGAAATCAGATTTGTTGTCAATCTGATAACCATCATATTTTGACAGTTAATTATGTTCATTTAAAGAAGCACATCCCAATCCATGATAACTAAAATGCCCACTGCAGCTGAAAATCCGTTCATTGTTTTCAATACATGTTTTTTCTCTAAATTCACTGATTTTATTGTCTAACACAATGAAAAAAAATTTAAAATAGAGCAGGAAAGAGGCAGAAATGAAAAAAAAAAAAAGAGACATTAAATAAAGACCACTGGTCAAATGAGAAAAACCACAGGTCTCCTCACAGCAGCAGTACCTTGAGTACAGGGTTACAAACATGAAGACAAGTTCAGACTTTTCTGTAGAATTTTTACACTGAATATGGTCTACCTTGTACCACAGCTTTCCATGGCAACTTGCAATAAAAACCTACAGACACTTGAATGGCATAGTGGTAAAGGCTAAGGCCTTGCCTAAACTTGCTCAGCCAAATAAGATAAAATCCACATTCAAAGTAGAACAATTACTTTAAAAAATTCCAGAAGTCCGAACTCTCTCCATATGGGCAATTTTATTCTAGAATAAAAACGTCCAAGAGTGACAGCAACAAGAAAAACCTCAGAAATCGTTTTAATGCAGTTCATAACTTGTCTCCTGTATCATGGAATCACAGAAGGGTTTGGGTGGGAAGGACCCTAAAGACCATTTTGTTCCAACCCTCTGCCACGGCAGGGACACCTTCCACCAGCCCAGGTTGCTCAGAGCTCCATCCAGCCTGGCCTTGGGCACTTCCAGGGATGGGGCAGCCACAGCTTCTCTGTCCACTACGCCACACAGGTTGGTGTCATCAACAAAATTCCTGAGGGTGCACTCAATCCCTCTGCGCCTGTTGCTGGCAAAGGTGTTTAACAGCCCCAGTCCTGAATCCAGCCCTGAGGAATGTGACTTGGCACTGGGCTCCACTTGGACACTGAGCCATTGACTGGGTGACCATCCAGCCAAGTCCTCACCCACCACGTGACCACCCATGCAATCCCTCTCTCCAGTTTAGAGACAAGGATGTTGTGTGGGACAGTGTCCGAGGCAGCCTTGCACAAGTTCAGGTGGGTGACACCAGTGGCTCTGCCTTTATCCCCCCAGGCTGTAACACCCCTGTAAAGGGCCAGCAAATGTCAGGCACCATTTACCTTCAGTGAAAACAAGAGCACAGCAATCCTGCACTTCTCAGTAAGCAAAATTAACACCGTGTGTTTTTGTTCATTGTTCATTTGAAGGCACAAATCATTTGCAAAAGCTGTGACTTTTTGCTGCTGGTATGATCATTCCTCACGGTACTTGCATACAACCCCATTACTGGAATTACCAAACTGCAGCTTTTGGTTGGTGTCTATTTATTACCAGTTGACTCTATTAATCATCACAATATACTTACTGATTGATTATATTAAATTCATTGAAAAATTCTTTCTTGATAGCAAATACCAGAGGAAAAAATATTTTGAAAATTCTTATTTACATTTTTTATAGTATTTTGCCACTGGGATATGGTATAGCAGTTCAAATATGCTGTGGCTTTCCAGGAAAGTATACTCAGACAAAACAGAAAATTCCTCAAGCTAATCTAGGTGAATTTCAAAAGACATATAGGAATCATACCGTGGCAAAATGAAGGCAAGCAGAAGAGGAAGTCAATAAAGAGAAAAATCTAGGTGTCAAATCATATTTGTGGAACCTATGGAAACCTCATCAAAGTGGACAAGATTTGTATCAAAGGCAATGTGAGTGATGTCAGAGTGAAACTGAGTAAATGTGTTTGGAAATCTGTCTCAACAAAACTAAAGAGCTCAGTGTGGGGCTGTAAAAGTCAGATTAACGACTGACAGCTCAGCCTTCAAATCAGATCCTGCAGCTGGCATTTCGGAGCTCAAGGTACAGAACAGGATGGTCAGAGGTCTGTAAAAGGCAGAGAAATTCAGAACTGAACACAGGCTCTCAGTGTTGAAAGCTGTCTCTAGATATCAGAGAGAAAAACTACTGCATAAAAATCTCCAGCAGTAAATACTGCAACCACTCTACCGCAATAACTTGGCATGCATTTTGATAGTGGGTGGGATTTTCAAGCTGGGCCAGATCACTGAAGAACCATTTTGTACAATAAAGATCATACCACAGCAGTAAAAAATTTAGGATACTGTCAGTCCTCAGCCACAGACTCTTCATGGTTTGATAACATTCTGCTTGTTGAGTGAAGATTTTAATGAAAACAGTATTTCAGAACTTCCTTCCTTTGTGATTATATGTCCTCACCTTAACCTTATTTTAACATTGTGTTTTGTGTGGGCGTTTATTGTATTGCAGAGTATGGCAAATCTGATAAGAGCAAAGCAAAGACTGAGCCCGGGCTTATTGTATCAGAATGGCTGAAATAATTCCATATCCTGGAAAACCTGGGAACTTCTGATCCTGCTTTCAGACACAGAATGGATATGCAGTTTTTGATCACAGAAAATACTCTTGCAGTCAAACACAAAGCTAAACTTCAGTTGTATTCTCCAGTGAACAATCAACATGGCTCATTTCCTGGGCTTTGGGAGAAAAACTGTTTCTTGCACAACCCAGTGAACTGAGAATAATAGGAATGATATGCTTGATGACAGCAGCAACATACTATATCTAAAAAATATCTCAGAAGACTGCACTTCTGAACCAAAGTATGAATGTGGTAGGGAGAGCACACAGGATGTTTGATCCCAAAAGATTTCTTTCTTTCAGTGCCCTATGAGCTACAGCTGTTGCTGTTACCCCCTCTCTCCCCCCATTACCTGGACAGTTAATTCTCCCCAGACCTTCTAACTTGTTTCTCAAAAGATCACAACAGTTATTGAAAGACAACAAAATCCACTCATTTCCATTCTGGTTTCCAAAGTAAAAAAGTTATTTCCTTTATCTACACTTTATTTTAATGTAACTTCTTTCCATGCCCTGTGATGCAACAAAAAAAGTGTAATTGCCTGAGTTTGTTACCTTACAGGACATCATTTTTTAGATATAATGGAAATATTATGCCTGGTTCTTTGTGTATTTTTTTGCAAAGAGAGTTTCTTCTGCTCTCACCATAAAACATCAATTATTGAACTGAGGAACAATACATGCTGATTCTCCCTGAGTCTGTTGGGATCACTCCTGAAATTCAGAAGTGGCTGGCTGCTGCAGGATGGTGGCCTTCACACAACAGGACACTGTAACACCATAGCCATATTCTTGGGGGGTATATTCAAGCCCTAACATCTCCCCAGTGGCCACTACAATAATACCTGCCCAATTCCTCTGAACACATTCCTACTACTGGCTGGATTCCTACACACACCTAGAGGAAAAGCAAAGACTGAACAGCCTGGTGTGAGCAGAGCTCCTGGCAGGGCACCATAGAAACTGTTCTCTGTAAAAAAATAATTCAAACTTACAATAGATACAGCTACTTGTAGGGACTTTCGGTTCTTCCTGAGTTCTTACAACGACCAGTCATATTGACCTATATTTTCTTAAACCTTTGCATTTAAAAAAATAAGCCTACACCACCAATAGATTACAGTTTGAAAGAGATACCCTTTACAGGCAATCCTTTTCAAAATTGTTTCTAATATACTTCCCTATGCTTCTGGTAACTGTCAAAAATTGGCTTCATATCAGATGGAATATTGGTCTGATTTAATACAGCATTTCCTGTTTGGATATTTAACTAATTCCATTATTCTCTCCAGGGCTCCAGTTTTCAGTGGGAAAGCAGACTGCACCAGCCTCCAGTGAAGGCTGTCTCAGTGCTCATTTCCTGACTCTGATCTTGACTTCTGAGAGAATTAACCATTTAGTTCAGTGAGCTGCTCACTCCTAAAGTGGTCAAGATGTCCATCAGCTACCTGCTTCACAACCCCCACAGCAGAATTTAGTTGATATCACTGGAAAGCTTGTTCCACAAAGGCAAGGACTTCAAATTTCCAAACTGTTGCCAACTGAAATTTCTGACAAATGTTTCTGCTGTAAAAATGAATACTCTGTATGTACATATGAAAGGAAAAAGAGACTTGGACAACAAACAATAAGCTGAAGCTCCTTTGAGAACAGCAAGGCTCCTTAGGACTCAGCTCATTAATTTTCCCGGAGAGATATGCAATTGAAATTCGGTGAGAGCTGAACACTTGACTCCCTCAGGTTCTTTAGAATCCCAGATGAAGTGATATTTAACTAATTCCCACACTAATAGAAATCAGTCACTTGGCAGAACGATGCAATCTAATTGTTGGTCACTGGAACGGGTTCAGTCCCCAGCACGGCACTGAGTGCCTGGTTAGAGGAGCTCCCGTGTGCTGTCCCCGGCTCTCAGCAGCTGAGAGCCCAGTCACCTGGAGCGGGGTAGGAGGGAAGTGCTGGAGCTGGAGCAGCCTCTCATTACGTGCAGTGAGGTTGTGAACGTGCATCCAGCTTTCCACAAGCGCTTTGGGAAGCAGGATATTCTACACATCAGAAGTAACACATATTTGGGATATTCTACACATCAGAAGTAACACATTCTTTGGGTGTGACCATCTTCCCACGTTCTATAAAACTGACGAAATTAGAACCCTCTCTGACTTGTATCAAATCAAATTAGACATGTATGGAAAGACTGTTGAACATCAAGAGTTTTTCTCCCCTTTCCTGGTTCGTTTTCCCTCTTTCTCGGTGTCCTGGCTTGGCTGCCAGAGATTTCTAGACTGGTGAGCTCACTCTCCCCCTCCTCCTTCCTTTGGTCCTTTCTGCTCGCCCTGCCCGGGGAGGCTCTCAATGGGCTCCCGCAGCCACTCGGGCGGACAGCATTCCGTTGCCAGGCAACTCCCTGAAAAGAAGCACATGGAGCTGCGGCACAGACAGAGCGTGCCCGTCTGCTCCAGTGATGCTGTGGCCTAATTTCTACCTCTGTTGTGTTGGACACAAAAGGGAACATCTCCAGAGTAGTGGGTTAGGGAGTACGGAATTATCTGCACGGTTTTTTGGTGTTTGTTTTTCCCCTCTCTCCTGATCGGGTGTGTCCCCTCCCATCCCCGGGCCCCCAGAAGTCACGCATGGCTAATCTGCATGCAGGCGTTTGGGATTGCTCCCTGGGCTTTGTGGGATCCTGACAACTTTCTGTTAGCTTTTGGCTGAGTTAATAGTACTTATGGAGATCTGTTAAGCTTCCCTGTAGCTCTCCCATAAGGGCAGTTTTGCATATAAATTCTCGAGGCCATTCATCTTTTCCTACCTGACTCTTTATTGCCTGGGTGTTTGGGGTTTTCTAAAAGGCCTCTTTAGGAATGCAAGCATAGCTTTTCTTATTTTCCCTCCTTTCACTGTGCTTTCCTGAGAACAAAGAACAGCAAACTAAGAAATTCCTTTGGTTTTTCCATGGCCTGAAGAAAGATCAGTGTTTTATCCATGGATTTAGTTTTGGACTGACTAATCTTCTCAAAAGGCAGGCCCATACGCATTCAGATTCTGTGTTTTGAACTCAGCTCTGCAATCACAACCCTCCACTTCTATAACAGACAGCATTATCATCAGGGAAAAACCAGAGTCACGTAAGAGGCAGGTTTCCATATAGCTATTGGTAGGTTCCTTCCAATTTACTGTTAGCATGTTTTAATATGAAGGCTGCTCACACTAATTGCCTTTTGTCAGGTGTGGTACCAGCTCAGCAGCTCACTCAGCCTGCAAGCAAACCTGACCCTCGGAGAGAAGCTGCACTGTATTCAGCCTGACAGAGTCCAATATTGCTCTGGTGCTCTGGGTATTCCAGCAATCCTCCTCTCACTTCTGGATCAGGTCTGAATTCCCAGTCCTAATCTACAAATCCCTAATTTGGTTAGTGCACATCTACTTTAAGGGCAGCCAAGAACCCTCATCCACTGATCCCCAGAGCCAGCATTATACTACAGATTCCTGCCAGCACAGCTACATCAACACAAACTGTGAAAAGCACACAACTTCCAGCTGACACTGCTGCTCCAGTAAGCACCCAGTTCAACCTCATTTATGCCACCAGGGCAGCACATTTGTCAGCTTCGTTTGTGCCCTCAGAAATGTCCTGTAATTAAACTGGCAGAACTCGCAGTGGCACTGAGAAGGATGGGCATGGTAGCAGGTAAGACAGGGCCAGTGTCACTGGGCTCACTGTAAGAAAGACACAGAGATCCAGCAGCTCTGTAGAAGGATGGTCCCAGCCCAAAGGTCCCAGCCGTTCCCAATGGTACGGTACCTGTGTGATTGCAGCCACAACATTCCAGTGTGCTTCATGTCTGTAGTGCTGGGGATCAGATTCTGCCTCTCTGTTTCTTATCTTTTGCTTATCTGCTGCACAAAGGATCAGAACTGTCCCACTGTGTGCCAGCCACAATTCTGCAACACTAAACTCAAACGCACTGGCAAAGTCTCATCCTTTTGGAGCAGAAGGATATTTCAGTCCCTGAGAGTTTCACACACTAGGAAATCACATTGTTTACAAAACCTTTTAAGACCTTCTGGAAAGAAAGGTGCTATATACAGGCAGAACAATAGTTAGTACTCACATGAGTCACACATACACAACTTTCAGTATTACACAACTCCTCAAACATCCCTCTTCCCCAAACACTCCATATAAGATGAAACATGTGGGACTTCTCTCCCTCAAAAACACCACTTAATAGCACTAAAGAAACAACAAAATGTCTTCATATTACATCAAAAATTCACATTGCCATTTGAAGTTAATCTGAAGGGGGAAATGCAGCCCCAGAACTGCTTATGGCCGTGGCAAAGCTTATGAAAAAAGAAAATTAGGTGACCCCTTGCCAGACAGGTAAAGAACTGAAGAATAAAAACACAAGCCAATTTGCCATATGGACATCAACTTCTTCCTTATTGTCCAGAGGCAGTCCATGTGTTTTCCTATGTATTTTTGGATCCTGCATCAATTCAAGATGATACTACAGGTTGGCCCACAGCCAGAAAGTGGCAAGTGAAATAGTGTTCCAGTACTTGCACTGTGAACACACAGCTGGCTTCAAAGGGAAATGGACTAATCCTACTTCATTTCCCTTCTCCAGTGTGTGTTTAAAGAGCTTTGGTGCTGAAGGAAATCACCCAGAATTCATTAGTTCCCTTCTGATTCAGCTCAGTGCTGCTGGAAAGGGAAGCAGGTTGGGATTGCAGGATCCTACTCCATTTCCTTTTGAAGGAGACTTTAAGCCAATTCTGCTCTGCTGTGCACACACACATCTCAATAAAGATGCATATATTTAAATGTGATGTTGCTCCAAACTGCCTCAAACATATGAAGACTATGAAGGGAAGAAGAAAAATAAAATAATCTATTTGACTTTGTACCATTGAGAACTTTTGGCTGAAAACATTCCTGGGAAACAAACTCAGCTAACTGAGAGTTCTAGAAAGACACAGGAGAAAAAAGAAATAGAAAACCTCAACTGAGACTAGGAAACAATCACAGTGAAGGAAAAAAGAATAATAATTATTTTAATACATAATAATGATGTATTAAATTAAACAGCAAATTAAAACAGACTAACAGCTGAAGCAAATCCTGGGGATCATTTTGATCTTGTTTGGAGGTGGTTTTGGAAATGGAGACACGAAGATAAATCACTTATTCTGGACAGAAAGGTCTTCTTCCCATTCATAATCAGACCTCTCTCTTTCTCTCTTTAGAGCTCATGTCATATTTTTATGAGCCTTCTTAAGGTTATGGGAAGCAATAGGATATCAAATAATTCCAGCTATATCCTGTTCAGTTTAAGGCCACTGCTTTTGAAACAGTAAACCAGAAATCAACACTCTTCCAAAGTAAACCTCCAATTAACCACCTCAGCAGAAAGTGGCTTGTGACAAACAAAGCAGAACAGAAGAAAGCTCCAGGGTTCATGGTGGGACCCTGGTTTCACTCGAATCAAATCACTTTTTGTAACTGCAGTGAAGACAAAGAAGTATTACTGCTGTAATAAACTGCCTCTTAAGCCTGAACTGTGATACTTTAAATGGTGAAGAGCCTTGTGAATTTGGCTTCCCCACTAATTACAAATCCATTATACAGCTTGCAGCAGTATACTGCAGAGAAAATGGGGCCTGGTTGCCATCAGCCAAAATGCCTCTAAAATATCAACACTGTCTCTGAGATGAGTGACTCCCAACCCCATGTTTAAGAAGGTTTTATTGTGTGAAGTTCAAGGGGTGTTTGAAGAGCTCTATGAGACAATTTAAAAATTTGATTCCTTACCAGTTAGCTGCAGAGATCCAGTGCAGACACAATTTATATCCTGCACTAATAGCTCCTCAGCACAGGAAAATGAAGGACAATTAGAGAGCAAGTAATGGCTCAGTGGTTCTGTAGAACACTGTACCACCTACAGAGCGAGTTAAAATGAGATTATTTTCCTTTGTGACTCTATGCCAGCCTCAGTTTACAGCTTTAACTTTTATCACGAGACCACAATTTAAGATGTTATTCAACCTACTCTAGAAAAAAATCATATGACATTTATAACTTATAAAGGCTGAGGGCTTCATATAGAAGTGCTGGGATAGACACAGCAATAACAAGTAATCTGTTCTCTTTGCATGTACAACTTACTTTCTCACTCTAAAGACAAAGGATGAATGTCTCACCCCTCCATGGCTGTAGTGGAAATGGATATTGTACAGGAAGAAAACAGTCACCACTTGCAGATAACATAACAAACAAATAAATACATGAAACAAAGACATATCACAGCTCAGACATTCAAAGTCAAAGCTAGTTTATTAGACACTTACCCATTTTTGTTGTTTAATCTGCTTTCAAAGTACAAACCAGTAGATCATACAAAGCCCATTCCCGCTCAATCAGTTCAGCCAGTATAACTACTTTTTTTATCCTTTCTTGTTTACCACATGTATGTCTCTGTTATTATTATTCTTATTTGCTACCCTGATTACACTAAAGGTTTTCTTTTGTATTGCCTTTGCAAAATCTGCATTTTCCTTCTTCCTACCTGCTCAGTTTTGCTCTCTCACAAAGAACCACTTCGTTCTGTTCATGCTGTGCATACCCATGACTTAAAACTTCATTTGCTGTCACCTCGGAATTCAAATTTCCCTCCAATTTAAGATAAATTATTCTGGATAAAACTAAATTCTAAATGTAACCAAGCCCTTAACAGAGATGAGAATTTTGTTTTTACTGTTACAAACATTTCAGCTTGCAAAACAGATTTCAGCAAAACCTGCCCGTGATTCCTAATGCAAAGAACCACAGGTTCATTGTGTGAACATAAAAATAAAGTGCAGAGTGAAAAATGTAGTTCAATAACTTACTCGACCACAGAGACAGAGTTACTATTTACAAACCAGAGTCAGTGTATGCAAGAAGAATTGGGCTCTTGAAGACATAACAGGAAGAGAAAACATCCTTTGATTTACATCAGAGATGTCTCCTAGGCTTCATATGGGAAGCAGTGAAACACTGAGGGAGAGATTAAATGCTGTGGCAAGAGGCAGAACATGGTGACAGAGGAACACCTGCCCTTGCTGCCATTCTCTGGCAGGTACCAAATGACCATGTGTGTCTGCAAGCAGGATTTAATACACCGTGGAGGCCGACACAGGCTGCCCAGAGCAGGAACAAAAGCGAAAGGAAAGCCACCAGGGAGCCAGGAAATACCAAGTCCTCCCACTGTGCTCTGCACATAGTGCACAGGCTTGTGCAGACCACCCTGGGCAACACAGACCCTGCACGTTGTTTGAGCAACTCATCCTTCTACTTATCCACAATTAGGGAAGAAGGAACAGGGATTGTGGATGCCACGTAGCCTTACACTGACCTTGGAAATAGCTACTCTGAAAATACCTGATGGCTCCTCCAAGCTACAGACATAGATATATCACCTGCATCCATCAACCTTACATCCTGCTCCCAGCACCCTGTTTAGACATCACAAACTAAGAAGAATGAGATGATTCTATGATAAGAGTTAGATATCTACAAACATAGTCTCACGAAGAGGTTTAACCTGTGACTTGTCAATATTATCCCATCCCTTTGAGTTTTCAAATATAAAATATCACAAACCACTAGCAACTGAACATTCCCTCTAAACAATGCAGCCTCCTAAGCATGAGGTTCAGAATTTTGACATTGCTAAAAATCCCCATGTATTTCTCAATTAATTGCCAAATGTGCTTGCTTTAGTAATGTGCCCAAACCAAGAAAAATGAGTCTCTTAGCAGAAAGCCCAGTAGCTAAACGTCAAGTAAAAAAAGAATATATTAAAATTTTCCTCTTCTGCTCCATCTTGGATTAAGCATCTGTCTATTTACTGGGGATTTAGGAAAACTCCAAATAGAACCCAGGCTATTATTATGCATTAAAAAAGTGAGGTTTCTGTATGAGAATGTCCTCACGTGCTTCACTGTACCAGCTCAAAATATGTGATGTGCAGCTTCTGAGAAATGTGGAGAAATCAATCCTCTACAACTATTAGAAAATGCTGTGTATAACACTAACCAGTCCAGCTCCTTCTCTGCTTTCTCAACAGCCTTCGTAGCTTCCTTGAGTTGTTTTCTATGTTCTTCCTTTGGCTGGTCATGTTTACAGCACTAGGAGAGGAAGAAACAAAGCAATTGTAAAGCTTGTTGAGAAGTAGTTCATGTGTTATTAAAGGTGACCTTCCCACTTCCAGTTCTATTTGTTCTTCTTCCTCCCCAAAGCGGGTCAAATCTTCCAGTTTAAAACCTGAGCACCCTTCAGCAGTCAGGGCTTAGAGAAAAGCACTCAAAGCAAAGTCCTGAGACGACCTGACCTTCTGCAAAGCTCAGAGACACATTCTAAGAAAGCAACAAAGGGTCACTCCCCAGCAGGTTGAAATGCTCTGATGTATTCGAGCCCAACACACCCTGAGCAGGGCACACAGAGAGTTAATGGCAGCAGCATGGTGAGCACAGTGCCGAGCTGCCAAGGCAGCAAAGCCAAGGTGCACATCTCCGAATGATTCACACTACAGACAAACATGCCTTGGCAAACAGCTGTACCCGACATGCCACTACCCACTGGCCCTTCCTCAGTTGTTCCTCACTTCAGAGGAAGCAAACCCTTTTCAGAGGAAATCACTAACCCTGATCTCTGCTCTGAGTTCACCTGAGCATTTCCCGCTGTGCTTCAAGCAAGGTCACCCCAGGTAAACAAACCCCAGGGCCTGGTAACCTGGATGTCTGTGTGTGAAAGGGTCAGGGGTGTATTTCCAGGAGTAGTTCATCTGAGAGCGTGGCTTCACACTGAACTAGGTTACCACAAAAGCTAACTTGTAAGAGTCCTGTGGACCAGCTCATTGGTAGAAAAGACTATTGTCCCTGGCTTGCTTTGAGGTATTTGTGAGGGGAACTCATACATCCTCAGATTCTTCATCCACATGATCCTCTGGGGCTTTTTTCTGTATCTTGATCCTTCAAGTGATAAAACCTTGCTCCCAGTTCTTGAACCTAACGCTCAGTTTTGCCAACTCTTCCTCCTCAAGGAAGGCAGCTGAGAGGTTTTGGCTTTGTGCTGGTGTCTGTCAACAACCAAAATAGGGCACACCAGTATTTGAAAGCTGAGTTACTACAACAAAGGCAAAACACTGCAAACCCAGATAACTGATAGAGCACATTGAAAGGTGGGTATTCTAAGTATATTTCACGAGGTGTAACTTAGTACCTTTCATCTCTCATTTCCCAGTTAGATGGGTTCAAGTCTACAGATCATGAAATCTGGAATGGAACTACAAAAACATGAAAAACTAACAGATAGACCTTGACAGTCACATAGTCAAATCATTTACAGCAGCCAAGCAAAATGAACAGGAATATCCTCAATAATCCAATAAAAAGAGTAATTTATCAAGGTCTAAGAAACAGAATCTTCAGAAAAAACCCAACCAACCCTGCTGTCAGGTAATGTATGTAGTCATTCTGAATGAAGGGCAGTGAAAACAAAACCCTGTTATCACGTTGTATCTACATGATAACAGGGTTTTGTTTTCACTGCCCTTCATTTTCACTCATTAAAAGGATATGCCAGGTTAATCACCCTGTATTTCTGTTTCTCTGGTATCAGCTGTGAACCACAGACTCATCAGTTTAGGTCTTAAAAAAAACAGCAAAGTGGAGAGGGGACCCCCCCCCAGCAGCATTACAGAACTACCCTGGCAGTTCCACATGCACTCCTCACAACCTTGAGCACCACACATGTATAAATATCTGCAAGTTTTTCTCAACAGGTAAGAGGGAGGAGGTATAGCAGTGAAAGTAGCTGCAGTCTGTGTAGTGTGCAGCTCATCCTGGTGTCCCCAGAGCAGTCCTAGGCGGTCAGTGTGCTTATCATTTAATCACACCGCTTGCTCAGAACTGAAAATTGGCATCATATTCTTCTTGCTCTCTCTAGAAGAAACTAAAACCCTCCACATTTCCACATAAACCCCTGACATGTTAGGTTTGCAAAATAAGATGTTTAAAATGAAGGCCCAGATCTCACAGGGATGGGCTGAACTTGGCACTCTGTGTAATCCCACTACCCAAAAATTAGAGGAACTTGGATTTCTAGGAATTGAGACCATTCTGAAAATCTCTTTTCAACTGTGTAAAAACTAACTTCAATCCCAACTGCTGCATTTATCAATCTGTTCTGATGGAACTTCGTTTATCCTCTCTCTTACTGACATGTGGGAGCCATTCATAAAGGACCACCAGTACAGACATTTGAATGATAAAAGCTTGTGTTGATCTTTTTCCCAAAAATGAAAATGACCATCCTTTGTCCAAAAGTCATGAAAAATGTACATAAGCTGAGAACAAATACTACTAAAGGAAAAAACCCTCCCCAAAATGAAATGTTAGCAATTAAAAGGAATTCAGAAGAAAGAGTACAACCTTTATAACATAATTTTCTGAATATCTTTGTCAAAAATCACCTATCAAAGAAAATTTGATTCTTCTTGTGGTGGTGAATGCAAAGGCTGAAGTCATACCTAATTCAAATCAGAGCACTCTAGTGAATGGAATTATCTCAGCTTACAGAAGGAGCTGTTTTAGCCTAATGGTGTTTGCCTGGTAGGTCTGATAGAGAAAAGCTTGAGCTCTGGTGACAGAGTGTGCAGAATGACCCATATTACCTTGTGGCCAAGTACAACTTTTGAAAGCTTTAGCAGTTTATCACCACTGTATGGTAATGATGACTTTTCTCAGACACAAAGAATTATGGTTTTTATCAATGGCTCATGCCAAATCCAAGTCCTTAAAAGAAATCAGCCCAAAGCAGGTGCACTGAGCTGTCAGACCTTGAAATTTGTTTTGAAACCAACCACCTGTTAGTGTAATTGTGTAGCTGTTTTTCCTGGCTTATGGGATTTCAGTTCAGCTGTTGTTCTCATGCTAACGCTTATTTCCTCTAGGAATCAGTCTGTCCATTTACACTGCCCTACAAAACTTCTCTGAGACTCTTCCCAGTCGAATTCAAGGAATACACACACAACGTCTGCCGGAGCACCCCTGATCACTAACACACTCTGTTTACAAAATAGCTCACGACTGCTGTAGGAAAATGTCTCAAAAATAGTATTTAACATCCTCTGTGACACATTCAATCGTTTAGATGACTCCTCTCTGCTTTTTGTTTGTTTCAGACGCCAACAAAGAACATTTACTCTTAATGGATGATCTCAAAAGATCAGATTTACTGTTGGTGCCTGACTCACATTCTCCTGATAACAGAGCACTGTTCCTGCCGCTGGAACATGGTCTGAGTCAGGACTCCCACTGAACCCTTCTGCTTCTATGGTTTATAACTTCACCACAAGTCGACTCTGGGTTAGGGGTTACAAAGATGCGCAGTGGAACATATACTCAACAAAATCTGAACGAAAAAACCTGTCTGCACGTGAGACAAAAGTGTAAAATTATAATCAGAAGGACAACGGCTTAAGTTGGGTTTTGTAGATGAGAAGTGGCACGTAAGAAAAGAACAATGCGCTGGTGCTTAAGGGCCAGGCAGAACTGCAGTGCCTTTATTCTGCACTGGGCCGTTTTCAGCACCCTTTGGCCATCAGCCACCCCCAAAAAGAACGGCACACTTGGGTGAGAACAATAGCGGAGCTGTTCCCGAAGGCTCCCGCCAGCCAGTCCCCATCAGCGGGCGGCTCCACACTGCCCTCCAGGGAGGGCCCCCACCAAAGTTAATGCGCTTCCCTCAGTTTCCCTCTGGCAGGAGAGAATTCCTTGGGACTGAACACATACAGCGAGTAAGAGAAATACAGCTGACATAAACACGAAAATATGCATATTTCATGACATTAAACCCAGTAAAAAATAAATTACAAAGATTAAATATTCCATGTGTCCTTATGCAGGCACAGATAACTGCTATCCAAATACCTTTTCCAAGCCTCACATAAAGGAACCAGCAAACAATTTATGGGTAATAGTTCAGAAATACATGCAGCACTGCATGTCCAATGTGCACAGATATTGTGTAACACATGATTACTGGGTGAAGGCGTGATATGAAATGTGAGCTGCGTGCTGTGATTTAAAACAATTTCGGGACACACAACTGTTAACAAGATACATCCTATTTAAATGTGTTGCCCATCCCTGACTGCAGAGCTCCTTGTCTCGTGTTTACCGGGAGGAACACTTCCAGAATGCTTTGAGAAACTCAATTGTTGTCATTGTCTGAACTTAAAAAGACTACACCTTTGTATAGAGTTCTGTCAAAAGAAATCCTGCTGCTTATCATAAGCACGTACTTCCCCAAAGTTCCTGTTTTTTTGGAAGTTTTATTAATTGCAAATGTTGTTTACTAGAGGAAAACCGTGACTGAAGCTCTAAAACAAAGAGAATAGTTGCAACTTTAATCCTTTCAATAAGCCTTTGTTTCCCATTGACTAAAAACTTCCTAAAGGAAGTAGAGCTGCGAAAATCCAGGAAGGAATTAGATTTGCCAAATTCTGTTCCTACTTGGATTTAGATGCAAAGGCTTTGTTACACTCCAGCATTGTACAAATGCTGGATTAAAAAAAGAATGATCAGTTGCAGAAATGCATTTTTGCCAAGGTTGAAATTATTAATAGAAGAGCTTTCTCTATCACAGAATGCACACTATGAACTTACATAACTTAGAAAATAAATAATGTATTGATTTTTTTAGCTGCTGCTATTTTTTTTCAGTGTTTTTTTTTCCTTTTTGTTATCTAAGAGGAACTCGGACACTGGGCCGACAATCATATAAGAACCTAGATAAGTAAACAAATGTGGAAAGGGAAAAATCAAAGGCAACCTCTTAATTAAATTAAGCATGCTTTGCAGCATCCAAAATAAGAGAAATTTTCAAAATCCATTTCCATGACAACGAGTAATTGCACATGGAAAAGTGTGCTGTTGTGGCAATAAAGCTGAATTCCCTCGAGACCCTTCAGAGACACCACCAATTTGTTTTGTATTTTTTTCCACATGCTCTTCTTAACTCTGTACCACTTCATGCTCTCCAGGTTTTAACTTGCCAAACATGTAGAAATTAGGTAAATATATTCTGACCTATTCCCTGGGCCAGAGGTCCTTTTAATTTCTTCTCCTAAAATAACTTCAAGGCAATTCCTACCTCCTTCCCACCAACACGGTGAATATTGCAACTGTTCATTTCTTGATCAAGAGCAGACTGGAAGATTAAATATTTGAGCCACCATGTTTGTAAGATGCTGTGTAAGGACCGACTGTGGAAGGTGCTGACTACATTCAGCTTCTTGTGGTTTCAGTGGAAATCTTGTTTAGCATATTTAAGTAAAATCAGCTGGGTATAGCAACAAATGTCAAAGGTGTGGCCAAGCTTGGCTGGACTGCTGAGCTGGGAAGGCTGCAGGGAGAGTTCCAGTAGCCACCAGCAAGTGCTGTGGTAAACGTGTGCTGCTGGCTCACTGCGCCCTCAGAGGGGCTGGGCCTGAGCTTCAGCCTCAGCACCAACTGATGACTCCAGATTCCTAATGAGATAAATTTATGGCTCTGCTATGGAAACACCCACACAACATTTGTAACACGAAACACCCAATTTTGGAATAGCTCCGGTTTAGAATATGACAAGTGCTAACGCCTAAATTTGGAGGATATATTGGATATCATTATTCACAGTGACTCAAAACTTCCCCTCAGATTTTCCTTCTTACATCTCCTTCATAATAGAGATACGTGGAGCACACCCCCCAACTCACCAAAAAGGTCTTTGATTAGATCAAATTGTAACTGGAGAAAGAAGTGAAGACAAAAAAAGGGATTTCTGCGTTCCACTCCTGATCACAGCAGTTGACAACCCCCTCCCTCCCTTTAAGGCAGAGAAGCCAATTTTAATTTAAACTACAAACTGTTGACCAGGCCTCAGCTTGGCTTTGCAATTCACTGTATGCCTGAGGGATAAATTATTTAGCATTAGCACATGGTATGTCATGTCTTGTTACTTAAGTGGAGTATGGCCTCCCTCCAGCTGCCCCCCGGGGCCGCGGGATTGGCTGCGGGTGATGTCATTTCCATGTGGTAATCCCGGGCCAGGGCCCGGGGGGCAGCGCTGGCCGCCCCCACGCCCGGCTCTGCTCCTGCCTATCGCTCCCAGGTTCAGCGCAGGTACTGCCCCATCGCACGGCCTTCCACAGCAGCGCGGTGACACAGAAGGTGCGGCAGATGAGCTGCCACGTCTGCACGTGCCCTGAACAGAAGGTTTGTTATTGATTTACTGAGGTGGAGATGGAAAGGAAATGTCTGCTGCAGGCCCGAATTAAATGGAGGTTTCTGAGGGGTTATTGTCAGTAATTATTCCTAAAACTAGTTAATTTTTCTATTTTCAGTGTATTACAGGTTTTTGCTCAAAAACGCCGTTTCTGCGCTGCAAAACAAAGGGGTTCTGGAAAAACGACTTGAGAGCAAAAACTCTGGAAGATGCTTCTTCTGAAAGCTGGGCAATGGAATAATTAGGCACCGTGCCCTTCAGATGGCCGTATTTTGTTTTCAGTTAACACCCTCATTACATAGAAGGGACTTTTCCTTCAGAACCACCTTCAGTTTATCTGCCCCAGAGGTGGAAATACTTGTGCTATTCACCACTGGAAGGCTCCCAGCACAAAAACACGGGTTACAGGTCTGGTTTCTCTGGGCTGAGTTTCACAGCAAGGCCAGTGAAATGCCAGGAATTGCAGAGCCACCGTGTCGCTGTGTCAGTGCAGGTGGCACCGTCTGCTCCGCGGCGAGGCACAAGATTTGCATCTGCCTGTTAGTTCAGGTTCAGCAGCAGTGACAGGTAAACAGAAAAGGCACAACTGACACTGTGAGAAACCCACGTGTCGTTACTGCTACATGAGCGTTTATGGTCACTACTCAACACCCTGCCATCAGAACGCGCTTTCTTGTGGTGAGGAATGAAAACTGTGATTTGCCTTCTCTGCCGCTGAATCTTAACGGTGCACGAGAAGAAAGGATTTTGTGAAAGCTGCATGGTCTCCGTGACAATTCTCTGAGACAGGGGCAGAAGGGGAACTTTGCAAGGGGATTCCCATGAGAAGAGGTGTTGAACCAGTGCAGTACAAAGTGCTGCAAAATAAACAACGGCAGGACAGGAAACGAAGAACTCTAATCGATACCGCAAGAGGCATTAGTTAGTCAAATGTGAAAATTCAAAACTGCAGTTTAAATCAGGACAGCCAACTCTTTCTCACCGTGCACCAGACAATCTATGAATCTATAGGACCCGACAGCTGCTTGCAGCTTTGATTTGTGTAATTTCAGAGCTGGCACCTGCAGCCAGCCCTGGCCTCAGAACTGCAGCGTTGCTTCAGGCACCCAGCTGGAGGGAAACACCTGCATTTGCACTGTTGCTCATCCTCCCCAAACTACCACTTGTAGCTAACTAATAAACAGCTAACTAATTATAAACAGCACAATTGGGCAAAGGGGTCAGGAGACTGAACTGCTGCCGGGGTAAGCACGGGGAAGCCTCGTTTGCTGGGGACACAGAACAGACGTGCACTTTGGTTTGGCTCCACACACAACAAGCTTATTTATACGCATATACCTATCTCCAGGGCAGATGCCTAGAGGAGGCTCTTCGGTGGTGCCCACTGACAGGATGTGGAGCAATGGCCGCTACTTAAAACTCAGGAAGTTTCACCCCAAGATGAAGAACTCTGAGGGTGGCAGAGCACTGGCGCAGGCTGCCCAGGGTGGAGTCTCCCTCTCTGGAGACATTCCCAACCCAGCTGTGTCACCTGCTCCAGGTGACCCTGCCTTGGCGGGGCTGGGGGGGGGGGGTTGGACTGGACGATCCCCAGAGGTCCCTTCCCACCCTGAGGATTCTGTGATGTTACCTCAGGCCGCACCGTGCCTGACTGCGAAGGGGGGCAAGCGAGAGCCAAGCCCTCCCGCCGCACTGCCTCAGCCCCGCACACCTCCGCAGCGCCCGCCTCCACATCGGCGCGGGGCTGGAGGCGCTGGACGGCAGCGGCTCCACGAAAAGGAGCCCTTCTGAACGAAAAGGGGGGGGCAGGACCGCGACTCCTCCCCGAGGGGAGCCCTGAGGGGAGCCCTGAGGGAGCGCGCGCCCGGCGCTGAGGGCAGCGCGTGCCGCCGACCGCTCTCGCGATACCGCGGCCCGGGCGGGGCGGGCGCGGCTGTTCTCGCGAGAGCCGGGCGCGCGGAAGCGGCGGGACCGGAGACGAGAGGGGCCGTGAGGGGCCGTGAGGGGCCGAGAGGGGCCGAGAGGGGCCGTGAGGGGCCGAGAGGGGCCGTGAGGGGCCGTGAGGGGCCGAGAGGGGCCGAGAGGGGCCGCCCGGGGCCGCCCGGGACCGCCCCGGCCGCCGCCGAGATGCCGAGCGCCGCCAGCCGCGGGCAGGGCCACGACCGCCGCGCGGAGAACGACGACTCGTCGTCGGCCGATGTGGGTGTCTGCACGGAGCGGGTCGGGCGCGGTGTGGAGGCTCCCCGGGGTGGAGTTTGGCCGGGCCCGGGGGCGCGGCTGCCTTTGGCTTTACCCTGCCTGTCCCCCCACACACCTTCACCGGGCCCGGGCTGTGATTCCCTGAAGAGCTCAGCCCCTCCAGAAGCACCCGGGCCGCTGCAGGGGCTTCTGTCTCGTACGTGAAGATCTCGCAGCAGTAATGAGAGACTGTAGGCCAGTGTTTCTTCAAGGGAAAAAAAAAAGTACTAACAATGAACATCAGTTCGTTTTGTAACGAAATCTGTTTTCCTTGTTGTTGGAAGGCCAAAAATGCATCAGCAGTAAGGAATTCTGAATGTTGGCGGCTTCCATAAAATTGTGAATGTGCCACAATTTATCAAAAGCAGAGGAGCAAAGTGTGTGTGTCCCCCCCCCCCCAAAAAAATAAAGCATTTAGAACGAACTTTGGTTCGTATATTGAATAGAATGAAATAATTCAAGGATTTTTATTCTGAATGAGTGGGTTTGGTTGTTAAACTGGAATTGTGATATTTTTGGAGAAAAGGCCATGTTCCCCTGTGTCTCACCTGGCAGGTTTTGTTAACAGTCAGGCTTCACTGGGCTGTGACCATTGCGTGTGATCTGGATTTCTCCGTGTGCCTGAGTGTGGGAAGGAGATATTTAATGTATCTACTTCTGTAGGACTCAGTCTTTTCAGGAGTAGGCTCTTTGTAGAGAAAGTCACACAACTTTCTGTGTAAGAGGTAACGATCCTCGTGCATGTTTGCACTTGTAGGAATTACTATTTTCTTACCTGGCACAATTGTCTTCTCTCCCTTGTGTGTCTCTTACGAGTCTAAAACACAGTTTCTTTAATGTTGCAGCTAATTATTTTGTATTCCCTCAGTTAACTGCAGTGATTTTGTTCATCTTTCTGTGGATGCCTCTTTGATGTGTGTTTCTCACCTCCATTTTAGGATTATGCTAAGGAAAGATATGGAGTGTCATCAATGATACAATCCCAAGAGAAACCAGGTCAGTTGAAAAAGGAAACAAGATTTTGCAAAAGAGAGGGGGGGATAGGAAAAGAAGGAAAAAAGAAGTTATGTACTTGATACCTTCAGTACTACTTTGAGAAATCGTTTACCAAAGATTTTCATTCAAATCCCACTGGCATTCTTTCACTTTATTTGAATACATTGACACTTGTGAGACACTTGGAGTGCTGTGTCCAGTTTGGGGCTCTCCAGTGCAAGGAAAACACTGACATTTTGGAGCCGCTCCAGTGGAGAGCCACCAAATTGCCCAGGGGACTGGAGCACCGGGGCTCAGAGGAGAGGAGAGGCTGAGGGAGCTGGGCTTGTTCAGCTTGGGGAAGAGGAAGCTGTGGGGAGGTTTTATTACAGTTTATGTCTGCTCAGTGGAAGGGTGTAGGAAGGGTAAAGCCAGGCTTTGGAAGTGTGTGGTGATTGGACAGGAGGTCATGGACACGAGTCAGAACACAGGAAATTGAAACGACAGGGAAGAAAAAACCAAACCCAGGAGAGTGATTGGATATGGGAGCTGGGTCCAGAGAGATTGTGGAGTCTCAATCTTTGCCCTTGCCTGGGCCACACCTTACACAGCTGGGCAGTTTTGTCTCTGTCCAGCACTGCAGGCTTGACTTCTTTTGTTATTATGAAATTATGATTTATAATGTACTGAGTCCTGAGATGTCAGAGTTTTTCTGTGTTTGGAGTAACTTCTGCAGTGGTTGTTGCAGCAGGGCTTTCTGAGAAGAATCTCTGCCTGCTTATGCAGCCGGCATTGCTCCTGCATAGGAGCACCAAATCCATTAATATTTATGGGATTTATCATTATTCACACCACACTCAATTCAGGAAATCCTCATTTTCTACTGATGGGGAATTGAGATTCAGAGAAACTTGTCAGCTAGAGAACAATCTCCTGGGCCAAATCCCAGGAAATACTAATCTTTGTATTATTCAGAGCATGTAAACAGGAATGGGGGAAGGAATAGACTGACTTTTTGTGACTTCTTCATAATGAAATGTAAAGAAGTAACATCATCTGTGATGAGGTGATTCCTTTCTCCTCTGGATGGTTGTTTTGGTTGAAAAAGGCTGAGTGCTGTGTTTAGTTATGTTATATTGTCCCTGTGACTCTTGATACTCTTTTTAAAAAGTCTCTGTATGGACAACATTGAGTGGGTTTTCCACTGGGCTTAAAAAACAACCTACAACACTCCTGCTGTTGTCTTATGTAGAAGATGGTTGCCCAGAAGACCAAAATTAGGTAACAATAAAGAACAAAATGGCTGTAATAAAAAAAATTGGAAATCATCATAGTCCCTTCATTGAGACTAGTGCACTCTTACTCACATATTCAGCAGTTCCTGCCAGGAGAGCTCTTGCCAAAGGGTTCTTGTTCCTCTGCAGGCAAATTAAAACTCTTTTCACAGGCTCCCAGTGTTGTTGCTCCACCCTGCTCTGCTGAGCTCACACACACCTGTGTCTTTCTTGACCCGCTTCAGTCTTTCTGCTGCTAATGTTGGCTGCCTTGGCTCTCTGGTGTTCTCATTTCTGTTATGTCAGGTCTTTAAGTCCTGACTTGAGAATTTATTTTTCATTTCATTTGAGGCCATGATTTCTAGTAAAACTGCATTTTTTGCCTTTTTTCTCCTTTCAGCCCCATTATCTCATTTCCTCTCCCTGGGAGCTGCTTTTCTCTTATATTGCTTTTGACTTCCAGTTTTTTCTTTAATCAAACTTAATCTCTTTTTCAACTTTATCAAATATTGCAAAGATGTTGGCACTTCACAGGGACAGCAGAAGTACTGATCAATCTGTTCAAAATTCCATGATGCAAGGTAAATTAATTTAGTTGACAGGCAGGGAATGGGGTCTGGAGGCGGAAAACTGATTTTGTCCTGTATATCCCACACAGCTTTTTGGGCTTTTATCCTCTCCATCCATGTTTAGAAGAGGTCAGAGCTTGCAGGGAAAGATAAAGTTATTATGTTGAAAAGAGGAGACTGTGCTATACATTAAGGAAACGAAAATACACCTTCCCCATAAAACATGACTCAAAATGGCAAGGAAGGTGAGACAGCCTGAATGCTGAATTGAGGCTAAAGTGCAATTTCAGACTTACAGAGTGTTGTGTTTGAACTTGGTTTATAATCTTTGTTGTTTTGTGTTCACTGCAATTGTACTGTGGTTTAAAACATCTTTTTATTTTTGCATTTGTCTCAAAGTGTTTCTGTGGCAAGAAGACAGAAAATACATATGTAACTTGCATTTGTGAAAGAACAATAGGTGGTAGTCTGAAGGATATGGTGGGAGTACCTTACAGGTGAGAGCAGGAAGCTTCATTTTTATCATGGAAGAGAGGGAAGTGAGCTGGAAGGAATTCCAGGTCAA
>JAYRBT010000181.1:6137900-6148997 GCA_036023395.1 Myiotriccus ornatus
ACCTTACAGGTGAGAGCAGGAAGCTTCATTTTTATCATGGAAGAGAGGGAAGTGAGCTGGAAGGAATTCCAGGTCAAATGATACATGAGAGTACAGAGGATAGATCTAGTGTATTGGTTGGACAAGAGAAAATGAGAGACAAAGACAGATGATTGCTCACACTAACAAATGTAGGCATCATTGTGAGCTACTGGCATGTGAGGAATGAGAGGAAAAGACCGGATTTGGGAAGTGTCGGAGGAGGGAAGCGAAGTGGCACAATTGCTACGTGTGGCTCTTTTCAGTGGAGCACGTTACAGGAACAGAGGCAATGGGCACAGAGGGGGAACAGGGGGCCCCCTTTGAACATCAGGAAACAATTTTTGGACTGTGAGGGTGACCAAGGACTGGCACAGGCTGCCCGGGAAGAGTCTCTGCCCTTGCGAATACTAAAAACCCATCAGACCACGATGTTGGACATGTGTTTCTCTGTCACCCTGCCTTGTGCATGGGATTGGGTGGGATGACCTCCAGACGCCCCCCCCAACCTCAGCCATGCTGTGATTCTGTGATCTGCTGGTGGAAAAAATGACTTTATGGTGTCTCTTTTTGAATATTATTTTATTACCCTTTTATGAAAGATGAAATAGTTTTTAATAATTCATACCATGTAACAATTTTGGTGCTGACCATGTCTTGTTTACTCTTGGTGAAACATGGACCATTATGTGTCCAAATGACTTTCGAAAAGTATTTATCTAGTGCAGATGGATCCTGAAACACTAAGGATCCATAAAAAGTGTCATACGTAGAAAATCTTTTAAGTTTGTAATGTGATTTCCCATCACATTTCTCTGTCTTAGTTTCCATTCTGTCCTGGTGTTAATGTGTGTCTGTGAAGAAAGAGCTGCCCCGAGCATGACTAATAAACACCTTCAGCCCCCTAAAACCTCTCGTGCAGAATAATGGGCTTGCAGGGCAAGCTGGGACTGGCACTCAGAGACGGAAGGCAGGAGTCCAGAAGAGCAGATGGTAGCCCGGGGTGGGCAAACTTTGGAAAAGTTCTGGCAGGAAAAATCTCCAGTGGAAGTATCAGAGTAAACGTAGTGTTACTTTGAAACCAGGAGAAGTCTGTGAGGAAAGGCATGTCATAGAATCAGAGAATATCTCAAGTTGGAAGAGGCCCAGAAGGATCAATATCTCCCTTGAAGAATTTTGTTGCCTCATAAGCAGTGTTTTTAACTGCAAGTGAGCAAGTGTAGCTGTTGGAACCCTTGAGGTTCTCTGCAGTGCTATCTATATCCTCTGTTTGGTTTGTAGATACTACAAAAAGTGTTTGAGACTGTGCAAAAATGCATTTGGCCAGAAAATACAATTAGATAAGTACATTGCAAGAAACAGTGGCATACAGCCAGCATATTGGCAGTTCATTATAGTTGTGTACAATTTTTGAAGTCCTGATTGATTTAAAAATATTTTCCTTGATGATTTTTTTTTCCTTTGCTACCCAAAATCTGACCTTCCTAAACCAAGCATTCCTGTTATTTAGCTTTCATGGGTACATTGAATTTGAGGGGTTCTGGCTCTGATAGTGATAGCAGTGCTTGATGAGGTTGTCAAACAGATTCCCTCTTAAACTTGTTATCCATTTTAAACAGTAATACACTTGTTGCTCCAGAACTCCGTTGATTTTATCAAAATATATTTTCTTTTAATTTATAATGCACATTTATTTGTGGTTTCTGTCTCGTATTTCTCTTCAATAAATCGCTATTCATTAATTCAAATTAATTTAAAGTTGATAATTATTTTATGGTGGCAGTCACCCTACTTACCTAGGGTGGGTACAGAGAACAGCCCTGTCCCCTCTGAGCCTCTGCTTTGCTGGTCCAACGTGCCAGCCCTCACGGTGCACAGTGGGACAGGGCAGCAGAAATTCAGGCTGATAAGTGCAAGTGGTGCAGTGAAGTCCTAGCAAAACCAGTGCAGTCATGCTGGGCTCTGCCACCCGTGACCTGCAGTGAGAGCTGGTGTTGCTGAAGGGCAGCCTGACCCTCCTGTATAAGTCAAATTAAACTGAACCAAGTTAAAGCTCCTTGATCCTCTTCAAGTCACCGGGAAAGGAAATGGAATCTGGGGAGTTTTCAGTACATTGATTATGCTGTAGATACAAGAAATAATGGTTGGGATTTATTTTGAATTTTGGCAGTTTGAAGTTTTAAAGTGAAAAATATTTTGCTTCAAAAACCCCAAAACTTTTAACATCTGTGTTTCTTCCTGTAACTCAGATAGAGTTTTGGTTCGCATTAAAGACCTGACATTGGAGAAGGCTGATCAAGAGGTTTGGGTTCGTGGCAGAATTCACACAAGCAGAGCTAAAGGTGAGATGCCTCCAGGGTTTTTAGTTTTATTTCCTGATATTATTAGCATAATCTGAATGTTTATTTTGGTTTTATGGCCTATGGTCTTGCATTCAAGAAAATTTTGCCACCTGGTTACTCGGTGTTCCCTCAGTGTTCACATTGACTGGGTATTTTCTCTTTTTCCACTCCTCTTTTCCCAAGAGGTTAAAGGAAATTTTGTTTTCAGCAGTGTGGAAATCAGGTATTACTATTACATTGTAGTCAGTGTGAGTTTTGGTTTTATCATATTGCTAAATAATATGTGGACAATTGTAAATAATAGGAATTCAAAAATATTACAGCTCTTCTCCTTTGATGTTAACAGTTGTGAGATAAACCAGTTCTAAGCTTCTACAGTAAAATGTGCTTTTATTATAAATGTACCAGTTGTCAGACAGGTCATATTTATTCTGCTGCATATGAATGTTTTCTTTGACAGGAAACAAAAATCTGTGTTAAAATTTCAGTTTTACTTTCAGTTACCGGTATCTGATTATGTCAATTTGAACTTCAAATAAGAGGCATCATCTTTCTTTACCAAGACAAAGGGAAAATCCTTTCCTAGGTTTTCAGTAGTGTGGGCTGTCACACTTGGCTGTCTGACAGTCATATTTCTTCCCTGGAATCAGAAGTTCTCTCTGGAGACCAGGTTGCCATATGCAAACCTAAATAGGCTTTGGCCTTTGCAGTTGACATCAGATGCTGACAACTGTTGTACTGGTTTCAGTTATTTTTGGCAGCTCTGTAGTGAGTTATAAATACCTTGTCTTTCCAAGAATTGAAAGAAAAGAGCATAAAGAAATTACCTTCCTGAGTGAAACTTAACAGTAGTCTTAAAATTGGGAATGATGCAAATTAGGGGCGAGGATCCGGTACAGAATATGGTCACGGATTCATTTCTCTTTTTGAGCCTTCATTTTGAGTCTTAAAAAATGTCCTTCTCAATGAATGTCTGTGCTGCAGTCAGTTAAAATAAGGAACTGCATTGCTGTGTTCCACTGATCTGTGGTATCCTGCATGCTGGATGCATTTACTTCAATCCCAGTGACATCTCTGTAACGTGGCAGGACTAACCTCCAAGAACCTGGTTGTCATCCTTCACCTCTGACCTCAGGGAAAGCTGTTGATGAAATAACACTACTTATTTTCAAAACTCTTTGACACATCCTGAAGAATGAAAGAAAAAGGAGCTGATCATGGGCGTGAATGTTCTGAATTTATTGATTGTGTCTCTTGTTGCCTCTCGGTCTGACAGCACAGAACAATTCTGACATCCAGGGAGTGCTGCTAGGGAATGCCATATGCTTGTTTACTTAAGCTTTGGGGGAAAGAATCTTACAAGAAAAGCAAATGTTTAAGGGTAAAAAGTGATATTAGCCTTTCCCACACACATCATGGCACTATTCCTACCATTATGGAAAGGAAAACCTTGCAGGAAACAGGAAAATGTTACACAAAAATAGCTTTAGTTTTTCTCAGAAACTTGAATTTGACTTCTAAATAACCAACATACCCTTTATTTAACCTTGCCTAGTTCTGACCAATAAACCAAAAAAAATGAATGGGAACAACTGCAGATTCCAGCTGTCTCATATAGCAAGTCACCCCTGAAGTCTGATGGAAATTAACTGAAGGATGTGTAAAGAATGGGGTGTTGGGAATTTCTGTGGGTTGCACTAAAATTAAAGTGCTTGGGGCCCTGTGGCTTTTATCACAGATTAAATAAATGTTATTTCTGGCCTTATTTTAAAGCCAGCCTAAGCTACTGGTCACGTTTATCATGGAAAAGCCTTTGGGAAATTGGCCTGGGCTTGGCCAGGCAGCTGGACTTGTGCAGGATGTTAGACCTGAACTTGGTTTTGGTTTATGAATGCAAAGGTTTATTAAACATCTAAAAATAAGAATCCCACCAAGAGCAATTTAAATACTGGACCAAATTTTATAATAAACTGAATAAAGTTTTCTCTTTGCTGGCAAATGTCTGAGACCAGCAATATATCAATTTATATGTCCAAACATTTTTTACTCTTTATGCACATTCCTTCCTTACATCCTTTACTTTCATAAGGTCTCGTGTGATTTGGTACTTTTATCCAAGAAAAACAATGGATTTCTGGTTGGTTTTATGTTCTTACTTTTGATGGAATTCTCCACGTGGTGTCTTCTCTTATTTGTTCAGTGACTAAACATTCCTTGCATTATACTGTGTCAGACCTTTTTAACCAAATTTCTTTTGAAACTTTTCTTTTTTTGGGGGGGGGTCTTGTGGGACATGGTTTTGGTTTGTTTTATAGAAACTTAAAGTAGTTTATTGTTGAATGTGAGTAATGCTGGTCTTATACTTTCCACTTAAAGACTGTCTAAGTATTTTGAAACACAAGGAGAATATCCCATAATCCCAATTTTTTATCACTCAGATGCTTCCTTTGTCCCATCTCTTGATCTGGAAAGGCATCTAAGCATGAGCTAGATTTGATTATGGCTTGTTTTTTTGATACTTGATTTTTGGGAAAAGTTGTTTCCTGCTGCAGTCTTTGTGACTAGGATATTTTAAGTGGTGCTGTCAGTGAGGTCTGTTTGATCACTTATCTGCTGTGTGATTAGAAATGGTGGAGTTCTGCAAAGCATCCTCTTGGCTCATGAAAACAGCTACTGTTCCTCACGATAGACAGATGTGAGTCCTTTTATAGTGCAGATACTGATCAGGCTTGCAGTGCTGGTGATTCAGTGCAACCACCAGAGTTCTGGTGAGGCTCTGGGAAAGCTGGGCTAGTTGAAGATGTCCCTGCTCATTGCAGGAGGGTTGGACTGCATGGCCTTTAAAGGCCTCTTCCACCCAAACTATTCTATGATCCTGTGGTATCAGGTTCCTCCATTATTTCACTATTTTATCCTTAAATGTTTGCTATTTGAGTGTCATTGTAGCTGTCTTCAGTTGTGGATTTTTTGTTTGAACACTTCTAGAGCACAGAAATAGTTGCGCTCTGTTTTCTGAAAATTAGTGACTAATTTAGTTGCATTTTTGTTTGTCGTAGGACAAGGTTAATTATTTCCAATAATTATAATGTTAATATTTAATAATATTTTGTGCTAGTTGTGTATATTTACTTGTATTTCCGTGAGATTTTGTGTCGAGTGTTCTGCATTTCTCTTCTGATACTGTTTAAATTCTCTGTAGCTGTGTCAGGAATGGCAATTGCATAATTACAAATGAAAACGGCAACTGGCTTTTTAGTGTCAACTTTCAAGTTATGTGTATGTTGATTTATTGTTTTAGGGTCTAAGTCAACAATAACTGGGAAGTGGCTGTGTATAACAAAGCTTTTGGCCTCTTCCTATTCTCACCATTTCAATGGAAATGTTGCAACGTTCTGAGTCAGAGGGATAAAGTTAAAGGGATATTGGTGCATTTATCAGATACTGGTACAACAATGAAATGTTTGTTGTTAATGGCTCTCTCTAGGAAGAAGCATTTAAAATGACCATATTTCCTTTAATCTGAGTTAAGGAGTAAATGGCTATTAGAGATGTGAGAAGAAATATGAAATGATCGTAACTGTTGGCTGAGCAGATTAGAAAGAGCTTTGATGACTTGGAAATACCCATTTTAAAAGTCAACAAAATGCATTATGTTCTTTGTAAATTGTTATTAATTCCTATTAACTTCTTTTTCCCTAAGATGTTCATGATTAAATTGCTCTTACAGGAATTTTTAATTGGGGCTTTTAGGTTCTTGTCATTCACTAGCATCAATACTCCTTTTGTACCCCTTCATGCTGAATGTGTGGTGTATTATTGTTATTTAGTCCCTGCAGTGCAAAATCAAGCCTGTTTCTCTCAGAGCAGCGTTGTCAAGTGAACTCTACAGCTTCCATTTGAGAAGATGAGAAAAAACTTCTTTAAAAATAGTATAGACTGGAAGTAGCTGTGAGCAAAGAAACAAGGAAAAGGGTGATTTACTTCTTGCAGTTGAAGAAAAATAGTTACTTTGAAAGTTACGATTTGTTGTTTTTCTTTTGTCTAAATATTTGTCTTTGTCTTGGAAGATTTACTGTTATTTTCAGAAAATGTCCATTCACGTGTTTAGAGATGTAAGGCAGAATTATTTACCTCAGGGTTTGAGGGTGTGTGTACATGCAGAGCTGAGTGGTTTAATGGAGGTTTTTTTTGGGGGGTGGGTGGCAATGGTGAGCTAGACACAGACATACACTCTCTTTAAACTCAGCCTACTATTTAGATAGTAAAGCATTTTTTCCTCATTCCCAGAGCCCTGGAGTAAGCTGTCCTTAATACACCTGTGTTGTTCCCTCTGTGCTCAGGGAAGCAGTGCTTCTTGGTCCTGCGTCAGCAGCAGTTCAACATCCAGGCTCTCGTGGCTGTGGGACAGCATGCGAGCAAGCAGATGGTAAAGTTTGCTGCCAAGTAAGTAAGCAATTATATCCTGTTGTCAGAGTAAACAATGGTGGGAACCAGGACTCCCAGGGGTTGGGACCATTTTCACACATTAACATCAATGCTTCGTTTGTTTTAAAATGTAGTTATTTAAATTGTCAGCTCTCTATTGCCTTGAATACATTACACTGACAAAAGGTAAAACAGAGAACAGGCTTGAAATTCATTCTGAACTGCTGAAGCAGCATTCTCTCGCCGTAGACAACCTACATTTACTTCCAAGCTGGCTAACAAAAAGTCTGGCAAGCTGAGCTTAATGGGACACTTCATTTTGTGTGTGATGCTGCAGTGTGTCTGCACATGTTCGGGGCTTTTCTACAAGATGTGCAGTGTAGCAACACAATTTATAGTTAGAACTGATGTGAAGGAGTCCCATGTTGCAAGTGGCTTACAGAGTTGAAGAAATTAAAAGTAGTTTCAGTGCACTGGATTAATCTTATTTACACCTTATTTTTGGCACTAGAATGTTTAATGAGGGATGTAAGTTATTTTTAAAAAATTGGGGAGGAGTGCTGATAGACTTGCCAATTAAAAGTGTTTGTTGCCACAGCTTGAATTCAGTTGTTTGGTTCATTTTGTTCCTGGAGGTAAAAAATGACTTTCCTATTTGCCTAAGATTGTGCTTTCAGGTTGCCCAGTAATAAACATGCTTGCATGATAGATGTGTTTTATAGCCAAACTTTTAATCATGTATATCCACTTGTTCTCAAATAGAAATGTGGCTCCGTTTGGTGCAATAATGTTTTAACATGTGGCACTTGAGTTGCTTCTGTGTAGCTCTTGGCACTACTCTCATGCCTGGGAAGGGAGCCCCCACTAATTAACTGCAAAAGTGCTACAGCCTTCAACCTTCAATATGTCAGGAGAGGAAGGATTTGTTGTAGTCCAGACTTCAGAAGCCCAGCTCAGAAGGCTGGGATAATGCTTCTGCTGAGGGGCTTCAAGGCAACGGGAAAACAGACCCAGCAGTGTTTGTTGTTTGGCCCTGCTCAGTGCTGGCAGTGCCAGTGTGAAACATGCTGTTTACAGGTGTTTGTGAGCCAAAGTGAAGTGTTCTGTTTCTTCATGAAATGGTTTGTTCTCTCCAGCACTTGGAATCCTTGAAAAGAATTAAGTGTATAATTTACTTGTTCCCTAATTCATCTCCGTCTAACCTACCAACAGTCTGCCTGTGCTCTCGGTGAACTTGTGCTGCAGAGCAGTGGAACAGCCCTTAGAGCTGTGATCTCACTCTCCTGTTCTCCACTTCTCTCCACTACCTGTTTTTCAGTTTTCTTTGTGGTTCTTCGCTCCACAGCCAGATTTCTTACATTTCACGAGAGGCAGAGCTCAGTGGTTAGGAGCTCACGAGAGGAAAGTTGGTCCTTACTCTTTCCTTCCATGTGCTGACTGCCACTTACAAACCTTGCATGATGTTTTTTGTGATCCACTGCTCTTTTTTTGCTTTGTTACTTTTCTGCCAGGCTAGTGATTTTTACACTAGGTCATGGAGATCCAGAGCTAACAAGGAATGGTAGATGGTGGATTAGGGTATCTGGAAAGAGTCAGGGGCAAAGCTCCTTTCTCTCATGGCAGCAGTGAGCTGTTGAATCAGACAGAACCTCATCCTTAGTTCTTCCCAACTCCCTGTAATCTCTCCACTCTTCTGGATGGGACAGACCTGAACTCCTTTGGGTAGCCGGACAAATGATGAGTTTGTACTGTGTTTTGACTTTTCTTTCTGCTCCCTTTTGGGACAGCATTTGCTGGTTAAATCCTGGTACTTCAGCCTCTTGTAATTTCTAGCTTTCATGTTTTACTCATTATTTGTGGTTCTGAAATGCTTTCATGCTCATCAGCACATTCTTTGAATGGTGTAACTTTGCCTGTTACAACCCTCTGGGTTCTCTTTGGGGGTTTGCCTTTGTTAACACCATCAGTGCAACCATCTTCTCATGGCTCCTTCCCACCCACAGACCTATTTTATTCATATCCTGCCATGCTCTCACTTTTTCCAGTGTTTTATCTCCCTCAGTTCTGTCCATGTTGCCGCTGCAGCTGCCTGTTGTCCTTCCGAGGCTGCTGCTGTTCCCTGGCTCCCGAGGGCACGTGGGGTCACCGTGTCACAGCACCTGAGGCAGAGTCCAGTACGTGCCTGTCCTCAGTCACTTCCCAGCCGGATTTCACCTGCTCTGGAATGATGCCATTATTTTTACCAGATGAGGAATGTCTTAGATGTCTAAAAATAGCTGTCCTGTTTCCCTGCCTTTCTCAGTGTCTCCTTTCATCATCTCATTTCCTACACATTAAGTGAGCAACTACACATTTATTGATGAAAACATTTTACTAAAATACCTTAAATTTCAATTCCATTTTTTAACTTTTTCGCTGGTGGTACATAAATTATATTTTTTGTGTGCTGCATTTTAATATTTTGATAGTGTCCACAACTTCCTTTAAAATAGTTTGTGAAATTCTGGATCTTGTGTTTTTAGTGAGGGTTCATTAAATAATGAACATTTCTTGTACAAATTTTCATAAATGATAAACAAACCAGTTCCTCTTCTAGATATTGGCACATGGAAACCAAGAACTTTCATAACCTCCTGTGGTCAGCAACATTCATATACTAATTATCTCCATTATCATAAGAATGTAAGTTCTTTTTAGTGAAAGGTGCTTAACACTCGTTTAGCTCAGGTTTGCAGAGAAGTTTCTGTGAGCTTAACTATGGAAAGTTTCTAGCTGAACTTCCAAAATGTTCGTGGCCAACAGCACAAAGCCAGTGGAGTTCCTGGCTTGGCAGCTGTGGAATTGTTCTCATGCCTTTGGTCGGAAAAACCAATCCAGGCTGGTCCTGCACGGGGTGCTGTGTTAGGGAAAGAGTTAATTGTCTCCTTCAGGCAGCAGAGGTGCCAAGTGGAGCAATTAGTAATTTATCAACCTGCCCTTTCCAGCAAGTACGGGGTGTGGTTGGTTTTGGTTTTCTTTCTCTTTTTCTATATCAGCATTGAGCCTTTCCTGCCACCCCACTGCCAGAGCCACGTGAGATGATAGAGCAGTTGGCAGAGGTGGTTAACAGATTCGAATTTAGCTTCCTAAATGTGCCCTTGCAGAGGAAGTAACGTGATGGCTCTTTATAGTAGAGAATAAAAATAAAGGAAAAAAGAGTAAAAATGGAGGGGGGGGAAAGGGTAAACCTGTATGAAAATTATGTACAGTGTAGAAAAATAGACATGACTTTTTAGCTAGATAATTTAGTAAACCCAGGAAAAACTGATGGATGTTGCTGAATATTTTCTTTATGCATTTCTGGTTAATGTTCATATCAGTGGTTTGGATGAAAATGTCAAATTGCAGCTGTGAAGTTTGCTGGTGACACGGAAATTGGATGGTAAAGTAGATGCTCACGAGTGTAGAGTAACAGGGTTCATTCAGAATAGTCACTTTGGTGCTCTTCAGTGAGAATTTGTACCTTTGTGATCATTACATCAGGTTTGGTGTCTGATCAGGATTTATATGTAGCGAAGTACAGAGAGCAATGTGGGATGGTGATGGATAACTGATCTGATAGCAGCCCATGCAGTTCTTCCTTGCTGTGCTGGCAGATCCCTGGAGTTTTGAAAAAGAGGAATAAAATGCCGTTAATGTGATATGTGCCAGCCATTAGACCATTTCTGGAATATTTAGTCCACTTTTGTTGTCTTTGTGTCTCAGTGTATTTCAAACTGGAAAAGGCTGATGGTGAAGTTACAAGATGAAATGATCCACAGTCAGGCAAATCTGCCTTTCTGTGAGACTACAGAAAACTATTCAGTCCTAGGGAGATCAGTAATTTAAATCCCAGTCTGATGGTACCCGTACAAGATTTTCTGCCAATGGAGGGTTCTTAAGTCACAGATATGGAGGTGTGACAAGATGCAATGAACAGCAGATGAAGTTGGGGAAATGCAGAAGAGAAACGGTGTTTTTTCAGTAAAAGTTATTAAAAATGCACGGTGGATTTTGTTACTTAAAAAGCTTTAAAAACAGATAGGCTTCTTTTTTGCCTGAAGATAGTGGGGTTCTACCAAGTGTTAGAGTGTTGGTACAGGAAACAGATTATTATATTTTTAGAATGAAGAGGAGAAGGTGTTTCTGCCCTTCAGGAGTGGAGTGTCAGTGTTCAGGGGGCCTCATGGACACCTGCTCTGTGTGCAGGCAGGATCACAGTTGCTCCCATCGAGTACAAAATGTTTGTGCTCTCAACTCATTTTTTAAAAGTGAACTCCATTGCCTTCAGCTT
>JAYRBT010000181.1:6149097-6162262 GCA_036023395.1 Myiotriccus ornatus
ACAGTTGCTCCCATCGAGTACAAAATGTTTGTGCTCTCAACTCATTTTTTAAAAGTGAACTCCATTGCCTTCAGCTTGCATTGACAGTCACATAAGGTGTCATTGATTGTTATATTTTATGACAATTATTCAATACTTTTAGATTTATATAATGTATTAATATAGTAATTAGTGCAGAGTGCTTACAGAAGTAAAACCAAGAAACTGCTTGAATGGGTATAGATGCTACAGGTGAAGTAAAACATTTTCTACTTAAAATCCATAAATAACCAAGTTTTTTCCTATTCTTCAGACTTTTGATCAAGAAATTGTTTATTGTTCTTCACCTCAGCACAGGGGTCAGCTTGCAACACGAAGCTGTTGGTGAAAGATGTTGCCATACAGGCTGCAAGGATGCAATCCTGTGGTTGAAAGAGAAAGTCTTGGCTAATAGACATGCACATTATTAAGAGGGATGTAAAAAGGCACCTAGTGGACACTTGAGTAATTTTAGTCTTGATTTTTTTTGGACCATTACATCTAAAGTAGTTTACTATACAGAGAAATTGTTTAGCATTGGACCTCATGAATCTGTTACTCAAGTAACTTCTCTAAATATTAAACAATGTTAAGATGTCATCTTCCTTACTGGTGCATTTATATTAATTTATTTCTTTATTATTAACCAAATTGAGTTTCTAGTCCTTGGCAATACTAATTACAGGTATAATATTGGTGTCTTCTCTGGGAATGGTGGTCATTCTTTGTCACGCTTTTCTGCTACTTGTTCACTTTTTTCGGTGTGTTTGGGGTTTTTTTTGTTCCCCAGGGGAATTTGCTCAAAAATCACCCAGATGACTTGGTCCTGCTGCTGTGGAAAACAAATTTACTGGCATTTCTGTACAACTTCTTGTTTCTTGTTGTAACTTGACCTGAAATTACCATTCCAGTAACATTATTGGCGGTACCTGTTGGGATAAAAGCAGCACCTTCTGGGTTTCTGTAGTTCATCTTTGATGCACTTTGTTAGAGACTTCTGATTTTTGCAGCTCTAGATCTTGCTGAGTTCAAACAGAACTCAAAACACCAGCTTTTATTTATTTCCATACCTGATTAAATGAGTAGTTTTAAGGAGAAAAAGCATATTTTTTATTAAGTGAAAGTTAGAGGAGATGATGAACGTTTGTGAATACAAAGATGGGCATATGCAGCAGAAACCTTTGTAGTGTTTTTGTGTCCAAGCATATTTGGATACAGGGATTTACATAGTTTAATTTAGCAATTAAAATTATGGCAAATATAATTACTAAGGAATGTTACAGTTTTAAAGTGTGTTGCAGACCAAGAAACATCTTTTAATTGCAACTCCAGCTTAGAAAGCTCATTTTATCATACGTGCAGATAAGTTCTGTTATGCAACTTTGCAAAGCAATATTGCAGTTACAGTGTATAAAAGTGATGTAAAAGTCAGTTTTTCCTGTGCTTTTAAGCTGATACCATTTTGGATGTCTTGAATTCCTTGCATGTTCTGATCAAAGCTCTGTAAGGACTTCACTCACAGCACTTCCCACCATGGGATCAGTAATCTGATTGTGAATCCATCATACAACACTTTTCTATTTAACTACTTTTTCGCAACGCAAAGAAATTCCTTCAGTAAGTTTAAAACATTATTTGCACTTATTAGTGGGAGGGCTTTATTCAGCAGATTAGAAACTTACATTTGCAGTGAAGACACTGCTCTTCATGTCTTTAGTGGTGTTTTCTGGACATCTGCCAAAGTGTTGACATGGAAAACGGAGCAGGGAAAAATAGACAGTAGAGAACTGTCTGGGGAAAAAAGTTCTCAGGAGAGTAAAACTTTATTTCTTTTAAACATTCCCATATTTGAAAAGCAGAGGGGATTCGTAATTACACTCTTTACAGTTTCAGCATCATTTATTCTCTGTTCATTTCTTATCATCACGTTCTCTTGCATCCAAAGTGCTGTATTGGTTCCACAGTGTTTTTAAGGAGTTTTAAACAGAATAATTGTAAGAGAGTGTGCTACCAAGCTCTTGGTGTCATTTCAATTATCCTTTCTTGAATTTGTTGTCTCTGCTAAAATGATGGAGATGAATGGAGGCTCACCCATAACTGAGTGAATTCTGATTTAAAGCCAGCTCTCGACCTCTGCCTTGGACAAATTTAGTCATGATTTGAGCAGCTGTCGCTCTTTAAAGTGTAAATATGCCAGAAGCACGTACTGCTCACGAGTTTCATGCAGTAGGTAGGACTACCTAATGGCCAAGAAAGTCAAGCATATGGATCACCATGGTTTGTGTAACTCCTGGAGCAGCTGCTGGTGAGTTCTGTCACCTGAAAGGATTACCATCAAAGAAACAGTGTAATCAATTAAAATCCTCAAATTTGGTGCTTTTTTTAAGGTAATCAGAGTTTACTTACAGTGCCACCGTTCGGTTTTGAGACTTTTGATGCTTGAATTTTCTACTGTTACTTCAATGTCATCAGATTGTTCAAGACTTTTGTCATCTTTACTCAAAGTAAAAGAAGTGCCAGCCTTGTGAACTTGAGGATTGTCAATGGCTCTTTGCTTTGCTGAGACCAGCAGTGAGCAGCTTGTCCAGTGGCATCCTCGCTCACCTCTTATTATTTGCAGTTAAATTGTGGGCCTGATACTTTCCTGCTGTCTGAGGGTTTGGGTGCTCAAGGGAAGTACATGAAGTGCTTTTCAGCCTTCTCAAGGAGGCCTGAGAAGTGAAAGATGAGTTGTAACGTTTTTTGTAAAAAAAAGAATGAAATATGTTCTCATATTTGACCTTTTGTAAGCCTGTTGGCAAAGAGACAGAGTGAAAATACGTTTCCAGTGAGAGCAAGAGTATCTGTAGGAAATTACTGGTTTAAATTCCAGTATGTTAAATATGTAAATAAAAATTCATGCTTTTTTTTTTTTCTCACCTGTGACTCTTGAGGCTTTTGTTACTGTTTGCTTACAGCAGACATGCTTTGTGTCATATCTTTGGAAGACTTTCTGGAGGGTGTGTGGTGTTTTAATGTACTATTAGTGAGTGGTCGTGGAGAGCAATTAGGATGTCCCGTGTTGCCAGAAAATGACTTAGAAGCATCTTGCAGCTCTCAGTAACAAGTCTGTAGTTTAAACAAGCTGGAGCAGTTTTGATTTTCCCCTCTAGCTCTAGGACTTCCCTTCAGTTTGTTGTTCAGCTGGGGAAGGCACATCTTTCAGATAATTGCATCAGCTGACACGTGCAGGAGTGTCTGTGGCCTAGAAAAAGAGCTCTGTGACTGTCAGTGTGTGTATTCATACAGGAGGAATGGGACAGCTTCGAGCTTAATCATCATCCTTTCCCTCACAACTCTTCCATCCTTGAATTCAGTGTGGCTGGGAATATTTTAGCAAAGTCCTTCATTACCCAGTTATTATATATATAAGAGTAACTTCCCCTGAATCCTTAACTCGGTTGTTTCCAGCAGTCCATGCAGTACCTGAACGTGCTGAGGCTGCTGCAGTGCCGTGGAACTCAGTAACCCCTCTGCCCTCTCTTTCCTGGCAGCATCACCAAGGAGAGCATTGTGGATGTGGAAGGTGTTGTGAGGAAAGCGTTTCAGAAAGTTGGAGGTTGCACTCAGCAAGATGTCGAGCTTCACGTTCAAAGGGTAAATGTTTGAGCAAATGGAGCACTGGTTAATTGTTTGATAAATTATCTGTTGAGACTGACTCTCTGCATATATAAACTTTGCCAGTAAGAAATCCCATGCCAGAGAAATAAACTCCTTTAAACCACAAATTTCAGTGTATCATGTGTAAACACTGAACATTTCTGGGTTTAAGATACTTGGGTTTTATATTTTCCCAGGTTTATCTGCCATTTGGGTTACAGTGTCAAGTAAAATAAAGTATCTCCCTAGAACAGTTTGGGTACGAAAGCTTGTAATTCTCATTTCTGATTCTTAACTGAAGCAGATAGTGGAATAAAGTCTGCTTCTTTTTAAGTGCAAGTCCGCAGTTTCTTCTTTATCAGTTACAATCTTCCCCTCACTACAATGGAGTGAAATACAGAACTGGGACAGAAATAAACTCTCACTGGCTTAACAGTATGGGAGCTTTTGAAATCTAAAATTCCTGGAGCTTGTGCTGGAGGGGTGGAGGAAGTGCTACTTTATAATTTGTTTAAATAGAAAGCATATTTAAACCTTTATGTAATATCCTTTCCTTCTAAAGGTTTTTAAGCAAACTCTGCCTGCAATACGGCTGAAACACAGTGGCCTCAGGGATAGAGTACAATGGCTATTATAGCAGTAAGGTAAATTTTAGCATTGGGGAAAACCTGCAGATTGTGAAGAAACATGTGCAGATTATATGTGTGCAGATTATCAGATGCTTGATTTTTCTGCAAGAACATCAAATTCACTGCTCCTGTAACTAGACTGTAAGGCAGGGCAAGCTGTTTTTCATTCTCTGATTATATTTTAGGTGTTTCATAAATTTTTCAACCTGAAATGACTCTTTCAGATATAATCAGATGATAAGTAAATAATACATTAACAACAAGAAGAGGATGATCCTGCTGGAATCAGAACCTAAAACTCAGTGAAGTCTCTTACTTTCAGAGCTGGCATCGATGCCAAGAGCCTCATCCCTCAGGCAGTATGTGCTTGCTAAACTTCGTCCTTCTCAGAGGAAAAAAGGATATTTTTAATCTTTCAAAAGGAAAGCGAGAACTAAGCACTTCCAGTATTGTCACGAGAATGCACCCGTGTCTCTGCAGTACAGAATAAAATCACAGCCTGTGCAAACAGTGTTTCAGGTGTCTGCCAGAAACAGCCCTTTGTCAGTGCAGCTCCTCAGGAGCAGATCCTCAGCTGTGTCTGTGCTCTGATTGCAGATCTACGTGATCAGCTCTGCCGAGCCCCGCCTGCCCCTGCAGCTGGATGATGCTGTGCGACCAGAGCTGGAAGGAGACGAGGTGAAACCTCAAATGCCTTTTATTGGCTTTGTAGCTGAACAAAAGCACGAAAGCAGCTTCTTAACGTGGTGATTTGGGGTTTTTTTTGTTGGGCTTGCATTTTATTTCCTTTATGTTATCCAGAGCTGTGTCAAACATCTCTATAGCTCTGATAGAGACCTGCAGCAGAAGGTCAAAACCAAAGGGTTTCCAATCTTGCATGTGTTTCTGCTGGATCCTCATAGTTGGGTTCTGCCTGTGGCCTCTGGGAGAAGTTGAACCTTTAACTTTGCTGTGCTACCAGTGCTGTATGTTCTTTCTAGAACGATCTAGAAATCCCGCCAAACTTAGAATTAATATTTTTCTCCGTTAATTTTGTTTTGTTGCAGTTTTGTTATTGTTTATTTTTTGGATGTGTGGGTATTCACTACATGTTTTTGCACAACTGTTTAGGATGGAAGAGCTACTGTAAACCAGGATACAAGACTGGACAACAGAATCATTGATCTGAGGGTAAGGAACATGCTGTGCTGCTTGCTTGCCTGCAAGTGTTTATTCTTCTCATTTCTAATCCATGAAGTGAGAAAACTCATGGATTTGAGGGAAGTGTATTGTTGGCCAGGAGAAAAATAAACATGTTTTTGTGAGAGACGAAAACATGGGGGTTTTGAATCCTAAATGTTCACCTTTGCTGACATTAGTTAAAGAACAGGTATTAGTTGTTTGATGGAGAACGTTTAGTATTTACATGTGGCCATGTGCAATGGGGGTTTTATTTACAGAAGTCAAAGGTGACAGAAAAGCGACAATTTAGAGACAGCATTTTTTCTCAGATGTAGTCTTGGATACCCCAAACCTGTGAAGAGCTCACTTTTGAGATATAAGATGGAAGTTTTGAGTCAAAGTGCTGTTGAGGTGCTGTAATGAATGTCTTGGCAGTGAAATTGTTCCAGGCCACGATTCCGGTCTCATGGTCTTTGTTTCCTCCACAGCATTCATGTATTTTATTTTTTTGAAACACCTTTCTCCATCCAGGTCATAGAGGCACAGCCTTGTATGAATTCACAGACCTCCCAAATATGTACTCTTTCTGATCAGCAGCAAAAAAACATCTACTAAATTACTTACAGAATTTTGATTCTTTTTTGATAAAACAGCAGCTAACACCAAATGTGTAAGTAACTAACCATTCTTACTGACAGGAGGCATCCTGGCCTTTTCCCACCTTTGGCTCTCCACAATAAAATTTTAATTAACTTTTCACTGAATGAAGACTCTGCTTAGCTCAATTTTTGGTAAATCTAGTTCTGACTTCACAGTTCTGATAATGGCAATTTCTCAGCAAATCAGTCTGTGGACTGGGAAATGAAACACAAAAATCACTTATGGGAAACTTGGAAAACTTCTGGCACTGAGATACTTAAAGCATTTCCACACCTGATCTCCTTATTTCAGCAACAAAAACTACTTATGCAAATTGTTTTACTTGGACCAAAGTTATTTGCTTTTCACTTAACCTTATGTGTAATACTGAGTAACTTCAATTTGCCATTACTTTTCAGGTTACTCAGTATCTCCTCCTATTGGTCTCTTCATCAGTTGGAAATTAAGCCTTTCAGAATTCTATACTAATGATTGAAAGTGAAAATCCTTTATTTGGAGGATCATCAGCTCTCAGTAGCAGTAAGGCAGTCAGTGTACCAAATTGAAAGGAGAGCTCTGGCATGCTGGAAGTGCAAGCTTTGCTTGAACTTCTGGTGATGAATAAAAATAATCAACAGCATTCCAGAGAAACTTAAGAAAATCCATTAAATTAATGAAAATAATAAACTGGAAAGAGCCATGAGCCCCAAAGAGAACAGAGAATTAATACAAAGGGAAGGAAAGGGTAAAAATACTGTTTGAAAAATGGCATGGAGGTATCCTTGGCTGGAATGCAGCTGAGGGCATCTGCCTACTCATTAGTTTGCCTTGTTTGTTCTGCAGGAGCAGATTCTAAATAATTCTGTGTTACTTTGATCTGTGTTTTTTTAAGGAATGCTGAGTAAGCAGGAAAGGTGTTTAATGGAGAAAGGGGGAATCCCGCTGAGAACACATGTGCTTATGTATGTGTTCACATCCTAAGCACTGTGTGCAGTGGAATCACGAGAGTGGGGGTACAAAGGCACTTTGTCCTTCAAAATAACCAGAGAAGAAACCCCAAAAGCAGTTCAATGATTTTTCAGTGATTTGGTTCCACAGACTGGAGCTACTGGACTACAGATGGGACCTCAGAGAGCCCCTGGTGTTCCAAATGCCCTGCACAAGTAGGCATGTCCTATGGAGGATTGGCAAACAACAGTGTGTTAACTGAAACCGTGGCTAGCCACTGCTCTGCCACAGCTCTTCCCTCTGGGAAAACCAGCCCATGGGCAGCAGGGAAGAGCTGTCAACAGAACAGATCTAAGGGAGATGCTGTGCTGATGTTCCTGTGAGAGTGGGAGGAAGGAGGAGGTCCAACCACAGATATCATCTAGTTCTATTTTCCTCAGTGCCCCAGTTTTCTAAGGAAGAAGGAGGTCACTGAACATCAAAAACAGAGATACTCTTTTTTGGAGCAAGATTTAACAAGCTAAATGCATAGATCTTGGCTAGGCTCGGATTAAAAAAGTCCTTAGTATGAAACCAAAATTATTTTTGTCTATTTATTTAAAGTAGTAACTAATTTTATGTGGTGATTAACCAAGGAGTTCATTGGATAGGGCCAAGTCACGAAAAAGTGGAGCTGTGAAACTCAGTTACTGCATGAATAAAAAAGACTGGATTTACAAGGTTAGCATCACTCCAGCTATGATGGGTATGGAGGAGACCTTGATTATGATGCTAAAGAAGGACTGTAAAATTAATAATAAGGAAATTAACATTAGTGGAGCTATAATGCCCAAAGTATTCTACAAAGATTGCAAGACTTCCATACTCGTGTGCATGTGAAAATAGCCTGAGGATTGGGCTGAACTATTAACTATCTTGCATTTTGGTTGCTGACAAAGATCTCTCGGAAGTGTCTGATAGGCATATTTTTTTTAGGTTAGGGATGGGAAGTGCTTAAATGCCAAGATCCCAAGCTATTGCTGTAGTTGTTATTCTGATGTAGGGAAAATTGAGATTATTTAGTGCAGAGGGGTTTTAAAAATCATTTCCAAGGAATGATGACTGAGGAAGGATGAACCTGTTCCTGCTGGGTTGACTCATAAAATACAGATCACACACTTGGAGTAAAAAGTCAGGGATGTGGAGAAAGGAGGGCTGGTAAGAAGAAGGAAAAGTCCTTGCATAGACCAGATTTCCTTACACATAACCACAGGTGACTGTGAGGAAACCACTGCTGACTAAGTATCGATTTTTCCTGGGGGCTGAATGAAAGTCAAACCACTTGATCCTAGAGGTGTTTGATTTACCCTTCACGTATTGAGACAGTTAAAGAAGGCAAATTGGAGCATTGACTGTGTTTTAAATCTTTGCTTCTCTGCTGTTGTTAAGTTTAAGTGCAGTGTTCTGTGGTGTGGACACTTCCCGTGTCTATAAAATCACCTCCTTCAATCACATTTCATGAAGTTCTGGGACGGATGAAAAGCAATGAAGAAAAGACCAGTGAAACGCTGGTTTTCGGGTTTTGCTTCTTAGTGTGTCATTCTCTGAAGAGAAAAATCAATTCAGGTTCATCCAGTTTTACAATGGACCTGACTGATGTCCTCGCTCTGGCTGATTTTGGATGTCCAGCAGGGCTTTTATCTCAACAGTGTCTGTCCAAATTTGGCTTGAATTGCACGCATTTTGCAGTCCTGGTGCTGTAATTGTGTCTGCTAATGCACAGCTCACTGAGACCAAAGTGTAGCCTTTTTAGGGTCTCTGTTATCCTATTTATGCTGCTCTGGGTAGAGCATAAACATTACAGTGTATCTTTAGTGCTTTATGGATGTCAGACTCTGTCATGTGATAATCCAACTGTACACTGATCCTAATGCAGTTTTTTCAAAATACTCGATTACTTCAAGCTTGATTTCATTGTGCTGAATTCAATTTACTCATTGGAAAAGCTGGGCTTTCCCTGGCTGGATTCAAGCTGTAATGAACAAGCAGATGTGCAGTTTATTTTATTGTGGGTAGTGAAGACACACACAGTCCCAGTTGTTTAGACAACAAACTTCATATATTCTTCTTATACTGTAAGTAAATTGGAGAAAAGTTGACTTCAGTCACTTTGGGGTTAAAAAATGTTATTTAATATAGATTCGGTTTCCTAGCAAAACCTTCATTTGTCCTATATGTAGTAAAGGAATTGCAGATTTATTTACATTATTTAAAATAATGTATATTACTTAAAAGAATATAGACTGCATTATTTTCCCTTTTCATTTAGCCAACTCTGTACTTACTGGTTGTTTTTGGTGCAAGACAGCTAGTTACAGCAGGCAAGCAGAGAAGCAAACAGGAGAGAGCAGAACAAATTCTAGAGCTGAGGTGAGAGTGAAAAGTTCAGCTCTGCATGTCTGTGCCTCCGTCTCAGCTCAGTGAGATACGATCACCTGAGGTGTGAACTGCCCTCAATTCCACTGAAACACTTGTTCTCTACACGGCTGTTCTGTCCAGACAGCTTGTGCCAGATGAAATAATTGTTTTTATCATCTTGCTTACAGTACTCAGTTCCATTATTAAAACATAACATGTTGCAGTTAACACCGTTAACTGCAGCAACGTTTAACTGTCATAAGTGTGTTTCTCTTTCTGCTTAACTCTTGAAGGAATATTTCCTATCTTTGCCATAGTCTCAGGACAAGCAGTTTGTCAGTGTGTATGTGGGAGAGTTCATATTGGAGTAAACACTGCAGGAAAAGAGTGCCATGGCAAGATCTTTTTTAAAGCAAAGGTAGAAATCATTTAATTTTGACAGCTGTCTCTATCTTCAGTTTGCTGTGTTGTACCAAGCGTGGAAGTTCAAATAGTGACTGTGTTGCCCCCCATTGTACCAGACTTGGTAATACATAAAGCAGCATCTCAGTTACTGAATTGTTTTCTTCAGATGAATTAATTTGCTTTTTGTCCTAAACACCATAACAGTGCAAAGAATGGAATTACACCTGGAAAGTTTTTCTCTGCCTTTAAAATCGTGGGAAAGTTGTGTCACATGAAACTTTTGAGATCATTGATTTACCTACACTGCAAATTGGCAGGTACAGTTCTTTAGGAGCTTATCTCAGGTGTCTTGTTGGGCTGTTTAATCCTTACAAGGAGACTGCAGTATCACAAATTCCCAGCAGTTATCCGTGTTGGCAGCCTGTGAATGAATGGACACTGAAACTCAGCCACCTTTGGTGAAAGAAGAGTGGTCTTGTCAGATCCAATTTGAGGTGCAGAGAATTGCTGCTTGTTCCTGGTCTGTAGTTAAATAAAAGCTTCAGTGTCCAGTTCTGTGAATTGGGCTGCTTTCATAAATACTGTGTCTAAGCATAATTTATCATTACAGATGGCTTGGGAAGACAGAATCTTTGCCCTGCATCCTCACAAAAGGCAGGAGTTACTGCCTGACAAAGCATTGTTAGTGCAGAACTGTGTTAGGTATTGACTGGCTGTGTTTCTGTGCACAGTTTTAGGTCAGACCAAGTAATTGCTTTCAGATTGGGTTTAGCAACCATTCTTCTTTTTCCTGGGAGTATGTGAGTCAGGACTGACTGCATGCTCACCTCTCTGGCATGAAACTGGGCTTGGTTCATCAGAAGGGTAGAGGAGGCATTGTCAACTCTCCCACTTTAAATAAATGTGACAGATTTTATCTGTTAGCATGTTCACAAATGTGTCTGGTTCATCAAAAACTGCATTGGTAAACCCAAACATGACTTCAGGTTGGAAAATGTCTTTCACCTTTTAAGTAGGAAATGGTTAAGAAAGAAAAAAAATCCTTTGAACGATCCTGGTACTTTGATGTGACACTGCTAAGTTTTGCCCAGCACTCAGGCAGAGTCTTTGCACATGTCTGATTCTGGGAGACCAACGTTAAAAAAGTGAAAAACTTTGAGGGTACTTTTGTAACTGTTGCTCAAAACCTCATTTCCTTCATTTTGAACACTTGGAGTAGTGGCTGTGGTTTGTGCTATCAGACAGTGAGAACTGCCGGCTATTATTTACTAGTCTAAACCGCTTACACCCTGAGATGTTTCGTTGGTCAGCTGAAATGGCAAACAGCCCCAAATTGCTGCAGGTCTGCAGCGTTACTGCAGTTTTCTCCTCAGGTGTGTCGGGGAAGGGTTATCTTTATCTTGCAGAGATGGTGGATGGAGCTCTCTTTCAGCGTTTCTCCTGACTGACTGTCTAAATTTGGGTGCTTGTATAATTTGTTTTGGTTAGGGGTTTTTTGTTTTGTGGTTTGGTAGGAGTCATGTGAAAAAGCCCACAAGGCTTTTCTTACCCTAACTGAAGAGCTGGGTACCTTTCAGAAAGGAGAAGTAAACAGTGCTGTGACGCAGGTTGGCGTGAAGAGCCCTCTGGGTCGTTTGCAGGAATTCGTTTGACTCTTTATAGCCTTTTTAAGTTGCTCACTGTCACGTTTTAAGTGTTGCAAGCCCAAAATCAGATATGGGCTCAGCGCTGACGTCTCCCGGTCTCCGCAGCAGTTCACTGAGGTGGTTTTGTTCGTGCCAGAAGTTACAGGAACATTTAGTGTAGGTATGTGCTAACCAGAGAAGTAGCTCAGTTGTGTCACATACATAAACAAAAAGGTGATGATCAACTCAGCTTAATCTACTCCTGTTTTCATCTAAATGCACTTTTTAAGAGTAAAAAAAGGCAGAACTGCAGTTCAGATGAACAGGTGTTTTGTGGACTGCTGAAATGCTGGGAGTTCAGCCCTTGCTTTTGGGATGTGTTTGTGGCAGTGTTGTACCTGGTTAACACGTGCCTGTGTTTTCACATGAATTTTGTAGCCTTTAACAGACAAACATTTTACCTTTTATAAGTTACTGATGGCTTTGCTTTTATCATGTTCTGTATGTTACTGCAGCTGTTCTAGTTCACTGTGCTGAAAGCTTCTTAATAGGTTTAGTGCTTTTATTCAATTTCTTACTATAAAACCTTTATTTGCAGAAGCACATCTCATAAATCAGTTATTTTTTAAAATGCAGAATCGACCACAGTGCCTCCTTTATAACTGAATATGCCATAAATTGAAATGAATAATTTCTCTTGTTTCCTTTGCTGTTTCTTTTTGTGTAATAAACAATTACTGATTTGCGCTTTTCGCTGTTTGGGCACATACGGTAATCAAGTATTCCTAAGGGAAGAGATTCATCCTTCCAGCTGCCCAGAAAAAGTAATAGAGTCAGGAAAAACTAACTTAGGATTCATTATTTTATCTTCTTCTTATAGACCTCCACTAGCCAGGCAATCTTCTGCCTTCAGTCTGGTATTTGTCAGCTTTTCCGAGAGACTCTTATTCGCAAGGGATTTGTGGAAATCCAGACTCCCAAAATCATTTCAGGTATTGTATATGTGATCCAGCAGCTCCATGTGTGCTTGTTTTACACTTGCTCAGTGTTCCTCTCTGCCAAGAAGTTTTTATTTTAAAAACATGAAGTTTTATTTCTAGTTTACATGCAACATAGCAAACTCGTAGCTGGTGTCAGGGTTGTTCTTTCCCTTTCTCCTGACTTTGGAGGTTAAAAGAATGACAAGAGAGATATTACATATACCTCATTTATGTATTCCACAGTGCATATTAAGTTTTAATTTGGTTAAATACAGGTGTGACTGGTCATACACATTGTTCTTCCTGTGTTCTCAGTGCTGGGCACTGACAGTTCCATTCTCAGTATCCAAAACAAAAACCCCACTCTAATTTAGATTTAAAGCAGATTCGGTTGTAAAGAAGTTACAATATACATGTGATGGTGTAAAATGTCATATATACAATGTATCACTTCAGCAGTGAGCTCATGGCTAAATAGAAGGTGGTAGGAGACCTTTTTGGAAATGTGGCATAACAGCTTCAGCCTGACTTAAAGTCTGGAAATGCACATTTTGCTTCCAGTTCTGTTGTTGATTTGCTGTATTGTTTCCAAAAGTCAAATTGGCTTATTGGTGTTCTTTGAGGTTTTGTTGATGCCACTAAGACATATGGCATGGAAAATCAGGGCAGAATATTTGTGTTGCTCTCATTGCATGTACATTCATTAAATGAATACATTTTTCTT
>JAYRBT010000181.1:6171514-6191902 GCA_036023395.1 Myiotriccus ornatus
AGTGAATTTGAGAGCAGGTCATGTGTTTTTCTTCCTGACCCAGCCTCTGGAATAACAAACAAAACAAATCACCAAGGATTCCATGCATCTTATTACCAGGGGGAAAAAAAGGAAATTATGTAAGCCAGCCTATTTCAGGTTTGTTGTTTTTTTTAAATTTTATTTCTAAATGCTGTCCACAGCCCAACTGTTGTACGTTTAGAGAAATTGGGTGTTTCTCTAAGAGTGCTTCTGAAATTCTTTCTAGACATCCTTTTTCTCAAATGAATCACTTACTTGAACCTCCTCAATTTGCAGTGATGCACAAAGCTGCTTCTGCTCGTCCTCCCCCTCCCAACCCAGAGGATGCATTTGGAGAGGAACCAGTGCATTGGGAACTTCCTTGTGTGGGCTGCATCTGAGAGTTGTTTTTCAAATTTGAAGCACTTCTGTAAGTGTTGATGCCAAAGAGCAAAGGATTAAATTCCTTACTTGGGCACTGCAGTAGAATTATCTAATATTCCTATGTATTTGTAGTTCCTGACTTAATTTTTGTTTAACATTTTCCGTGATGAAGCTTTCAGTGGGAGGTACGGTTTAGACTGTCTGTGATGTTGTTGCTACCTTGATTTTTAAATGTCAGAGAAGTCACATCTTGGCTGTGCTACAGAAAGGTCAGTGAGGCTGTGTATAAATTGTGTAGAGTTTCACAAAAGGGCAAACCATCTTTTGCACCTGCCATTGAACGAGACTTAATTTTAATGTCTTGTGACAAGAGTTCTCCATTAGAAAACAATCAGACTAAAGGTCAGTCAGGTAAAGTACTGGAAGTGTAGAAGTTAAACTTTGTTTAGAAGTCACACAATTCAAGGAATAACACTTTGAAGCTTTGCTTATGAGTCTGTTGTAATTAATTTAGTGTGGAATCTTCCCCAGTTATTAACTTGAAAATCTTACAGTGTACCCAGTTGTACTTTGCAAAGCTGAGTGGGTTATAAACACAGCTCATCATCACAGACTTATTACTGATGAATCCAAGTTTCAAAACAGTTGTTTATTCAGCTAAGCCAACTGGAATGAATTTAATTTAATTACTTTTGTTCGTACAGAATTGGTAATATATTCTACTTCAGAAGCACATCCTTCTAATCAGGAGCAAAATTACTGACTTAAATTGCCTGCCAACAAGAAAAACATTCTGAGGACTGTTTCTTGCTCTAGATTTGGCAGCAAATTTTGTGCATGCATCCTGTAACTACTGTGCTCATCCCAGTTCTGTTAAGAGTCATTCAGGCTCCTGCTGTAGTTTGATTTATTCACAGGAGCTGCACAAGAACAAGAGTTTGGATGGAGGCCCCGATTCCTTTGTATGCAGAATCTTTTCATGCAGTCTCTCTTAGCTAACAGAAAATAATTATGATCATAAATCAAAGTGCATTTGTCCTGAGTGTTGTGTTAGCAGGATACTTTAGTGGGAGCTGCACTCCCACTTTAGTGGGAGTCTTAGAACTTCGTTTGAAACCTTGCAAATTGAAATTTCGGAACTTTATGTTGCTTGGAGAGGTAGCAACTCTGAAAAAGTAAAACCTGTATTGTCCTTCATTTCCAGTAACTTGCAGGAAGTTCAGCAGTTTATGTGGAGTCCCCATTGCTGCTGCCTCTCCACCAGGTAAAATGGGGTTTTTTGTATTTTCTTTTGGGATATACAAAAAGTAATTACAACAGTGCATCTTTTAAACTAAGGAATTATAAAGAACGTTGGTAAGGAATAGCCAGGGAGTCATCTGCTCAAAACAAACACAAAGCTTCAGTTTGGTTCAGAAGTTTTTAACTACACCATTTTCCTGGGAAAACCCATCTGTGTTCGCTGAGCTGTCTGAATGTGCCCAGCAGGAAAGGGGGCTCAGGCTGTTCTTTTGGCAGCCGAGTGCAGGACTGGCTCCCCGTGGCTGCCCACACCTGCTGGGGTAACCCTGGAGGGCAGCTCAGCACCACACAGCTGCCTGCTCCTGCCCAGAGGGACGGGGGGACAGGAAAAGCAGGAAAACTTTCTGCTCCCACGCTGTGCCTGGCACTTCCAGGTGTATTGGACGCCACTCCATGTGAAAGCAAACTGTGGCCTGCATTGTGCTGCCAAAGGGATGGAGAACACATGGACAGTGCCCTTTGTGGAACACCACATGGCTGCCTGGGACTCCAGTTCATACTGGGCTTCCAGCATTTCCCATATGGTGGAATGATTTCACCCAGGCCACAGGAGTGCACAGTTACCCTCCATTCCGTACACCGTGCATGTTCCTGCTGGACAAAGAGAGCCTGGAAAAATGAGACTGTGGAAAAACTGTGTCTTTTCTAGACAGACATCTCTAGAGTACACAACTTGCCCAAGCAGATTTTAATTATTTACTGTTTCTTCTTTGGATATTCTACTTATCTGCTTATGGGGGATGTAGATTTTTTAAATTATTTTGGTAGAGAAAAATGATGAAAAAAACAGTAGAAATTACCTGAGATTAATTGTTCTTTTAAAATAAGCCTCAAAACCAACTTGTGCACATTGGTAAGATTTCATAAAACATGGCATTTATTCACTGCAAGTGTTTTTAAAAGTTACCAAGTTAGTTCTGCTAGTTTCTTATTTTCTTTACCATTTTGCAGTTCGGTCTCTGCTCCGTGTGTGGCAAGTGCACTGTAACGAACTAACACTGCTCCAGGAGGCTGGTGCTGCTGGCACTTCTTAAAGGGCTTCAGAACTGAGAAGGATCCCTTAGCTGCCTTAATTACAGCAAAATTCCCACTTTAGGCAGAGATAAATGACTTTGCAGGTGGCAGAGCAATTCTAAGCAGTTTTTCCTGGATGTTGAGGCGGTTCCTGCTGGCAGGCACCGTGTGCCAGCAGCTGCCATTCGGGAATGGCTGTCAGCCAGGGCACCGCTTGGCACATGTTACCTCCGACCAGCCTGCGTTGCCAGCAAGGAGCCAAGTGTCCAGACTGCAGCCTGACCCTCACCTGGCTCAATTTACACCGGTTTTGCCTGGGGTCAGTCCTTCAGCAAACGGAGCTGCAGCCTCCAGAGTCTGGTCAGTGAGCAGCTGCCCCAGTGCTTCCTGCACACACCAAGGGGATTCCCTGGATCTGGGCTTCCTCAGCAGTGCCCTGGGACTACCAGAGGAGTTTTATCTCTAGTTACTGTAGCTGATTTCTTCTCTGGGAATCTGGTGCCCTGTGGAAGCTTCACAGCAGCTGAAGACGGTGCTGGAGCCACCCACAGCTGACACCTCCATGCTTGTGGTTCTGGGATCCCCAACGTAAGAAGGATGTGGAACTGCTGGAGCAAGGCCAGAGGAGGGCCATGAAGTTGGTAAGAGGACTATGGAGACAGGCTGAGAGAGTTGGTGCTGTTCAGCCTGGGGAAGAGAAGATTGTGTGGAGACCTTACAGCACCTTCCAGTATTTGAAGGGGGCCTAGTGAGAGGACAAGGAGTAACAGGTACGAACCGAAAGAGGGGAAAATTTAGGTTAGATATTATGAACAAATTCTTTACTGTGAGGGTGGTGAAGCCCTGGCACAGGTTACCGAGGGAGGTTGTGGTATCAAAGCCAGGCTGGATAAGGTTTGAGTAACCTGGTCTACTGGGAGGTGTTCCTGCCCAGGGCAGGGAGGCTTGGGTCTAGATGGGCTTTAAGGTGCATTCCAAGCCCCTAACGCTCAGTAGCTTTGTGTTTCTGTGGGAGGCGTTGCTCTGGCACAGCTGCGAGCCCTGGGCAGCCCCCGTTCCCTGTGCCAGCCCGGCGGCGGGCGGGGATCGGGTCTCTGTGCGCGGAGCCCCCGGGCCGCCCCCTCACGGTCCCGCCCTCGGCCTTTGGCGCGAAAACGGCCGCTGGGGGCGGGGCCCCGAGGGACGCCGGCCGCCGATTGGGCGGCGCGGCGGGCGCGCGGCCCACGTGGTGCGCGGCGTGGCGGGAACCGGGCCGGGCGGGGACAGTGTCGGTGGCGGCGGCCGGGATGGACCTGGCGGCGGCCGGGGCCGGGGGAGCGGCGCAGCAGCACCAGCAGCTCCGCGATGAGGTGGCCGAGAAGTGCCAGAAGTTGTTCCTGGACTTCCTAGAGGAGTGAGTGCCGGGGCCGGGCCTGGCGGCGGGCGGGCAGGGGGAGCGGCGGGCCGCGGGCGCCTCACGGAGGGGCCGCCATTTAGTGAGATCCTGCCGGGGCCTGGCGCCCCCGCCCCTCGGCCTTCGGTCGGCAAAGCTCTCCTGTGGTCTGAGGAACGGCTCTGCCGGGAGGAGTCTGCTTTGCCAGGGGTATAGGAAGGGAGCAGTGTGCTTCTGCGGTTGGCAAAATACTTCTCAGAGAGCTCTCGCGGCGAGTTTCTGTTTCGCGGGGACGTTCCCCAGAGAAGCTGTGACTGCCACATCCCTGGAAGTGTCCAACGCCGGGCTGGACGGGGCTGGGAGCAACCAGGTCTAGTGGAAGGTGTCCCTGGCCATGGCAGGGGTTTGGAACGAGGTGGTGTTTGAGGTCCCTTCCAACCCAAACCATTCTATGATTTTTTGGTGCATTTGGTCCCTTTTAACAAAGTTTTGTGGAAACCATGTTGAAAACCCTTTCCACGGCTTGGGCGTTACACACCTTGTTCCCTGCGTTTTGACTCCCGAGGGGCCCGTCCGTGTCAAATAAGGATACATTATAATCACCCTGAGGAAACAAAACCCTGTTTGCCGGTGTCGAGTCATTGTTAAACATAAAATAAAACTCAGTGTGGCACTCGGGACAACACTTGTGCTGTATGAGATTCAAACCCGGTTCGTCTGTGCTGGGGTGTTGATAGAACAGATGCAGAAGGGGGTGGAAGAAGAAATATTGTTGGGAAAGGGCAAGGGACTGTGGGATGCCTTAATGTGAGCGATGCTTTCCTTTGCCTTCCCCCTGAATTCAAAGTGTTCGGTTGCTGCCTGGTGTGTGACTGTGAGAGGTTTTCCTGAATGCCTTGCAGGTTCCAGAACAGCGATGGGGAGGTGAAGTACCTGCGTGATGCTGAAGAGCTGATCCGGCCGGAGCGGAACACGCTGATCGTCAGCTTTGCGGATTTGGAGCAGTTCAACCAGCAGCTCTCCACCACTATCCAGGAGGAATTTTACAGGTAAAGTGTAGAGGTCCCTTTTCAGGTAAAGCTGAGCACTGCTGCAATCTCAGGCCCATAATGCCTCGCTTGTTATGTAAACAATGAGAGGTTTATCTTCTTTCTGCATCCCGAAAATGCTTAAATTTAATTTATTTTTTTTTTTTACTGGCTCAAAACATTTCTCAGTGGATTCCTCACTGGAAACCACAAGCTAACTAGGAAATGACATTCCGATGAAGAAGTAGATGGTCAGTATGGGAATACAGAATAAACTCTAGAATTTCATGCTCTGAGAATATTTTGTTGAGCCAGTCGCTTGTTTTGAAGATCCGCTTCTTAATGTAAGGATAACAGTGTCATAAAATGAGATTTAAAAAAGTCTATTATGAAGCCATAATGCAGATGACATTATTCTGCAGTAATCTCATATTTAGCGTATTTAGATTTGGGTTTTTGTGTTACATAACATTAAAATCCAGAACCTGGTGATCTGATACAAGCCTTTGCTGTAGTCTGAAGCAGAGAAGGTTTTAATAGCTTCTGTAAAATTTGAACTGCTTTTCCGTGTTTCAGGGTTTATCCTTACCTCTGCCGAGCAACAAAGACCTTTGCCAGAGACCATGGGAATGTTCCTTCAAACAAGGACTTCTATGTTGCATTCCAAGACCTGCCTACCCGACACAAGTAAGATCATTAATAATTCCAGAAACTTGTGCTTTTTTACTACTGGGGAAAAACATATCAAAGCACATGAAAATGTTTTGATTATGTAGTGTGAAATGAGCAGTTGACCAGAACAGTTGTGAAGAAGTTTCCTGACCTTGTGCAGGATATTTTTTTGAAACAGTTTTTCAGTTGTGAACCACAATCAGATACTTATGTTCATTATATTCCAGAAATATGGAGCTTTTCTAATTTAAGTAATTCTCTAATTTTAAAAAATTATTTAGTGTGTGTTGCTTTTGGAGTACCATTAGTTTCACATTGGTTTGACCATTAGTATTAATCTAAAAGTTTATGTAAAAATGAGAATATATTTTAGTAACTTTGTTTCCTTTGTCTGTTACAACAGCTCTTTAGTCACAGGCTGAGTGAAACCATGGTGTATCTTAGTATCTTGGGGCCTAGAACTGTCATCTCAGCAATTTAATCCCTGCGAGTTTCTGTTTTGCCCAGAATTCGGGAGATGACCTCGGCAAAGATCGGGTCCCTGATGCGCATCAGTGGGCAGGTGGTTCGGACCCACCCCGTGCACCCGGAGCTGGTGAGTGGGACCTTCCTGTGCCTCGACTGCCAGACAGTCATCAAAGACGTGGAACAGCAGTTCAAATACACACAGCCCAACATCTGCAGGAACCCAGTCTGTGCCAACAGAAGGAGATTCCTGCTGGACACGAACAAATCAAGATTTGTTGATTTCCAGAAGGTACGAGGGTGAGGTTGGGGGTGATGACTAACAATGGTGTACCTGTGCTGGTTGGAAGGTGTTGTTTGTTCAGTGTAGTTGTTCTATACCAGAATAGAAAGAGGTGCCTTCTAAGTATCTGCAGTGCTTTTTCTTCCACATTGATTTACTCTCCCAAATCCTCAGCACTTTGCATCCTGCAGCAGTATTTTATGCCAGCTGTGTTAACTGAAGTTTTCGAGTTGGTTTTCAGAACTGTCACTGTGGCCCCTGTACATCCTCTTAAGTGCCTCCCAGACTCCTCAGATGCTGATTAGTGAAGGGGTTTTTAGGTTGTCTTACTGCAAGAGGAACTTCATGGTTGACGTGGATGGCAGCAGTCGGATGCTGCTGTGCTAATAAATAATAAGCACGGCTTCTGAAGCAGTTTGAGCTGCGGTGACATTTGCTGAGTGTTTATCCCCCCTCGGTGCCCAGGTCCGCATCCAGGAGACGCAGGGGGAGCTGCCGCGGGGCAGCATTCCCCGGAGCGTGGAGGTGATCCTGCGCGCCGAGGCCGTGGAGTCCGCCCAGGCGGGTGACAAGTGCGACTTCACCGGCTCACTCATCGTCGTGCCTGATGTGTCCCAGCTCTCCACGCCAGGTTTGTCGCTGCTGCTGCTCAGGACCTCGGTGAGGGGTCCTTCCTGCTTGTCCCGGCCCCTGCTGTCCTGACTGGCGCTCTCCCGGCAGGGCTGCGCGCCGAGACCGGCTCCCGGCTGACGGGGACGGAGGGGTATGAAACCGAAGGGATCCGAGGGCTGCGCGCCCTGGGAGTCCGGGAGCTCTCCTATAAACTGGTCTTTCTGGCTTGTTACGTTGCACCGACAAATCCACGGGTGAGTCTGGAAAGAGAAGAGATTTAAAGGTGTTCCTGATTGCTGCTCTCTGTGGTTTTCCCTCAAATTAGGGAGCGGGATCAGATAAAGTTATAACTATGTGTGTGTGCCACCCTGCTGTGTGCACTGGACTGTCTGTAAGTTCTGATTGAATTTGTATAACAAGGTTCTCGTCTTCAGATGTGATTGTCCATCGGTGTTACCAATTTATTCTAAAGAGCTGACTGGTCCACGTATTTCCATTCAGCTTTCATCCATTTCTGCAGCATTTCCTTTTCTTCCAGGAAATCCTGTTGCTTCTTGTTCCCTCTGGTTTATCACATAGCATCTTGGGATGCTACTGCAACATAATGAATAATACTGACTGTGTCTGGGTTTTGGCATGTTGTGGTATTGTAATCTCTCACTCTGTTAGGAGTTTGACTGTCACACAGGATAAAAATACCATCTGTTATTTTCTGGGAGTATAAGTTTCATTTCAGAGTAACAAAAGGCCTTGTTAAGTTCCAGTTAATGAAGAATGCTTACAGAGGCAAATTTACCCAAAGGAAGTCATATTGGTTTACTCTTTTTTAATCTCTATATAAACATCTCACCCAGAGTTTTTCTCACTAACTGAAGTTACACAGTTGATTTTGCCTGTTAGGAAATTGTCTATTGGGTTTTAAAGGTATAAGGTGGTGAGCCTACTTAGCCTAAGGACGGCTTTTCTGAACACGTTCCTCCCATCCTGCTTACAGTGAGTTTTTGTGACCTGTCTGCAGTGCTCACATTCATTAGTGACCCTGTTACAGCTTCTATAATTGTTTTATTTCCTTTGTTTAGTTTGGTGGAAAAGAGCTCAGAGATGAAGAACAGACTGCAGAGAGCATTAAAAACCAGATGTCTGTGAAAGAGTGGGAGAAGGTTTTTGAGATGAGTCAAGATAAGAACCTTTACCATAATCTGTGCACCAGCCTCTTCCCCACTATCCATGGTAAGAACCCAGTTGAAGATTTCACTTGTGTAAATATGAATTCCTTTTGCTCTCTGTGTGGTGCCATTCTGGGGAAGGTTGAAAGCCCTGTTCCAACTGCCACAAACTCTGCCCTCCAGCACTGGTTGTGCTGGAAAAGGAGAATCTATTTCCTGAGTATTTGCTGAGTTTAATGATTAAGGCCTGCAAGGCTAGTGAAATGGGTTGGGTTTGCTATTGGGTGTTCTGCTACTGAACCTTACAGCTGACAGCTGGATCTATTCTAAATAATTTTATTATTATTATTTTTAAATAGGAAGAATGTGGTGTTTTCATTGGATTTTTAGTTCAGTGTCTTTTCTGTGGCAGGTAATGATGAAGTGAAACGTGGGGTCCTGCTGATGCTTTTCGGAGGAGTTCCTAAAACCACTTCAGAAGGCACTTCACTGCGTGGGGACATCAATGTTTGTGTCGTTGGTGATCCAAGTACAGCCAAGAGTCAATTTCTAAAGTGAGCATCTCATTAAAATTCAGTATTTAAATATTGTCCAGGGTGACTGGAGCTACAATTGTGTCCCGTGCCTTTTTCTGTGTTAAACAGAGGAAAGGGAAGTAAAATATTTAAAAATATTTTCCAGGGATTGTTTAGATGTGGTTGGAGTATTTGAACAGGGCTGGAGCAAACTCACCAGGCCCCCGTGGTATTAAAGAGTGGAATGAGACTTTTTTTGTTCTTTACTTACCAAAGTACAAATTTCCAAATATTTTCAAAAAGACAGTGAATATTAAAAATACAAATTTATTGAACTTTTTAAAAACTCAGAGATAAGTGAAATACTGGGGGGGTTACTCCTTCTTTCCACAGGCATGTGGATGAGTTCAGTCCCCGTGCTGTTTACACCAGCGGCAAAGCCTCCAGCGCCGCGGGTCTGACGGCGGCTGTTGTGAAGGACGAGGAGTCCCACGAGTTTGTCATCGAAGCTGGAGCCCTGATGCTGGCAGATAACGTGAGTTCCTGCATCCCCAGAATGCTTTTCATTAATGACAAAGAGCCCCCAGCTGTGTTGACGGTGCTCTTTTTCCCAGCAGTCATTGGATGTGGGTCACTTATTATTTTTCATTTCCCTGCTGCAGGGGGTTTGTTGCATTGATGAGTTCGACAAGATGGATGTGCGGGATCAGGTGGCCATCCATGAGGCAATGGAGCAGCAGACGATATCCATCACCAAAGCAGGAGTGAAGGTAGCTTGCACTAGGCCTCTGTGTAATCTGTAGGATCACCTGACTGTTTTTTCTGTGTGCTGAACTATCACCTGTCAGATTTTGACACCAGCTCTGCAGCCGCCTCCCTGGGGCACCACAGAGATCACTCGCTGCAGGGTTCTTGTGCCGCCTACCCAAAAAAGATCCAAAATGTTACTGAAAGGAAAAAACGTAGCAGTGGACAGGAAACAGAAAATGGGAAAATTCTAACCTTGAAGTAGCCCCAAAAACGTTGTAGACCTGTGTGTGTTTGTAGAAGTAAAGTGTGTGTTTGCACTGCTGAAAATGGGGTGTTGTGAAAAGCAGTTTTAAGGGCTTGTTCCAGTGTTGTTGGCAAGAGTGTGACAGTGTTACAATATTGATTCTTCAAACTGTGTCTTCAGGCAGAGAAAGGGCTGGTTAAAAGAGTCTGGCTGCTTTTGAGTAGTGATTGTTACAATACCTCCATTGAGGTATTATCTATCTATTATATCTAACAGATGTTATGCTGACCCATTTGGATTGCAACGAGTCGGTTTAGGAAGTGATCTCAGATACCATTCTCTCTTCAATTTATTTCTCCCCATTTCCAGGCCACCCTGAACGCCAGGACCTCCATTTTGGCTGCAGCAAACCCGGTTGGTGGGCGCTACGACAGATCCAAGTCCCTGAAACAGAATATAAACCTCTCGGCTCCCATCATGTCTCGCTTTGATCTCTTCTTCATCCTTGTGGATGAATGTAATGAGGTAACTTTAAGAAACTGTAGATGAAATTGTGTCAGAAAATATCTCCTGGAGGTCTCTGGTCTAACCTCATGCTCCCACAGATTATTGGGAACACATTGCCAAGGCTTTGACCAGATGAGTTTTGAGCATTTCCAAGGATGGAGATTCTGCAGTCTCTCTAGGCCCCTACTGCAATGCTTGGCAGCTCTCATGTGTTCAAAAAATAGTAATAACTTTTATATCTAATCAGAATTTCTCATGGTTCAGTTTGTGTTGGTTGCCTCTCTTCTGTGAGTTATTTGGCTCCATCACCTCTATAGTGGCCAGTGAGGCAGTTGCTTTCTTTCAAGCTGAACAGACCCAGCTCTTTTGGCCTCTCCCACATCGTGTACTCCTGCCCTCTGACCATCCTGGTGGCCCTCTGCAGTTTGAGGTGAAGCAGATCTCGTAAGAACATCTTGGTTCTGCTTCTGTGCTCAGTCTGTGCGGCTGAAAGCTGGCGGCACCAATGTGGACATGCTCTGCTGGACACAAGGTCACTGCCTTTTCACCCTCTAGTGGTTTGACCTGCAGACTTACCACCATTACTCATTTTTACAAATGGCTGAGGCTGCTGCCACCTGTCTTTGTGGCATTTGCCTTGGGAACGTGGGAGATCCAGAGATTAATGTTGGTTCAGTGCCGCTCTCGCCACTGCTCTGCTCGGAGTGATTAGCTGACTGGGAAGGGACTGGTGAGAGAGACAGAGCAGGCTGAAAAGGAGGAGAGCAGTTCCCACGCTGTGAAGTGCTGCTTTCTGCCTGTTCTGTGCCTGACCTGTAAGCCAGGAGAGTTCCAAGAGGTTGTAAATCCTAAAACTGCCTTTTATCCCCTCTGTGCTGCGTTTCCTTGTATTAAATAACTCCAGGGCTTTTTCCTGGACTTTCTGGCAGGGAGTTTGGCTTCTGGAAAGACTAGCTCTGCCATGAGGATTGCAAGGGAGGGAGGGGAGTGGGAAGGAAGAACATAACTGTTGCTTTGCTGTTTGGCTGATGCTGTGAGAGTGATCTGACAGAGCCCCCCTGTCCCAGGTTACGGATTACGCCATTGCCAGGCGCATCGTGGACCTGCATTCCAGAGTGGAAGAGTCTGTGGATCGTGTCTATTCCTTGGATGATATCAGAAGGTATCTGCTGTTTGCCAGGCAGTTCAAACCAAAGGTAATTCCACTTTTCCTGTGTGAGTTGTTCTGTCTGAGGAGATCCAAGGGAACAGTCACTCTGCAGTGTGCTCGTTTCCAGCAAACACAAGGACACTTGGTGTGGTGTTCTCTCAAGGAAATAGCTATAAACTCACTTACTTCCTGGAAACAGAGCGTATTTTGGAGCCATGTACTCTTTTGAGCTCCAGAAAACCATCCAGCTCAGCTGAGACTGTTGTAATCACTAGACTTAACTGCTTTGGTGGCAGCTCCTAACCTCTGTCTAGAATGAGGGCTCATTTTATAGGTTTCTCATACCTCAAAGGCATGGGTTCTTCAGCATGGCTGAAGCAGAGATTTTTGTATTTTATTGACTTATTATTTGATCAGCTTGTTTGCCTTTATTTTAAAAGGGTATTGTTCCTTGGTATTTCTTTGCTTGCTTTTTGGTAAAATACAGAACATGGGAAACTGCCCTAAGTACAGGTATTTTGGTAGTAGCAGCTTGGATGGGCTGTGTGTCAGACTTTTCAGAAGTCTGTAAGCAGAGAACCATCTGGTATGGACAGACATGAACTGTGCCCAGAAACAAGTCAGCGGAACGGAAAAATAGAAATTATCAGCACTATCTGCTGCAAAATGATTAATGCAGCCATGTACTTATTGTACTATCGTTATCCTTGGTGAATGTAATCATCATTACAGTTTAATTTTACCATAGTATGAAGTATTTACATACAGTATGTGTATAGCATAGATTATTTCAGAGAAAAGCAGCAGCAAGGACAGGAAACTGCTGATCTAATGCAAGAAGAATAAACTTACAACAACCTGAACATGCAAACTGTCATACTGCTTGGTGTTCCAAAGATATCCAAGGAGTCTGAGGACTTCATAGTGGAGCAGTACAAGCGGCTGCGGCAGCGCGACGGCGCCGGAGTGACCAAGTCGTCGTGGAGGATCACGGTGCGGCAGCTGGAGAGCATGATCCGCCTGTCCGAGGCCATGGCCCGCATGCACTGCTGTGACGAGGTACCAGGGCCTGGGGGGAGTCCACAGGAGCGCGTGGGAGCTCCGGCTCTGCTCTTTGAGACTGGACACAGTCCCGTGGGTGAGCAGCAGAGCTTGTGGTGACAGTCAGTGTGAATTTGTGTGCCAGAAACACTGGGTTTAGGGTGTGTCTTTGATGCAAACTGAGAACATGCATGTTTTTGCATTACAGTTGTGTCAGCACTCTCAGCCTGCTATCTGTCAAATCATGACAAAGGGGAAGAACAATCATCCACTACTACCAGTCATGACTGTTGGTAGTGTCTTTCCTGATCTTTCATAGTTTGTAATCTCTCAGCTCTCTTCCATCTGCAGTCTAAAAAGACAAAGTTTATCAAAGTATCTGAACCTCCCTGAGAGTCCCATGTATGTGATCTGAGCTCCTCCTCCCATCAGCCGGTGCTGCAATGCCCATTGTGTTCTGGCTGTTAGCTGTAGTGTGACTGCTGCCCACCCCAGTCCCTGCTTTAAAACCCAGCAGGCCTTTTGAAATGTTGATTCGGGGTTATGTGACACATGCAGTGATGGAACCTTGCTCACTGGCTGTGTAAGAAGGACACCCATTGGGTTCTTTTAAATTAAATTCAGCTCATAAAGGAACAGATAGCTTTTTAGCTTATGGCTCAGCTAGTGAGGATTTTTCCAGTTTTTGCTTTTCATTTCTGGAGGAGAGTCTCATTAGGCCCGTTTCTTTCATGTTTCTTGCTCCACTGATCTTTGTTCCGACTGTTCTTGGCTTAAATAAATTTTTTATCGACTCCACATGATCACTAAATACTGAAAGATTAATCAGGTAGCTCTTTCCCTCCATAACCTTGTGTGACCTCAGCGTACTTGTAGTGGGATATAATTTAACTTGCAGAGTCTTTACTGCCAAGGATTAATCAGGTGAGATGAGTAGAAAAGCCCTGTGTCAGAGTCAGAGATGAGTTTCTGGAGCTGTTGAGAAACCAGAAGAGCCTGTTTAATGCATATTAACCTATTTAATGCATATGTTTTCAAATCTTCCTCAGGTTCACCCAAAACACGTGAAGGAAGCTTTCAGGCTTTTAAATAAATCCATCATTAGAGTTGAGACTCCTGATGTCAATTTAGACCAAGATGATGAGCAGCAAATGGAGGATCAAGAGGACCAAAATGGAGTCAATGGTATATTACTTAAAGGGGGAAAGTCCTTCCAGCCTTTACAGCTTTCCTTTTTGAGCACATGCTTCTCTTCTGTTTCTCACCTGTTCCTCATCTGATGAAGTCTAGAAATGTGGCCTCCTGTTCTTAACTCTCTTGCTTCTTCAGCCTTCCTCACCACCTCACCTGGTTGGTCAGTGCAGCATTTTTCAGTGGCTCAGAGTATTAAATAGGCAAGAGATGTTTCAGCTTTAAACCTGGGCATGTGTCCAAACAGGTGAGGCAGAGGCTCCAGCTGGGGTCAATGGCCTTGTGAATGGGATCAATGGCCATCCTGAGGATGGGAACAAGGATGCTGCACCCAAAGCTTCTCTTAGACTGGGCTTCTCCGAGTACAGACGGATTTCCAATCTGCTGGTGCTGCACCTCAGGAAAGCAGAGGAAGGTAAGGATTTGTTTGTTAAAATGTCAGCAGCCCCTGAGCTCAGGGAGTGATTGTTACTGCATCTCGTGCTGTTGCACAGGGGATTTTCACTCCTGTTGAGACAACAAACGTGTCAACTCTGGTGTGGACCTGTGCTCATGTGAGAGTACGACATCTGGCGATACAAATATGATTTCTTGGAGTTTTTACCTCTGTTATTTCAGTCATTTGTCAAAACCCATTGAGTTGAGAAGCGTGTCAACAGAGCAGACCCAGAAAAGGACGTGCAGCTGAAGGCTGATGTGATTTGGAAGCCACTTGGGTGCATAGAACTGAAAGCTTCAATTCCCAGTCTAATTATGGCCTATTAAACCATGATACAGCAGCCTCCTGTGCAAAGCGTGATGCTTTAAGGATCAGAATAAAGTCTGGTGATGCTTAAACATGTTAAAGCATGTTTCTCTGTTAGCATTTTAAATGTTAACATATATATAAATCCTTTCCTCCTGTGGTTTAAATGGTATCTTACTGCTGCTGAGTTCGTGCAAATTATTTTCCTTGCAGAAGAGGACGATTTGTCATTAAAGAAAAGTGAACTTATTAATTGGTATCTAAAGGAAATTGAATCTGAAATTGATTCTGAAGAAGAACTAATAAATAAAAAGAAGATCATAGAGAGAGTCATTCACCGACTCACCCATTATGTGAGTATAGAGATGTGGGGGTAGTGAAAAGGGTTTTGACTTGCACAGGGCAGTGTTTCATGTTCAATAGAATACATTCCTAATGGGAGAAACCTGCTTTGTTTTTCCAGCTACACCCTGATGCAGTATAAATGCCTTCTTTGCTTAACACCTGCTGCAATAATTATAGAAAAAACACTGAAATAAGTTAGACATGTGTGTAATTAAAGGTCCAAAGTGCCATATTATGTCCCTAGAGAAGTGTGATATTTTTCTATGTTTCTGTAGTGCTAGCTGTGCATTAGGATTCAGAAGTACAATTAACACTTCCTTCAGTGGGTAGCCTTAAGTCACAGGGGTAGTGGGTATTTTGAAGGATATAATCTACTTTTCACTTTTAAAGGTGCAAACCCACTAGATTGGAAAGCACTAGGCTAAAAAGTTCCCAGAAAGCACACAGCATATGAGATTTCAACATAAAAGAGATTTCCACAGCAGCTAATTGTTAAGATAATGTGTTAGAGGGAGTTCACAATTAAAAGGGTTAAGCAGTTAATAAGAGGTGCTACCAGGATAAAAAAGAGATGCCTTTCAAAAACTGCAGACAAACCTCTCTGCCCATGTCTTAATACAAGTCTTTGTGTGTTGCAGGACCACATTCTGATAGAACTGTCGCAGTCTGGACTGAGAGGATCCAGAGAAGAGGAGACTTTTGATGAAGATCCATTCCTGGTTGTCAACCCCAACTATCTGCTGGAAGACTGAGTGCTGGGAGCTGAGTGGTTACGAGCTGGAAAATGCATTCTTTTCTTGCAGGGGTTGCTGTACAGCTGACTCCCTAAATTCCCATGGATGTGCCAGTGTGTGGTCAGTAATGTGGGATTGCTCATTCACACTGAGCATACCTGGAAAGTTGTTAAATTTATATATTAGTTTAATTATTAATTCTGAATTTCAGTGCTGTCTTCTGGATGCAGAAGAGAATCACCCAATGGCTTTTTTTATCATCAAACTATTTAGGTGCTTCTGTTTTAAATGAGAGCAATTGTTCTGTGTCACTTAGTAGACTTTTTCTGGTATATGTTTTTATTGTTCTTCTTATTAACATGAATAAAAGCTCATTAAGTGCCTGGGGGTGGATTGCTGTTACTCACATGTGGGATTGCTGTTTTTCCATGCCTGTGCTTTGAGGCTGAAAAAGTAGTGATCTAAATGTTTAGTGTCCTAAGAAAGATTAAATTTCCTGGATGACAGATGCTGCTTTTTAGGAAGTTTTATTTTTAACTTCCAGTAATGGATAGTGAGAAACCGATTGCTTCTCTTTTTTTTTAAGATGGACTAAAGGTGTGCATGTTCCTGTTGCATATGTAAAGTAGAAAACTGAAAATAGCCAAGCTCAATGCAAGGTTTTAAGTCAGGAGGGCAGAAACCCCCATCTTGATTGTCTTGGCCTGTAAGTTGAAAACTGCCACCATTTGTGAGGGATTTTTAAGACTATATTTGTAAACCTGGTTTTAGATGGTTTTATAAGAAAGCTTCACTTAAATTTCTGCTGTTCTTAGTTTTTTGACTGTAAACTGTGGGATTATTAAATAATCTATTAATAATTGAAAATACCTGAATGTTTGTCTTGTCAACTTGATACCAGCAGCTAAGAAAATTTGTAATAGCATGAAAAGACACCAAATCTATATATTTTAATAAGAAATAGTGGGAAATAACTGTCTCAGGTTCACAAATGGAGGTGGTTTGTAAGGCAGTCGTGTTTTCCCTGTTAGACTCTCCCAGCTCTGGAGAGATATGCCTTGGTCTAAACTAAGCATATCACTAAAGATAACAGTTATATTTAAGGGTTGGAGAGTATCATAAATGTTTGTCACCAACAACAACACTGCCACATCACCAGGCCCTGACTCCAACTGCAGGAACTTCTCTCCACTGGTTTCTTCCGTAATCCACCTTTAGGCAAGTGCTCCATTTCATTAAGCATTGCCACCCACCTGCAACAGCAGTTCCATGTCATTCTGTATTGTCCCTTTACTTTCAAAATAAGGACAGGAAGATGTCTGTACTTGGTTATGTTTTCCCTCTCCCCTCCTTCAGTCTTTGTTTGATAATAAATATTCTTCACGTAGAAGGAAGCATTTTTTTCTGCTTCTCTTTCCCCAGTTCTGTAGCCTGGGAAGGGAGTTCTCTCTCTGAGTTCTGAAAAATAAGCACCAGGTGGTGCTGTAAAGTTGCTGTTCAAACTTGTTATTCAAACACTGAGGTGGAGGGAAGAAGGTTCATAGTTCTTCAGAACAGTAAGCACAAGGTTACAGCTCTCTCTTTTTTTTTTTCCTGGGAAAAAAAAAAGATCTGGGAATCAAACAGGGTCAAAGTACATAAAATACAATCCTTGTATAAGACTGGCTATTTGAGTAACAGCAAACCTTGAGAGATAATTTATAACTGAAAGAAAAAATTGCTTGACACAGCAGGAACTTACCCAGATGATTCCAGGTGTGTTTTAGATAAACTGCTGATTGTTAAAGAAAACCAACTCTGAGGTGGATCTGACATTTCAATGTAAATATGTAGAATTGTGTGTTTAGTTGATTTGACGTGTTCTGTATTTAGGCAGTAAATGTTCTCAGCTCTGCAGTATTTGAATGTAGCAAAGCTGAGTTACCTCTTCCCTGCAGCAGTTCGGGTGAGCCTGTGTTTTTAAGGGTTAAGCAACAGAATGACATTCAAATTCCTGGATGTTGTTGGGCAGGAGGAAGCTCATTGTTATTGTTGTGATTGCTGCCTGAACTGTCACTAACAGCCGCTTTTCCAGCCGGCTGAGATGCCACGTCTCAGGTTTCCTTTCTGCACCCAAGAATTGAGAGTACAAAAGTGCCTTCTGCTGTCCTGCACACCCTGAGCCGTGGTGGACCCAGCTCCAGCAATGCAGGTTACTCTGCTCTGCTTGTTTCCTGCATCCAGAGCTGTGCTGGGATTCCTCCTAAGCCAAAAAAAAAGGGCTAAAAGGAGAGGAAAGTATTATTTACTTATTTTATCTTCCTCTGAAACAGAGGCAGTATCAGCAAAATGTCAATTGATATTCAAGTCCAAGGGGGAACCTGAGCGCCTCAGAAACTGTTTCACACGACCTTTCTCCAGCTAATTGCTTTGACAGGTTTTTTTGTGTTCATCCATCGGTCTGTTTATCTACTGATTAAAAATCCTGCTCTGTTATGATTCCAGTGTCAGCTAGTTCTGGGAACATTTATCTGAGTAGCAGATAATTCCAGTTAAATATTACTTCTACTGTCATACAAGTAGTGTGGAATTGCCATTTCTGAAGCAGGCTCGGAAATGGAGCTGATTTGCACGACATTCATCTTCTTTCTGCTGGTCTCTCCCAGCCTTGGGATAGATGGGGAATTCGCTCGGGATTTTATCGCCATTGCTGGGCCTCTGCCCAGTGAGTTGGCAAACAGATTGGGTCTGAGGGACCAAGTGCTGCCCCAGGGGGACCAGGGCCCTGCTGTGGCTGAAGCACATGGATCCCTGTGCCAACAAGACCTCGTGGCTTCGGAGCTGCCCCGCTACTTCTCCCACCTTGGGGAGATGGGGGTGACGCACTACAAAGTGTTCCTGCCGTGGTCGCGCCTCCTTCCCGAGGGGAATGCCAGGGAGCCTGACGAAGCTCAGGTGCAGTGCTACAGGGAGCTGCTCCAGGCCCTGCTTGCTGCAGAGCTCAGCCCCGTGGTGGTCCTGCTCCCCCGGCGTGTCCCTGGCGCCGTGGCCGTGCTGGCCGGAGGGAGAGGAGCCGGTGCTTTTGGCGGCCTTTTCGTGGAGTATGCGGAGTTCTGCCTCCGCGCTTTTGGGGACCTGGTGGATGTGTGGGTCACCTTCAGCGACCTGCAGGAGGTCCTGCACAGCCTGCCCTACCCTGACCCCCAGGACAGAGCCCTGGCCGTGGCTGCCGCCCACAAAGGATTCTACACCATCTTCCGTGAGAAACACTCGCCGGCGGGTAAGGAGAGGGGGGACAGGGGTGTTTCCAGTGTGACTCACAAATATGTTGTGATGGGATTGAGTGGCAGCTGCCACATGCAGTCTCTGTGTTTTTGTGTACCTCTTCCTGACCCTCAGAGGAAAGACCAAAAAGTGCCTGAAATGTGCGTGGAACCATGAAAAAAGACCCGAGAAGTCGATGAGATAATGATAGTGTGGGGAAATCTGCAGTGTCCTTGGGTTGACCTTCCTTGGTGCAGACACTGGGGTTTTACAGTAATTAAATCTAAAATCTACCTGTGTTACTCAGAGCAACAGAATTCCACCTGTTCCGTGGTGGGTAGCTGGGATTTTCCAAGCAGCTGTCCCCTGGGGTCTGCCTTCTCTGGCCTTGGAGTTTTTCTGTCTCAAACAGACAACCGGTTGAGCTGACTGAGTCAACGTTTCTTTATCCACATTTTTAATGAATGAATTTTTATTTAATCCTTGCATTTGTCAGGAATACTTTGCTGTGCAGTTCACACTATCTGGTGATAGCCCTTAGAAGTTGCTCAGCTTCTCTCCTGCACCTCCTGTCCCCCCCAAGCTCCTGTTCCCCCAGCATCTCAGAAGCATTCAGCACAGAATGCATTTTAAAAAAATAACCACTATAGAACCACCACAAAGGCATGAAAATTAAAGATACTGCTTATAATTACGCAGAGAGTGAAAGGGCACAATTTACTGACTTTAAATTGACTTAAAGGCTTCTTGAATTCTGCCTTTTGAGTTTCTGCCTTCTGCAGCTCTCCACTGAAATCCCGGTGGGAATTCTGAAATCCCCCACCCAGGGCACCGTCTGCTGTTCCACAGCTTCAAAAGCTGAACACTCATTTTAAAGTAACTGCAGTAAACTGAAGGTTTTATTTGTCCTTAATATGTTACTAACAGACTGCCTCTTTTTTCTTTCAAGGTGGGAAGCTGTCCATTGCTTTGGAAATGGGCGGTGTTTTGGACAGTGCTTCATCAGAACTGATTTCAGCTTCTCTTCAGGTAACTTCCAAAATTATATAAATTTGACTCGATTTAACTTGATTTTTGTCTATGGGATCAAGTGACTTTTTGCGAGTTTGTAGGGTTTTTAAAAGATTTTTAAGATTTTTTAAATGTTAGGGTTTTTTGAAAGATTTTTAGCGATCTGACCAATCGACCAGTTTGGTAAGTTTTACTTATATCGTTAGTCTAATTACATGAAGCTAGCTAATTGAAAAAAAATTCCTTCAGCATCTTTTCTTGGCCGGTTAAGATAGATGGAGACGTATTTGCTCTCATAGTTGGCAATTCTAGCAGTGACAAGGTGTCTCCCAAAAGCATACCCGTTATCCTTTGCTTTGCACCCCTACTTAATGCACACCAGACAGACGAATACTTTATTTTAAATAACTGCTATTTAAAAAAAATCTGCTGATTATGTCACAGCACAGCCTGAGCTGTGCTGGAAGTGCTGCAGTTGCACAGGGAAGGCACAACACGAGGAGAAATGAATCTCTGCAAAGACAGTGAAACCCTTTCTGGAAGATCAAGTTCTCTGTTCACGTTCACCCAGAGGATGTCGATGTGGACAAATGACAGTGCAGGTTTTTTGCTGT
>JAYRBT010000181.1:6192002-6202198 GCA_036023395.1 Myiotriccus ornatus
TGGAAGATCAAGTTCTCTGTTCACGTTCACCCAGAGGATGTCGATGTGGACAAATGACAGTGCAGGTTTTTTGCTGTATTCATAATCCTGCAAGGATTTGAGCAAGGTGTGGTTTGTAGGGAGAGAGCAGAAGTTGCATTACACACACTGACTAAACTAGGAGAGAACCTTGGACTGAAAAATAAACTGAAAACTTGGCAGTTTTCTTCCACCTTCATCAGCTGGCGTAATAAGGGAATGCAATCTCTTCCCTTGAGCTTGATGACTTCTAGGGGGACAACTTTTGTGGCCTGGAAGGATCAAAGATTTCTGAAGTGGACTTTCCCCTAAGGATTATTGATAAGGCCTGACCCACACAGTTGCAAAGGTTCCTCTGATTAACCGCAGACAGCCATACTAATAAAGAAAATAACTGTAAGTCACTGATACTAAATTCATAAAATAATCCTAGAATTTAATTTAGCTGTTTAAATTTTACTTTGTTTAGAGGGAGACATACAAAACACATCTTCCCACACAGTATCCAGTTTAAGCTCATTATATTGTCCAGGGCTCCCATGGAGCTGGATGGCTTCTTACTCCAGCAATATAACTTATCAAACCTTTCACAATTTTACGTATTTTTAATGTAATACCTGAAAAAAAGCAAAAAAACCATTTTACTCCAGGATGATTCTTTTCCTTTCCTTTTTCCCAGGATTCAATAGACTTTCTGTCTCTCAGCCTTCAGTACCAGTGTGGAAACGAAACAGATTTCTACCAGAAGTTAGATGAATTCCAGGTAACATTATGCAGAGGGTTAAAACGAGAGCAGCAAACAACAGACCATAAATAGAGGTGGCATTTCATGTTCCTTGATGCATGTCTGAACAGTCCTGATTGTCTGGGGGAGCTCAGACAGCAGCTACACTGGGAAGCAGCTGCGTGGTGCTCACTTGCTTCTCTGTTGTTGTTCTGACTTTTTAAAAATACATGCTGGAAAGTGCTGGAAAAGATCATCTTGGTCTTACTGATGCATTTATGACTGGAATGGCAGAATTCTTCTGTCCAGAAAACTTGCATTCTTAAATTCCATAAAACAAGAGTCATCCAGTACCTGGGCAGAAAATAAGGAGCTGCTCACGTAGAATGCAACAAATGCCAAGAGCATGTTTTTAGGAGCTGGCTGATGCTTCTTTTCATGCTATTCCCTGACTTCTGGTTTTGCAGAGTGTCTGGAAGGACATGGAGGTCTTGGTTTTTAGTCTGAAGTTCCTTGATTGTGCTTCCATGGAAGAGAATGCTTTCATACCAGCAGTTGCCATTGTCAGAGGTAAGTGGCATTTCAAGAAGGAGGAGAGTTTTTTAGCTGAGATCTGCATGGTAAATTATAGAGGAAATTCACAATTGTCCAATTTAGGCTGCAGCTATTAGAGGAAATAACTTTGTGTTTTTTCACAGCCTTCTTGGAAAGTTAAGGATGGGTGGTGAGTGTTAAGGGAGAGGAAGCAGGAAATCTCCCCCGAAGCTTTTTGTAATTTTCATCAGCCACAAGTTGTGACCCGAGAGATTTAGGTTGGATATAAGGAAAAATTTCTTCACCAAAAGGGTTGTCAAGCACTGGCACAGCTGCCCAGGGCAGTGGTGGAGTCACCAGCCCTGGAGGGATTTGAAAGGCGTGCAGATGTGGCACTTGGAAACGTGGGTTGGTGTTGTTTGGCAGTGCTGAGTTAACAGCTGGACTTGATAATCTTAGAGATCTTGTCCACCCTAAATGATCCAAGTATTCTATGATAAATTTTTTACCATGAATTTGTAAATATCTAATAAAAACTCCAGTACAGTTGATATGAGAGAAAACAGCTCTCAGTTATAGGAGCACCTTGTTCCCCCAGGAGTGTTTGTGCAAGCAGGGCCGTGCAGTCCGTGGCTCCTGAGCTGGGACTGATCCTTCACTTGCCATTTGTTTTCAGCCCTCAGTGAAGGAGGAACACGGACCATTGGCTGTGACGTTAATGAGTTCTTGGACTACTTGTCTCATGTTTCAAGGTACAGTTTTTGATCTTTAAATCAGATACAATAAAATGGTGTCTTCTGGAAACCCATGAGCAGGCAGAGACAAGACAGTTTTAGAGGTAAAGTCTGTTGTCATTTGCTGAAAGGGCTGGAAAGGGAGGCCTTTCTGCTGAGCCCAGTCTCCTGTGATTACAGGCAATCCTCTATCCTGCTACTAATCCCGTAATGTAATCCTCTTCCACTCTCTCATCCTTGGTTACCCAAACTGCACCCTCAAGCCAATAGTGACAAGTACATTTTCCAAGCCTTCTGCTCTTTTCAAGAGCAAAATAGTTACAAATGAACAAATCCAACAGAGGCTTTCCTAGGGGAGAAACCAACTGGACCTGTGGAAATGTGAGAGATGTCGTGTGCAGGGAGATGCTGAGGATTGCAGAAGCAAGATTGATTAGTTTTAGCTTATCCCATGGAAACTCATGAGAGCAGTTGTAGCACGTGGAATTTCTACACACTGTTTGTTTGTACCTCTGACCTGGCTGTAATGAATTGTGAGAATCTGCCTGCAGGTTAGATACCTGGCACCTCAGGTGCTCAGCAGTAAGAGCTGCTCAGCACTTACCTCATGCCCTCTACCTGGGTGGTGGCAGGTGGGGTTGATCAGATGACAGAGGAACTGTACCCTAAAGTGGCTTATGTGACCTGAATGGGAAGCAAAAAAATTAGTTCATCCTCCATGTTTGCAAGTTCTGTGGCAGTGCCATTCACCTTGGGTGATTTTATCTTCTTTTTATTCTGTTTCCAGCCAAACAAATACTGTACAGGAGAACCCAGCTGCTGCTGTTGCCCCTCGCTCCTCCTACCAGACAGTTTGGGAAATGTTTGCTGCACAGTCTGAACTGGAGAGGGATTCTTTTCTGCAAGGCGTTTTCCCGGGTGGTTTCCTCTGGGGCACTTCCACAGGTGCCTTTAACATTGAAGGAGCTTGGGCAGAGGATGGGAAAGGGGAGAGCATCTGGGATCAGTTTGGGCACGCAGGCCATGTCCCCCTGAACCAAACAGCAGACGTGGCATGTGACAGCTACTACAAAACCGGCTATGACATCTTCCTGCTCAGGGGTCTTCACCCCCAGCTGTACAAGTTCTCTGTGTCCTGGCCTAGGCTTTTCCCTGCTGGCACCAATGAGACCATCAACTCCAAAGGTGTTGGTTATTACAACCAGTTAATTGACCAGCTGTTGGACTCTCACATCGACCCCATGGTGACTCTGTTCCATTGGGACCTCCCCCAGGCTCTGCAGGCCCTTGGGGGCTGGCAGAATGACAGTGTCATAGATGCTTTTGTCAGCTATGCAGACTTCTGCTTTTCCATTTTTGGGGATCGAGTCAAGCACTGGATCACATTCCATGAGCCCTGGGTTATCAGCTACGCTGGCTATGGCACCGGGGAGCACCCCCCAGGAATCACTGACCCAGGAGTGGCATCTTACAAGGTAGGGACACAGGAATAACTAGCATCCTGCAGCTGCTCTTGTTGGGTTGTTTTCCTCTAATGTTCTGTACTTGAACTATGTTCAAGCCTAATGTGGCCTCTGAGACAACTATTTGCTTGTTGGATTTGTGGTACCTGCAAAAAATGGGTTTGTTAACAGGGGCTAGATGTTCTTATTTTATTTTTCTATTCTGAAAGCTGGTGTTGATGGATAGTCGGATTCTCCAGCTTCTTCACTTTGTCAAGGCTTTTTCTTTTGGCTGGAGAGGCCGCTGTCATACGGCAGTAAACTGAGTGTTGGAGATGTTTTGTGCAGCACAGCGTGACTCGTGTTGCTCTGCTTTCTGCTCCCAGGTGGCTCACACAATTCTCAAGGCTCATGCCAAGGTCTGGCACCTGTACAATGACAAATACCGCTCTCAGCAGCTGGGAAAGGTGGGGCTGGTGCTGAACTCGGACTGGGCTGAACCCAAGACTCCCAGCAGCTCCGAGGACGTGAGGGCATCTGAGAGGTACCTGCAGTTCATGCTGGGCTGGTTCGCCCACCCCATCTTTGTCAATGGGGATTACCCAGAGATCCTGAAGGCTCAGATCCAGGCAGTGAACCAGCACTGCTCCACAACAGTGGCACAACTGCCTGTGTTTACAGAGGAGGAGAAGTCCTGGGTGAAAGGGACTGCAGATTTTTTTGGCCTTTCCCACTACACTTCCCGCCTGGTCAGTGCCGGGACTAATGGCACCTGCGTGCCAGGGTACGAGAGCATTGGGAACTTCTCCTTGCACGTGGATCCTTCCTGGCCACAGGCTGCCTCTTCCTGGGTCCATGTGGTCCCTTGGGGGTTGAGAAGGCTGCTGAAGTTTGTATCCCAGGAATACACAGGGACAAAGATCCCAATATACATAGCAGGGAACGGTGTGCCCACGGGAGACACGGGGGATCTCATTAACGACACCCTGAGAGTGGATTATTTGCGACGGTACATCAACGAGGCCCTAAAAGGTATGGAGAAATCACACTATCATGTTTTGTTTTAATCATGCCAACTGGTTATTTTAACCTTTCCATGGTGTGGTTAACTTCAAAACATCAAAGCACAGTGATACAAGGGCAGCTGCCTGTTGTGTAGTGAGTGTGACCTCATCTACTCCAGCCTGTCTGGTGTCCAGAGGTGGAGCTCTCTGTTCTCTTTAGGTATGGGAATAGGTTTTCATAGATATGGATTGATGTAGTCTGGACCCTAAGATCAGTTCATATGCTCCACCTCCCCTGAAGATGAGTTGCCTGCAGGATCTTGCCTGTAGAGACCTCACAGGTCAGGACTGAACTGCCTGTAGTGATTCATTAGATCTAACTGGCAGCATCCTGCACCATTTCAGGTTAGAAGGTTTAGGGAGGTATTTATATCTCAGTCATTTTTGGAAGGTTCCAGTTGGGCTTGTGTCTTTGCAAGCTCTGTATATGTTGATGTAAAAATAATATTAGTGACTCAAGTTCTGGACAGGAACAGAGATTTGAGGTTTCAAACAGAGATTTGACTGGTTCTCTTGAGATACTCAAAACAATCCTGTCAGGAAAACATTATTAAATATGCTGTGTTTTAAATGTGTTGGTGATCAGTGTACAGCATTTGATCTTCTTGACCTAGTTCTCACCACACTGCTAGGAGTGTTAAAAGAGCTACAGAAAACACAGCTTAGCATTGCTGTTGTGCCTCAGCAGCAGTAAAGGAGATGGACTGCACATGGGGAGTGAACTTTTCTGGAAAGGGAGAGAGAGATTCAGTGGTTTTTTTGTAGGCAGTGTGAGGGAGGATGCTGGACTTGCCCCTGCTGGCACTGAATACACTGTCCTGCCTTAGGAAACTCTCCTGTGCTGAGGGAAAAAGGCAAGCACTGAATACATGCAACGTTTCTGTTTAACTATGGTGTTAAATCTAAAATGCACCATGCACCTAACCTGATGAAATCTGCTTGAAAACAGCAACACAGGGAAAGGGGTACCGGTGGCACAATTGTCCTGTACTCAAATCTCTCTTTCCTAATACCTCTTTCCTCACATTTCTATCACCAAGCGTTTGACCGGCTCCTGTTAGAGTGCTGACTGCTTTCCTTGCCTGATGCTCATAATTGTTTGGGAGCTTTTCTAGCCTAAAAGCCCAACAACAGTAGGTGTTTGGCTTGTCACACCACGCTCAGCTGTGGTGCTGGCTGTGCTGAGCTGTGCTCAGGGAATGTTCAGGTGTGTAACAGTGTGTGGTGTTGTCTCTGACAGCGGTGAGACACGACGCCGTCAATGTTCGCTTGTACATCGCTCGGTCCCTGGTTGATGGCTTCGAAGGCCCACTGGGGTACAGCCTGAAGTTTGGGCTGCATCATGTGGACTTTGGGGACAGCAGCAGACCAAGGACTCCCAAGGCATCTGCTTATTTCTATTCTGGTGTTATTGAAAAGAATGGTTTTCCACCCGAAGCCTCGGGCAGATCTTCTGCGCCGGTGGTGTTTGACCGACCCGCGCCTTCGAAGTTGCCAAATTTACCGGCGTCAGAAGTTCCCTCCAAGGCAAAGGTTGTCTGGGAGAAGTTTTCGTCTCAGACTGCCTTCGAAAGAGACATGTACTTTCATGGGACATTCCCTGAGGACTTTAACTGGGGTGTGTCTTCTTCTGCCTACCAGATCGAGGGAGGCTGGGATGCTGATGGCAAGGGGCCCAGCATTTGGGATACCTTCACCCATGTCCCGGGGAACGTAAAGAACAATGACAATGGAGATATCGCTTGTGACAGCTACCACAAGGCAGAGGAAGATATTTACCTGCTGAGAGCCTTGGGGGTAAAGAACTATCGTTTCTCCCTGTCCTGGCCTCGAATTTTCCCCACTGGAAGGAACAACTCAATCAACAGCCACGGAGTTGCCTACTATAACCGTCTCATTGACGGGCTGGTTGCGAACAACATCACTCCAATTGTCACCCTCTACCACTGGGACCTGCCCCAAGCTCTCCAGGACATCGGTGGCTGGGAAAACGACACCCTGATCGACCTGTTCGACAGCTTTGCGGACTTCTGTTTCCAGACCTTCGGGGACAGGGTGAAGTTCTGGATCACGTTCAATGAGCCCCAGATCATTGCCTGGTTGGGCTACGGCCAGGGCGTGTTCCCCCCCAATGTCCGAGACCCCGGCAGTGCTCCCTACAAGGTCGCCCACGTCCTGCTGAAGGCCCACGCCAGGGCCTACCACACCTACGACGACAAGTACCGGGCCAGCCAGGGAGGGGTCATCGCCCTGTGCCCCCACATCAACTGGGCCGAGCCCAAGTCCCCCGGCAACCCCCGGGACGTCGAGGCTGCAGACAGGTACCTGCAGTTCCTGGTGGGCTGGTTTGCGCACCCCGTTTTCAAAAACGGGGACTACCCCGAGGTGATGAAGTGGAAGGTTGGGAACAGGAGCGAGCTCCAGGCGCTGCCCTCGTCCCGCCTGCCGGCGTTCACGGCGGAGGAGCGCGACTACATCCGGGGCACGGCAGACGTGTTCTGCTTCAACACCTACACCTCCAAAATCATCACCCACTCCACAACCCGCCTGAGGCCCTTCTCCTACGAGTATGACCAGGAAGTTTCGGTCAGCGCTGACAGCTCCTGGCCTTACTCAGGTGTCAGTGGCTACCGGCCCGTGGCCTGGGGGCTCAGGAGGGCCCTGAACTGGATCAAGGAGGAGTATGGAAATCCCCCAATATACATCATTGAGAACGGGGTGGGGATAAACACCACATGGGATGTGGATGACACTGCCAGGATATTTTTCTACAAAACATACATTGACGAAGCTTTAAAAGGTACCAGTGTTTGCTTTAGTTCTGTTGGGGTTGTTTGTGTGCTCTCTAGATTTCTGGGTACTTTATTCCTCTGAAGTATCGTTTTTAAAAGTGATTTGTATCAGTCATTGAATACCCTGAGCACAGTACAAACATGCTGTTTCTTTTTGTGATCTCCTCTGCGTGGCCATTTGTGCTTTGTGTCCCCCAACTCTGAAGAGTCTCCTAATGACCTTTATGAAGCTAAAAGCATGTGAGTTCCTCAGGGTTCGTTTAATGTGTGGTTATGCCACTGATGCCCTTCCTTTTGTTTCTGGTCTTTCAGCTTCCAGGTTAGATGGTGTTAATCTGAAGGGATACAACGCTTGGTCTGTCATGGATAACTTTGAGTGGCTGGATGGTTATGACCCAAGGTTTGGATTGCTCCAGGTTGATTTTAACAACCCCAACAGGCCCAGGACTCCAAAGCGCTCGGCCGTGTACTACGCTGAAATCATCCACAACAATGGGATCCCGCTGCCCAAAGAGGATGAGTTTTTGTATGGAGAGTTCCCAAAGAACTTCTTGTGGAGTGTAGCCACTGCAGCATACCAGGTCAGGAAACAGAGAGGGACTCTTGGAATGTCTGTGGGCAGTTAATTCAATTTGGATGAGACACCTACAGCTTTTGTAACATTGGGTTTTACTGTAATTAAGGGTCAGTGTAGCAACTGCTGTAAGAGGGAGGAATTTGGAAGTCTTTAAGGGCATGGTTATACCACGGGAATTGGGACAGCAGCATGGGCTTCATAAGAGCCAGCCAACATGGAGCAGCAGTGAACTGACACACTGCCTGCTCTGGGACACTGTGCCTTGCTGATGTGTGTTGCCTCGAGGCCCAGGGTGCAGCAGAAACACTGCTATTTCCACTCTTGAGCTGATAAATCAGCTTAACAGGTTCATGGGGCACCACGAACACCAACAGGCCGAATTCTTTGCTAGGCCAAGACCTAAACTTAGGGTTTACTAACAATTTCCCCCCCATCTTCAACTGCAGATTGAGGGAGGATGGAGAGCAGATGGGAAAGGACTAAGCATTTGGGACAAGTATGCTCACACTCCCCTGAGAATCAGCAACGATGACACTGGAGACGTAGCTTGTGACAGCTACCACAGGATTGAGGAGGATGTGGAAATGCTGAAAAGCCTCAAGGTGTCTCACTATCGCTTTTCCATCTCCTGGTCCCGTGTTCTCCCAGATGGGACCACCAGGCACATCAATGAAATGGGACTGAACTACTACGAAAGGCTCATCGACGCTCTTCTGGCAGCCAACATTAGGCCTCAGGTAACTGAAACTGCTGACTTTGAGGTGACTTAAAAACAGCTGAACCCAAGTCTGGTGCTCAGAGCAATGTGTGTATTCCCATCAACACCCTCCTTCATTGGTTTTCACTGTTTTTCGCTGCATTCTGCAAAGAAACACGGGGGTTTGTAGTTCCCAGGATCTTCCTTCTTGCCTTTCCTGGAGACAGGTGTGACATTGTTCTTTTCTCAGGAGCCAGGAATCTCCTCTGACCAAAAGGGTCACATACAATGGACAGTGACCTCAGCACTGCATCAGTCAGCTCTTTCAGCACTGCTGAGTGAATCTGGCCTGGCCCATAACCTTGTACCTGCCCACACTGGTGCTCTCTTGGATTGTATTTCACCTGAGGGTCAGTGCAAGTTCAGCAGTTCTTCACTGATGAGTTCTTGCTGTCACAAGGTGCTTTTTGGTAAAAGCTCCATCTTCGCCATCAGGCAGTCCCTGGAGTTTGAGCCATTTCCCCACATCCTAAAGAGACTGAAACAGTGGCAAAAAGGTGTTTCATTTGAGTGCATGAGTGATCACCACAAACTCGGTCACCATCAGGAACAGGGAGCTGCAGATCAAAGCACAGTTTCTGTTGTCATAAATGAGTCTCGGTTACTGTCCTTATTTCCAGAAGTGAGAGTGACCTTTGTCTTGCTGTCTGTCCCCACAGGTAACTCTGTACCACTGGGACCTCCCGCAGGCGCTGCAGGACGTCGGTGGGTGGGAGAACGACACAATAATTCAGAGGTTTAAGGAATATGCTGAGCTCCTTTTCCAGAGGCTGGGAGATAAAGTGAAATTTTGGATAACCCTCAATGAACCCTACAACACTGCATATCTTGGCTATGGTGTTGGCACAGCTGCTCCAGGTAGGAGTGCTGGGCACAGCCCCAGAGCCCTCGTGGCACTGCGGGCACAGCTGGTTTGTGCTGCAGCACAGCAGATGTTTGGGGCTGGCAAAGGTGGGGCCAGCAGGGAGGTGTGGTGTGGGTAGATGGGGTTTGGATTGCTGTGGGGCAGGTCCTTCTTCCACTCCGCCTGTCACCTCCAAGACCCATCCTCCTTCTCCCACTCCTCCAGTCCAGCCCTCCTCTGCAGCCCCTGGGTTAGAGCTGCTGCCTGGAGCAGACCTCAGCTCCAGGGACCCATTCCCGCCCAGGGCTGAAACATTTGCGGACAGTTCTGGGTGTCCTGGGGCTTGTGCTCACCTGGGCAGCAGCCGTGGGAAGGTGGGAAGTGCTGCTGCACTGGCTGTGCTGTCCCTGTCTCTGCAGGAGTGTCCGGCCGGCCGGGCCAAGCTCCCTACGTGGTGGGACACAACCTGATAAAGGCCCACGCCGAGGTCTGGCACCTCTACAACGAGACCTACAGGGCCAGACAGGGAGGGCTGATCTCCATCACCATCAGCTCTGACTGGGCAGAGCCACGGAACCCGCACAGCCAGGAGGACATCGAAGCCTCCAGGCGATTCATGCAGGTACAGAGACCGGCTGGAGGGCCGGGCCCAGAGAGTGCTGGTGAACGGGGCTGCATCCAGTTGGGATCCAGTCACCAGTGGTGTCCCC
>JAYRBT010000181.1:6202461-6283460 GCA_036023395.1 Myiotriccus ornatus
GTTGGATCAGGGGTTGGACTTGATGATCTTGGAGGTCTTTTCCAACCCAATCTATTCTATGATTCTATGATTCTAAAATATGATGGCAGTGGCAAAAGCTTATTAAATTTACTGCCACTATATGGGCATTGCTGGGCGCCTCCATGTGCCTGTGTTATAAATTAGGGTATCACCTATAAAGCAGCAGGTGACAGAGATGTGGTTAAACCCCTTGTTTTGATACATGATTTATCCTCCCTTGTTTCCTGGTTTAGTTTTTCCTAGGTTGGTTTGCTCACCCCATTTTCAAAAATGGTGATTACAACGAAGTGATGAAGAGAAGGATTCGGGAGCGCAGCCTGGCCCAGGGCCTGAACCAGTCCCGGTAAGAGCCCTGGCACACACTGCCCTTGTTCCCCTTGCTGTGCTCAAACCTGCAGCTCTTCTGTGATGGAAGTGCTGCATTTCATGGCTCTCTTGCAGTGTTACTGTAAACAGCTCGTTGTATCCTCACAGAAGGCTTGTAGTGTACATTCTCACAGAACCACAGAACAGTTTGGGTTGGAAGGGACCTTAAAGACCTTCTATTTCCACAGCAGGGGGGGTTGCCTGTTCCTGTCTTCACCTCTCTTGCAAACTAAATTTACACATGTAATATAACACATCTTTGGGGTAACAAGTTGGCAGCTCAGTGATACAGTATTTAGACATTAGACACAATACTTTACCTGACAACTCTGGTAAATTTGTTTTAATTTTTATGAAACTGGCTACTGATCTCCAGCACTGAGAACTCATTGGTACCTCTGAATTACATTTCTTCTTTTCCTTTCCCAGCTCCTCCTGTTTTCTCCCATGTTCCTCCAGAAGGATCATGGTGCCGGTCCCGTTCAGGGTGTGTTCTCTGTTCCCTCTTGCAGACTTCCAGAATTTACTGAAAGTGAAAAGCAAAGAATTAAAGGCACATACGACTACTTTGGTCTGAACCACTACACCACAGTTTTGGCATACAACCTAAACTTTCCCAGGCGTGTTCAGTCATATGACTCTGACAGGTAAGAGATGAAGTAAATTATTGGTCGAGTAAAATCTGCACACCTGGAGCCTGGGCCAACTGACAAGTGTAAATTGATAGCAAACAAAGCTGTGAGACAGGTATTTTAAGCTGTTATAACCAACACTGGGGGAAATAGTCCCAAACAGTATGTGTGGTGCTGTTGTTTCCATGATGAACATGAATCTTTGAAACAGAACAAGGAAAATTAGAGGATGTGTTAAAAAAAGGAATCTGGACTTGTGAGTTTCCCAGTGGTTTGGGATCAGGTGCAAATGGTTTTTATTGTATTTCCTGCCTCCAATCTGCAGTTTGAACCGTGAGGTTATCCTGCATTTTAGATACTGCTGCATTTGCTGTTAAGCAGTTTTAGGTCCCTCACTGCATTGCATAAATGTGAGTTCAAAGCCTAAATTGCTAAATCACTTCATGCTTAGGTATATATAAGTAAAGATTTTTTATTAAATACTTAATTTCATTCCCCAGCTTCAAAAAGTAAAGAATAGGAGCTTATCAGTTTTCCTGATGGGAATTAAAGTAATGGTGGGACTACACATGGGGGTGAAATTGTTGGCTTTCCGAAACGTTTCCCCAGGGAACATGTGAAATTGTTGTAACTTGCCTTTGCTGCTGCATCCCAGCCCCTGTGCTTTAGCCCCACAGGACACTGGGCTCAGTCTTGCCTTCCTGTTTGTGGGTGTGCAGGGCAATTTTATCTGCTCAAGCACCGCATGACCTGTTGGAAAGTAGAATTGGTGTCACGGTGTGCAGAGATTTGGAGCCAACATCACCCCCTCAGCCACGGCTGATTTACACAGGATGTGCCTGTAAAGCAAAGCAGCAGAAGTGTTTTCTACAAACACCACTTGTGAGTGGGTTTTTTTTAGGGTTGTGGGCAGCAGCCCCAGCTCAGCCCTGGGCACTGCTGTGCCGGGAGCTGGGACAGCTCCTCCCCAGTGTCTCCTCTCAGGGGTGTAGCCACAGTGAGCGACCGCAGCTGGCTGGGCTCGGGCTCTGCCTGGCTGAAGGTGACGCCCTTTGGCTTCCGCAAGATCCTGAGGTGGATCAAGGAGGAGTACAACAACCCCCCCGTTTATGTGACTGAGAACGGGATCTCGGAGAGGGGGCCCTTTGTCTTCAACGACACCCAGAGGATGCATTACTACCGGAGCTACCTCAACGAGGCGCTGAAAGGTAGGAGTGCTCGCGGAAATCTGATCAGAGCTCTGGAGAGCTGGAGACTGACGGGCATAAAGCAAGGGCTGCAACACCACTGCCATCACAGCTGGTACACACTCAGGTATATCTGACTTCACTGAACCCACTTCCAAAAGCCTTTGGGCTTACCCAGAACTGCCCATGGACAGTCACAACTGTGCCAGGAAAGGGGATCTAAGGGGAGAACAAACCCTGGGTTTAGTAGGGTAAGGGCAGGTTCCTTCATTAGCTGCAGCTGGTGAGAGAAGGTACTACTGATAAACACCTATTTTGGCTCCTAGTTTGACTACTGCTGTGTCTAAAAACTGCATTTAAGAAAAAATAGTAAAAAAGCAACCCCCAAGCTTGTTTCAATTACAGCACTGCTCAGGCAGCTTCAGGAAAGGGCCTTTTCAGTTTGCTTTTCTGTTGTACTGGGAACTGCCCGCCAGGTGTGCAGGAAGTGCTCATTTACTGCCTCGGAGCAGACAGGCCCCACAAACCCTTGTTTCACCAACCCTTGCATTTTGATGGCTTTTCTACTCTATTCCCAAACCTTTGTTCCTCGGCCCAAAGCTCTGATTTTTGGAGCGGAGAAAAGCAGTCTCCAGTCCTGGGCACTGAATGAACTACCCGGGCTGTAACTTGGCAGCTGAAGTACCACAAAGCAACTGAGCTGACAGGGGAGAGAGGTGGGAATGGGGGGAAAAAAACCCAAAAACCAGTGAGGTGGAGTGTCCAGTGTGGATGTTCTGGAGCATTTCACGCTGACCTGTTCTCTCTGGTCCTGCCCCAGCTGTGGTGCACGACGGCGTCGACCTACGGGGCTACACCGCGTGGACCCTGATGGACAACTTCGAGTGGGCCGTGGGCTTTGATGAAAGGTTTGGGCTCTACCATGTCAACTTCTCAGACCCTGCCTTGCCACGGCGCCCCAAGGCCTCTGCCAGGTACTACTCGCAGATCATAAACTGCAATGGGTTTCCAGACCCAGCAACGGGCCCACATCCCTGTCTGGAGCCGGAGCCGGAAGGTAAGCGGTGCAGCAGGAATCGTGTGCTTGCATCCGATTCCAATTCCAAACGTTTCCATAACCTACAGTCTTTAGAGACATCATTTTCTGCAGTATTCCCTCTAAGGGCTCTTATCACCATCAGTCCTTGTTATGGCTGAAGACATCCATGTGCAGGGATGTCATTCCTGTGTGCAAAACCAGACCGACGCTGGCATCCTGTGTGAGAGCCCCTCAACACACACCTGTCTCCATGAAGCAAGAGTTTCTCCATTAGACTTTTCTCTGACTGACAGAACTGCCCAGGATGTTTTCCAAACCTCACACAGCCAGTACTCCCCCAATATTTTTTCTAATCAGTTTTGAGTAGTTTGTATGAATCGGTGTTTAGGGTTTGGAAATACTGATTCTTCTGTGAACTGTGTTCTCTGAACTAAAGGAGGGCAGTGGGGGGTCTGGGGATGCCTGAGAAGCTGCACCTGTACTCAGGAATTGCACCATCAGCCTCAGCTGTGCCTTCATTCCGAGCCAGAAGTGTGTCAGTCCCTGATCCCCCAGAGCAGGGAACAGCACCCTGGAAAGCCGTGGGGAGGCAGGAAGCAGCGGTGCCCAAACCTGCATGGAACAGCTCCCCCAGGCTCTGCACTAACACTCGGTTATTATTTCCAGTGACACCACCAGACCCCACTCCAGGAGCCGCTGACACCGTGAGCTTTTTGGGATTGGATTTGACACCCCGGAGTGCGGAAATCGCCCTGTACGTGCTTTTCGCTCTTTCAGGAGTTGGAGCCTTGGCCTTGGCTCTTTTTGGATACAAATATGGAAAATTAGCCAAAAGATCCCCTAAACAATCCCACGTGGAACTAAGTAAAATGTAACACTTCCACTTGCTCAAATGATGGTTGGGTTTGGTTTTTCTTGAAGTCTCTGCCACCAGGAGAAGAAACCCGGTGCTTGTACTGCTGCAGGTTTGTGTCTTGCCTCAGAGATGGCTCCCCAGCATTGTGGTGTTTGCTTTGCCCAGCTTTAAAATGGGGAGGAAAATTATTTTTCTATTTTAACAGTCTTTTTTCTCCACGGCCATTATTGGTTTGATTTCTTAAGGACCAAAGTGATTGTTCCTACCTGCACAACAGGTTTCTGAGTTTCAGCTGGAACCTGTTCTTGCTTCAGCATCTTCAGTGGATCTGAGGGGAGCCCCTCAAAGCTCTGCTGCTTCTCAGTGTTTTTGAGATAAGTTAGTGCCTATGCTGGTGAAAACTGGTCTAGAATGTACTGTCCTGGTGCAGCTGCTGCACAGATTGGGTTTTTACCCCTCTTTTCCTTTATGTCATGTACAGCAAAGGCCTTTAAACTGCATCAAAACCTTTCTCTGCTGTGTTTTGAGTTTCCTGCTTCCCTGTGCCACGAGAACTCCAGAGGAACTTCATGAGACAGAGATGTTTTCTGGAAAATAGTTTATTGAGTGCTTAGGGAATTAAAAACTACAAGGTTTTGCTTGCAGTTGCAGAAGCAAGAAAAAAGTTAAACATAAATTAGTTACCTGATTTGCTACTTATAGTGCTTCTGAAACCCTCATTTTAATCAGTCATTTGTCTACCCTGACCTTTATATTAATATATCTGGCCCTCAGATTCATGTAGCAGAATATTTATAGATTAAAAAGTGCCTTTCTATGGCAGAGGGTAATACTTATGAAAGCTGATAGAGGTTTTCAGTCTTTTTACTTCTTTGTCTCACCTATACTCACTTGATTTTTCTGACATAGGTGACTCCATTCCATACTCCACCGCAGGAATAAGAATTAAGTAATTCAGTCAGTGTAAAATGAGCCCCACTTGTCCAGAACCTTTAGCTGACTGAGATCAAATAAGAGAAGGGGAAAAAAAAAAGCAGCCAGATAGTAACTGCAGTTACTCAAAACTACATTTGTTGTGTAGAATTTCCATTCCAAGTATTGTTTTCATCTTCTCCGTCGTCTTGAGTCCTCAGTCTGTATATTTTGCCTTCTTTTTTGAAGTCTTCCCCCCGCTTTTCCACAGCTCGTTTCCTGACTGCTTGCCTAGGGCACAAAGGACAGCGGTTTGAGTGTCCCCAGCAATAACTACCCAAGGGAAGCAGCAGATGCAATAAACACAAATCACACATCCTTCCTTCTCTTAGCCCCAGTCAGAGCTTTCTTCAGCCCTTTGTTTCCTTGGCAAGCAACACCCAGGTGAAAATGTGTCACTCAGCAGTCGGACAAACTGACAGAATCTCATTTCCCTGGCACTGAGGACGATGTGGCTGCTTCCCCCAGAAGGCCCAGCAGCTCTCCTGGTACAGGGGAGATCTCATGCAGTACAAAACCCATCAGGATCAGACTCCAGCTGCCTGAGTTTCTTGCACAACCACCCCATAACCATTTGATGTCTCATTTTCAACATGCTATCGGAAGTAAAAAGTATCAGACTAAGTAATAAATATCATCCCAAGCTGAAGTGAAGCCACCTTTGCAGTTATAGCTGAATTCCCTGTTCATAAGTGACTTTTAAAGACAATGCTTTTTCTGGTCTGTAATTGGAAGTGCAGCTGAAACAATTCCAGCTGCCTTGACCTCTTGTCTCACCTGCTCTGCTCGAGGCTGCTGGACGTTGAAGGGGCTGAATGGTCTTGCTGATGAGCTGCTCTCACCGCGGGCTGCGAGGGGGGTGGGCTCGTAAACAGAAAGTTGCTAATGAACCTCCAAACCGCTAAGAGGGGGTAAAGGATCGTGCCCAGGAACTTCCACAGGTCACTGCCTGAGGCCTGGACAACAGAAGTAGCAGGTCTTCCCGCCTGGCCAGGAACACACAAAGCACGTTTGTCAGATATTGGAATCACGTTCTTGTAGACATGTAATTTACATGTAATTTAGAAGCAGCTCAGCAGGCACACATTAGACACACAAATATCAGAGCCACCATTTATCTGCTTCAGAAAAACTCCAACTGAATCTTGACAAAAACCAGAGTAATTTTGCCATCTGTGTAGACACAGAAAAGCCCCAGATTGGAGCCAAATATTATCAGGGCTGACTAACAGCAAATACCCAGGTGGAGCAGCGCTGCCTGCAGGACAGTGAAAAATGAACCGAACCAACACCCACCGGCAGCAACACCACTGAAGCACTGGGTGCTAACTCCAGTTCCAGTAACTTCTTTCCATAATCTTCTTTGGTGAACTCCCTCCTGGGAAACATCGTCGCCAGGGAGAAATTGCCGTAAGTGTTACCAACCGTCTGGGAAAACAGAAAGGAAACTCTGCATTTGTACTACATTTATAACTGCTCACTTTCAAACAACTGCTCATTTGCCAGCTGAGTGTATCTTGTGTACCTTGCTAAGATTTCTTATCAAACTATCAATCATCTTCACAGTAGGACATGAGGGATCCTTCACTTCTCCACACCTCTTACTAAGGATCCAGGCAGTGACACAGAGGTGGCACTAGAAAATGATGCTGCCAAAACCCCCTTCAAATACTCGCCCAGGAGAGGAGCTGGTGACAACTCCACCACAATCAACAACTGGCTGATGCTACACTGAGTTGTAACTTACCTGTGCAGCAAACTGCCTTGCTTCTTCCAGCCGTGCTTCTGATGGGAACTGGTTGGTGAAGGAAGATCCATCCGGGAGGCGGAACTGGATCCTGGCTATTGCACTGCAGGACACACAGGGGGGTCAGACACGAGCAGTCACAGACACTCCTGGGGCTTTAGATTGGTCAGACTGAAACGGGGCACAGAGGGACAGTCATCCTACTCCTGGCAGTGCAGGTGGGTTGGATTCCCAGTGGATAAGCACTTGCTTATTCTCACCCTGCATCTCTTCCAAACTCCATGCACAGTCTCTGTAGGTCTGTGTATTTTAAGAATACTTTTTAAAACAGCAGTGCTGGGCAGGGCAGGAGGCAGCTCGGACAAGGTCCCACCACACAGCCCAGCAGCTGGATCAGCACCACTCCCCAGCAGTGCTGGCACTGTCAGCCACTCTGTCCCCTCATTACCATTCACATCCTCACCTTATCTATCCCCCACCCAGCCCCATCATACCTGGTATTTAAATCAAAGATCAGGCAGAAAAAGCCCTTGTCTAACCAAAATAACACACAAGGAAAGGTGGTGTTTCATAATCAGCAATGTCAAAAGGATAAAAGTTACCAGAGAACATAATGTTCGTGTAAATAGTTATGAATAAATGTCGGAAAAAAGCCAACTTTTATTGTCACCATTTAAACAGTTTAATATGGAAACATGTTGTCAATAGATTAGGATAGATATTAAATCTCTTAAAAGCTTGTTTCTTTACCTCTCTCCCCCAAAATCTACCCTTGTTTCTCTACAGCAGCTCACCTTCTCTCTCTTTGAGCTGCTTCTTTCCTGGCCTCTATTTCAGCCTGTTTGGCCTGAAGAGCTGCAGCTTTTGCAGCCTCTGCCTCTTCCTTGGATTTTGCGAAGCGAGCTGCTCTCTCAGCACGGTCCTGGCAGGAGGAGCAAAGAGAAACCTGAACGTTCATTCAAACAACCAGCACGATCTGCACTGGTGAACAGACAGAACTGCACAGGCAGGAGCAGAGCACATGGAGAAAAGACAGCAGTGCTGCAAGGAATTATTCTCTGCCAAGCTGCACAATCTTGTGTCATTAGCCACACTCCTCATGAGTCACTTCCCGCAGCCAGTTGTTAATAGATGATCTTCCCATGAGAGTTTAATGCTCCAGGGAAGATAAAGGCAAAAATCTTATGCCAAGTTACACCATTGCAGTTCTAAGTGTTCTGCAGCAAAACCTAACAGTGAGGAAGAATTTCAGTTCATCTATGCACACACATTTGGACAGACTTAAAAAATAACCCTCCCTGCCATTCTGAGACCAGTGTTCTCGTGTGTGTTCTGCAATTAAATATTCCCTGTCTGCTCTTTCAGTACCATGCTAAAATGGCACTGATTTTTATGTTTAAATGATAACTCTCCACTAGGCTCAAGCAGTATGACAGAAAAGCTGGTATGTTTGTTCAGATAGGAAAGACCATCACAAATACGAAAGCAGAAGTTTCATTTTATACACAGGAAGTGCCACATCAAACCCCCAACACCAAAATCACAGGCCTGCAAACAGAGAAACGAACAATCTCTCTAAATTTCATCACAGAAGGGTTATCACTTCACTACACCAGCGGCCCTGTGAGAGAGAGGAGCAGGAGGGCTGTCCCCAGGTGCCCGTTTACCATCGCAATCTGCTGCCTGATGCGCTCTCTGGCCGCCTTCTCCTCGGCCTTCTCTCTGTTCCTCTCCTCCAACATACGTTTGGTCATTTCTTCTTCCTGTCGTCTCTTGTACTCCAGCATTTCTTTGCCAGTTTTTCTCCTTTCGATTTCTTTCTTAATTTCTTTCTGAAGAGAAAGGTATAAAAATTGGACCACAATTTTTGGACAAGAGAAAAGACTGAGGTACATCTGTTTCAGAAGGAATTTATTCAAATATGGGTACAAAATACATTTTGTGTTACCTGTTCTTCTTCTTTCCTTTTCTCTTCCCTCCTCTCTTCAAGCTTTTTCGTTAATCTGAATTGAAGAATGAAGTGAGAAGCCTTACTGCAGTATTTTAAGCTGCTGAGGAAGCACTTGCAAACACAGACCAGGACACGTGGAAATGAACTGTAGCACCGTGCTGATACCCCACCAACAGTCATGATTCACTCACATGGGCTGCACCAGCCATACAAAGGCAGGTGGGGATTCACCACCTCCTTTCCAGCTTTTAGTGGGGTTCCAACACATTCCCTTTGTCCTCCCCCCCTCAGTAAATGAAGAATCCTGCATATTCTTACTGTTGGACCAACTTATGAAGACATAGAATAATTTACTTATTTACTGCCAGATTTGTATAATGGTTAATGGATTTTTTAAAAAAGCAACATTGATATTTATATTAAAATTGATTTCATTGTCTTAACAGTGTTAAGTAAAAATTATCCCTGTTGTCCAACAACTTCGGAAGAAAACTGGTATTAAGCAAGAAGAAGTTTAAAAACATATTTTAGCAGTTAAGTATTATAAATAAATAAATATTTGATTATATAATTAAATAATGCTTAATATTTAAATATTATATATTATAAATAATCCGATTTGATAAATATCGGATTACACACAATAATCAATAATATTTGATATTTTAATCAAATAATATTTGATAAAATATGTGTGACTAGTTTTAGGCTGGATAATTCAAATAGTGTCAGCCTTACTAAAACCAAGTTTATACACAAGATCCTGTGTTTAAAATAATCAATGTAAGGAATGAACCATGTTTTGAACCAGATGTTTCTGATCACCATACTTCAAAAACTAAAACTAACTCATCACTGGTCACTGATCAAAGCAGAAGAAGAGTCTCAGAAGAGGATCCCTCTGGATTCTTCAATATCCCTACACTACAAAAAGTCCTCAAATCAACAAGAAGAAATAAGAAGGCATCTCTGGATAAAACCTAGGTCAGTATTTTATTACACCCGTTTCCAGTTCAACATTTTAACTCAATCAAAAATTCGCAGCAAACATGTGGTCTGTATAAAGTTATATCAAAGGTGAACATTTGTATTTTTTCAGATTACCTCTTTCTATCAGAGTACATGAAAAATAAGATGAATTTAATAGCTGTTTAAGTATCAGCCCTTCTATTGTCACAGGCATCTAATCAAAAATAAGGCCACAAAAAGGTTTGCCAGATGACAACAGATTAAAAATCCTGTAATTCAGGATGTTTGTTAAAAAACCACAACCCAAACCCCAACAAAACCTCCTGAGAAACAAAAACAACACATCAGGAAGTCTGCAAAAGGCTTACCTTTCTACCTTGAGAGTAAGATCATTCACAGGCTGAGCATCACTCACTTGCTCATCTGCAGAATTAGTTGCTTCCTGGCTTGCTGCACCAGAACTTGCTCCATCTTCAAGGGATTTACAAGAAAGTAATAGATAAGAGAAAAAAAAAGGTATATTTCTTTAATAAAAATTACTATGCTCATTGCTAGCCACAGTTTAAAGCAACTGGGATATCTCAAGGAAATCTGAGGTTCTGCTACTTAGACTTCCCTTCTACAGTTTGATTTTAGGTTACAAACCCAAAGAAACTTTTTAATTGAATCCTTTTTCAGGAAAGCATAAACAATTTTTACTGTATTAGAAACCATTCCTCACTCATTAGAACTAAGCAGAATGACAAGTTACTCTTCCCTCTGGACTTGCAAGAAGCATTCTGGAACACCCAACTTTTTCCTCAACAGGTCCACAGTGTATTATTGCCATCTATGTACTACCATGTACATAAGAAAGTTTCTTTTCAGGAAAAAAAAAATTTCCGAAGTAAATTAGCAAGCATTTTTGTCAAAACACTCACCATTACTGGTGGAAGGTCTTGCTGTGTCAGGCACAGCAGGCTCAGAGGAGTTACAAGACTCTGCTGCTCTGGCCTCTGTATTTTCTGGAGCACCATCAGACTGGGAGGAGGGCTGGGGGGCAGGTGACTGAGTGCCGTTTTCCAAAGGCCGCCCTTTCCCGGTGTGCATCTAAGAAATTGGAGGAAAAAAACTGAGGCCATGATAGTTCAAATATTTTTCACGGGTTCAAAGATCAAGAGCAAGCTATTTTTGGAGAATCAGCCCTATTAAAAGTATAAAACTAGAATTATCACATATTGTTGAGTGTGGTGCAGTCTCATGCATTTCACACTTTTCCTAGTTTTAGTCTTGCACTAAAATTAATCATCAAAGTGATCAAATCAGTGATAAAACTATCTACACTTATATTATGTTCCACAGCATGATTTTATAAATCCACATTACAGAACAGTATTTAAAAACCACACATGAGCTGGCAAGTAATGAGTATGTCATTCCAGTTTAGAGATCTCAACACATTTGCTCAACACTGCAGGTGTTACACACCTGATCCAAACCAATCTGTGAGTCAAAAGTTAATGCAGCACCTCCCCACAGTGCTTCCAGCCTGTTCAATGTGTGCTGAATTCCAGGTCGCAGTTTTGTGGTTGCAAGGACACAGAACCAGTAACTGCCCCTTCCCCAGGGCCATCACCTGTCCCGAGCACACCTGACCCAGCCCAGGCCCAGCCTGGCAGCACTACCTGTTTAACTTTGTGGATCCTGGTAACAAGCTCTTCAACAGAAACGCTGCCAGCAATGACTTCCAAAGGGATTCCATTGTCTCCTATGAAAAAGCTGGATGGAACACACACCACGGGATCTGCACAGCAACAGTTAAGGGCAGTGAACGACACGAGTTCCTAAAGTAACTTCCTGGGAAGGCAGAAGTCCTTCCTCCAGGAGCTTCCAGCCCAGCACCTTATCTCTCTTATCTCCACCTGCTCACCAGCTGGCAGAGCCAGGAGAGGAAGGAAGAGCCACTGGCAAACACTGCATACCAGTGATAAGTGTTGCTTCTTTTCTTGGTACTGGTTTAACCAAAAATATTTTTCTCCAACTTTTCCGGCCACTGATTATGCTTTGACTGGAGAGACGTTGGCCAGACTGGTTTAGTGTCAGACAACATCTTCAGGGGACAACAATGAGTTCTCTACAGCACTAAGGAAATCCAAGTTGAGGTTCTGAATCCCCTTTCCCAGCATCACACAGAGCCCTGTGCAGTGACCCCCTTAAGGCAGGCAGATGTTTCCCTGACAGAACCCTGTCCACTGCTTGTTCTTCCTCCCCCGTACCTCTGACCCCAACTAATAACTAAGAGCTGCTTAGTAATAACAGTGGTTATTCCGATGACATAAATTTTAGATCATTTTCTATATAGAGAATTACATAGGATTAACATAAACTCGTTCACTTTCTCTAAGAACTGCCAGTGAGTTGAATACAGAGATGGTATCTGTTTATTGCAGTTTATTACAGTTTTGTGCCATAATAAGTATTTTCAATAATGTTGCTTGTAAGTACTTGTCTTAAGAACAGTATTAACTTGTAATGAGCAATTATCTGTAATCATAATGTAGCATCTAAACTGATCTCAAAGGATACAAATTTGAGAGAACTGCAGGCATGCTTCACTGTTGAAAAGAAAAGATTCATTTAGGAGGAGCAATCGCTTCGCAACAACCTCAGATGAAGTCTTTCATCATAAAAATAACTGTCCTACAAAACTATTTAAATACTTGAGAGAACACTAAAAGCAAATGTGCATTGCATCTTCTCATTAACATTCTGCACAAGTGTTGACATGGTGACAATCCCTGGTTATCACAGTTGACTACATCAGACTGAGGGAAGCAGTGCTAAGAGGCAATTCAGGAAGAAGAAATCTAGTCTGTTGAGCACAAATAATATAGTAAATCTAATAAAATGTCTATAGAGCATTTCAAAATAATACCATTTTGGGAAATGTCAGTGCACTTTGTGCACTTGGACTGGAACACAAACGTAACAAAAATAGCTGAGCAATTTACCCAGGAACTTCAATGCTTGTCTATTCTATGTGTTACAATGGAGGCAAACACATTTTCTCTGGGGCTTTACAGATTTTTATCTTTCTGAATTCATGGAAGGTTTTTAATTCATTATGTAACTTGGCAAATCAAGAACTGCCTCTAGCACTTCATTTTGATTCCAGCTTTTTTTATAGCACTTTCATGTCTCCTCCTGTTGAAAAAGGACAACTTGAAGCATTCTTTTACTAGTGCTGGATTACAGTCAGAAATACACAGTGAATTTGTACAGAACACAACAGTAAATTCTGACATTTTTTAAGGCCCTAGAGGCTTCAGGAGTACAGAACTCACTTATGCTCTGGAATCTTGTATTCAGAATATCTCCTAATCAGGGTGAGGACTTCAAAGCCTCTTATTCTCATCATCAACAATGAAAGATGGTATAAGTGACAGAATTAGAATAGGCTCAAACCTTTTGGTGTCGATTTTAATAGCAACAAACCCATCTGAGGCAGCCTCAGTCACCTTCTCATCTTCCCACCTTGCAGCCATCTCTGTAGATTGTTCATCTTCACCTGCAAGACACAACACATCTGTGAAGCTAAATCCACCCCAAATTCCTTTTTCTGCTCAGATTTTAGCTTTGCTTCAACTGCTTGGGATCACCTTTGAAAGACACTCTTGATTGCTTTCAAGTCAGTTGATAATTTTTCTCCAGATCACCCTCATAGCGTGCACGGAGATCCCACAGCACAGAGGGCACTGCTGCTCTTCCCTGACACTAAACTTCACCTCCTAACAGGACAAACCTATCAGCCACTTACCCCTCACTGAAAATTTAATTATATAGTGGTTCACCAGCTGCTGACAGGCAAAACTGTGTTCTCCACTCCTTGGAAACACATAATTCAGCAAAGTTCACAGTTTCACAGTGCTGAAAAAGATGCACAAACCAAGAAACACTTATTTGCAGGATTACTTGTATCTCGGTTTTGTATTTTACGCTTTTCTTGATGTGAACAGCAGGAGAGGAAAAGGAGTGAGGAGCACAGAGAAACAGGAATAACAGGAGCAGAGGAGCTACTTAGGTAAGAGAAACTGAAAAGGTGTTGTGGGGCCACAGATTCAGAAGTGTTATTTAATTCAGATGAAACATGTCAATCATCCATTTCTCTTCCAAAGCACCAGTTCAGTGAGGATGTGGGTCAATAAATAATTCTGATGAATATTAACCATCTTTCAACAAGTACCCTAGCTTCCCACCATTTGTTTATCTTCAATCTGTATTACTTCCCAGCAGCTTGGAATGGACTTCATGAAGAATCCGAGTCACAAGTATAGCAGTACAGTAGGCCATTATGTGGTGACAACAAAAAACCACTTGTTTGTTCCATCCCAGTTGCCATTCCATGCAGTATTTTGTTAGGATGAGGAGTTACACGTGGAGTCCCCTGGGGAAGTGCTGCTGTCTGGTCAGGAGGCTTCTCAGAGGGACATGTATCAACAATACAACCACTTTGAACAGCTGGTTTTCAACCAGATATATCGATCTTCCCCTGGAAGTATCAGAGCAAGTAACACAGTATCCACCTCCATGACTGTTATTCTGCATAAGGAAGTAAATATTAAGGCTAGTTTATGTCAGCTGTTCCTCCTGCTGTCAATGGACGCAGCTGTTCTGCCAGGAGCAGTTCAGGCCCCTCTCCTGTTCCCACATGCTTGGAGGCAGCTGCTTCACCACACACTCTTTCAACAGGACATGTGCTCATCCGATTAGGCTACTAAAAATATCTAAAGACTTGCCTAACACTAACTTTTCCACACAAACAACCGCTGTAGAAGAAAGAATGTTGAAAGACACAAACAGGGCAGTTGACAGGACAGTCTGAGATGTGCCCCGTGAATGAAAATGCTGATAACTCACATTTTATAAACTCTCTGCCACGATGCACAGATTAATACTGTGACTACCCACTGAAGAGTTGCTTATTCTCACACATCTTTTTGTTTTGATAACCCTTCCTCATTTGGGGGTTAAGGCTCTTTTATTAAAGGTAGTAGTAATTATATCCCGAAATGAAAACTGCCAGGTCACAGGAAAAACATCAGAGAGGTCAAGAGGTGAAGCTTGAACATGGCATAACTCATAATTCTGTGAAACACTGAGCCAGCACAACCACCTCAGAATTCTGGCTCCCAAGACTCTCAGATTTCTTGTTTCTCAAACAAAAGCATCACTTTATTTCCCTAGGTGTAACAATCTGCACACAATTCACAGTCACACTTCCTCGTCTCTTAAATTTGGTCAGGTACATTTAGATATCTGCACAGGGAAAACAGACACTTTTCCTGCAATAATTTATTTCCTGTGTAAGGAACTTACTCAAAACCATCCCAGGCTGCCAGACTTTAACTCCCCTTTTCCTCAACACTCAGTCATCGGGAAAAGTGTTTTCCTTTCAGAAGGAGAGAGATAAGCCTAGCTGACTATTCCATGTCCAGCATTTCATAACTACTCAGTAAGAGTAAGGATTTTGATTCTGGAAATGCCAGGAGAGCCAGGACACACCTCCTCCTCCTCCTCTGTGTCAATTCACTTACTTAACTTGAAAAGTGCTTTGATACATCAAACTAACAAATAGCTTATGATTGCAAAGAACCATTAAAAAAAAAAAAAAAACCAAACACATAAAATGAAGCTATGAACAAAGGAAGGAGAGTTTCTACAAATGTTATTGAAAAAGAAACACAAACATGTGATCTTGAAGCTTTTTACTTTTACCATGCCCCTTCCATTTCTTCACTCTGAAAAGCACTTTCTATGAGTGACCTGGTATTTTCACGATCAGAACATTTCTAACCTTTGGAAAGGATAATCTTAAACACCTCAACCAGAACAGAGGGGGTTTCATACCAAACAAACAACTGAACTTTAGACTAATAACTCCAGGAATGAAAAGCATCTTTTAACTCTGTAGGCTACAAAATCATCTACAGAACAGCTACCAACCAGATACCAGAGAACAGAATCCCAGAATATCCTGAGCTGGAAGGATCCACAAGGATCACCGAGTCTCCCTCCTGGCCCTGCATGGACAAACCCAAGGGTCACACCCTGTGCCTCAGAGTGCTGCCCAAACACTTCCTGGGCTCTGGCAGCCTTGGGGCCGCGGCCACTGCCCTGGGGCAGTGCCAACCACCCTCTGGGGGAAGAACCTTTCCCTGATACCCACGAAACCTCCCCTGACACAGCTGCAGCCAACCCCTGGCCCATCGGGGTTCCCCAGCCCTGTTTCTCCACCAGCAATACCGCTTCCTGCACAGCAGCAGGGGAAACTGCTGCCGGCAATGAACTCATGCCACAAAGTAACTCTGTTCCCCACGCAACTCCCCTGCCCGGTGAGCACAGAAGGCTCTATCGAACATCTCACCTTAACATTCAGCATCAGTTCCTAAGGCACACACGCTTCACCTCGTGCTCTCTGCAGTGTGGAGCCACCCCTTTTGTTGCAGCTTCCCAGGAGTTCAACAGCATCTTTACTACACCTACCCCACTGCATCACCACAACGTGTCCTGAGGGTCTCAAACACCGAACCCAAGAACGTTGGGATTTCAGCTGCAGCCACGGATGGTAAAGGAGAAACCTGGCTGAACAACGTGTGCTTGCAGTCACAAACACCACCTCATTTTAAAGACAAATAACCACAGAATCCCTTGCTTGACCAGAAAAACATCCTGGAAGCAGAAAGAATCATTCAGTTCTTCATTTTCTAGAAAGTAAGTAAAGAGCAAAGAAGAGGAGTGAGGGGCAAAGAGATGGTGGCAGAAACCAGTGATGGACCTACCAGAATTCACTCATTTTGGTCAGGACTGTATCTAACAGTTCTTCTCCACCTCTAAACTGCGGTCACCTCAAAACTGCAGTTAACTTATGTGTTCAGTTTCTCTCACTAATTTTTTTTAATTTGTTCATTTTTTATCCCCATAACCACTATTTGGATGAAGTGTCCAAAACAAAACAGAGACACTGAACGCCGCTGAATCCTTGTGTTCCTGCTCAGAAAGCTGCTTTCAAACGCCTGTCTCCAGTGGGAAGTGTGGAGTGTAAAGGCCCAAAGTTACCACCACTGTGCAGCCTGAAATGTTTCTACCCAAACAACAAAGCCAACCCCTGCTAACATAAAAATAGGCTGTTCTTTCAGCACTCTGCATCCTTCAAACACACGTGCTTCCACACACAGTGAGAAAGGGAGTTCTTGGTGCTTCACCATCAGCTCTGGCCAGGTCAGCTGCCCTGATCCCACGGTGCCTGGGGGCACCAGATCCTGGCAGAACTCGCCAGCTCTTTGCCTTCAGAGATATGGATCACTGAAGTAACACTCCCCCTTTCCCAGGGCTCACAAGAACAAACAAATCCTCACAGCACACCAGCGACAAAACTAGGTTACATCCCTGCAACCAGAAACTCGTCCCTGTTACACGTCTGCATATTCCTGCATCCACCCAGTCAACATCAGCATCTGAAGGGTCCTGGTTTGTGTACAATTTTTATTTCATATAAAACAGTGGAAACAAGCTGTAATATGCACTTTTCAGCCACTCTACCACTGCCCTCCTGAGTGGGCAGGGGGAAGAGAATAAAATGGAAGGCTCATGGGAGAGATATGGGCAGGGAAGGATCACTCACCAGTTACTGTCACAGGCAAAACAGACCTGACTTGGGGAAGAATTCGTGTCACTTATTACTAATCAAAAGTCAGAGTAGGATCATGAGAAATAAAAACAAATGTCCAAACTTCTCCAAAGGGAGTCTTTCCCACGGGCTGCAGCTCTTCATGAACTGCTCCACCCCATCCTTACTCCATCTGTGGTCTGAAAAGACCTTGATTTCCAGCAGTATGTTTACTGTCCAGCAGAAAATGCTGTTCTCCAGGTATAAGGAGAGCTGTGTCAACAAGGGAACTTAACTGCACTAACTTTTCTGTTCACATCCCCTCTGGGAGGGAACTTCTCCTTGCAGCCTCACTGATCCCACAGTTCAGTAGCTCCTGAGGGAACCACACTAAGCCACACGTTGTTGTTTCATGAGGCATCTGAAATGAAGCCACGAGCAATTAAGGCAACAGTAAAACCTAAAGAAACAAGACACGCAGATACATAAAAGCACAAGAAGTGAGTTAAAGGGCCTGTTTAACCACAGGACATCACAGAATCAGTCGGGTTGTAAGAGACCTCTGGGATCATCGAGTCCAACCCACGACCAAACACCACCGTGTCCGGCAGGCACTGAGTGCCACGTCCGGCCTTTCCTTAAACACCCCCAGGGACGGTGACTTCGCCACCTCCCTGGGGGGCCCATCCCAGTGTCCAGTGACCCTTTCTCTGACGAGACTGCCCCCGGTGCGCACCCCAGCCCTGCCCCGGCGCAGCTCGGGCCGTGCCCCGTCCCCGTGTGCCGCGGGCGGGCAGGCGGAGCGCACCCGGCGCTGTGGGGCCGCGCAGGTTCCAGCGCCGCTCGGTTACGAAACAACGCGCTGTCGGTGCGAGGGGAGCGGACACACCACCACAGACAGCCCCCGCCGCCGCGGCAGCGGGAGCCGAGCGAGCGCAGCGGGGCAGAACGAGGGGCACAGCCCCGCACGGGCCGGGGCTGACACAGCACAAATCCCTCCCGGCGGGCGGCACACGGCGCGCAGGGCTCCGCCGGGCCCTTGCCGGCGGGCGGGCGGGCGGGCCGCGGGACGCAGCGTACCTGCCACGAACACGACGAAGACGGAGCTGCGGTCCTTGGCGGCGGCGATGGCGGCGGGCACGGACCCGCCGAACCACATCGTGCGGACCCGCCGGGACCCGCCGCCCTCACGGCCCCCGCACCGCCCTCACGGCCCCGCACCGCGCCCGCCGCGCCTGCGCCAACCGCCCCCGCGCGCCTGCGCTCGCGGCCCCGCGGGGCGCGTCCCCATTGGCCGCCGCTCCCCCCCCTCACAGCGCCCTCGGGCCGCCGCCATGTTGGAGCCGCGGTGTGTGAGGGCGGGCTCTGCCGCCGGGCAACCGGCCGCGGTCTTTGGGCTGTGTCAGGGGAGGCTTGTGTTGCGCGTTAAGAGGAATTTCTTCACAAAAAGCGTGATTAAACATTGGAATACTGCGGGCAGTTCTTGGGCTCCTCAGACAAGGAGCTGCTGGTGAGGGTCCGGCTGAGGCCAGCAAGATCTCTCTTACGCGGAGAGGCTGAGGGAGCTGGGGCTGTTCAGTCTGGGGAAGAGAAGGCTGAGAGGGGAATCTCATTAATGAATAAAAGTATCTCAAAGGCAGGTGCCGAGACGATGGTGCCAGACTCTTGTCAGTGGTGCCCAGCGATAGGACAACGAGCGATGGCCATAAACTAAAACGGAAGAAGTTTCACCTCAACATGAGGAAGAACTTCTTTAAGTTGAGGGTGGGAGAGCATTGGGACAGGCTGCCCAGGTATGGGTTGGATTCTCCCTCTCTGGAGACATTCCGCACCCAGCTGGATGTGTTCCTATGTCACCTGCTCCAGGTGGGCCTGCCTTGGCAGGGGGTTGGACTGGATGATCTCCAGAGGTCTCTTCCAACCCTGGCAATCCGTGATTCTGCAGGGCAGGGCTGGAGAAAGGGGCACACGCACCCGCCGTGCCCCTTGTGCCCCCCGGGGCTGCGAGGGCAGGATGGACACGGCCAACCCCCAGTGCCACCCTGGGGACAGCACAGTGTGACCGAGGGGAAGAGCAGTGGGGAAAACGACAGAAACCAGTGCCTAATGGGACAAAAATAGAGTGAGGTGTGCGCAGATCCTGCATGAGAGGCAGGAGGTGAGGCCAGGACACCCTCCCTGCTCGCAGGCTGTGTGAGGGGCTGGGACAGCACATCCCACACAGCAGCCATGCTCCTTGATGGATATCTCACAGTAATGAGGACAGGACAGTTCATTTCAAGTGCTCTGGTAATAACATTTTGGGCAAAATGGTCTCCTCAGGCGTTTCTGAAACACTGTTAGGACTGTGACTGTGTAACTGGGCAACTTGCTGAAGCAGACACTGCCCAGCATTGGAAGGCAAAAAAACACGGAGTGTCTCAGCCTGGAAAGCTTTTCACTGTTGTACTTTGTGTGACGTTAATTGGAGAAGTCACTGGATAACGACAACTAGAAAAACCCTACAAACCAACAGTGAAAAAGATGCAAGTCAGTGTTGGCAACAGTATACAAAAGCTGTTTTACCTCTCTCAAGATGAAGCAGGTGGAAAATGTGTCACAGTAATCCTGCTCACTGGGTAAGCCTTGCACACACACGTTGTGCTTCTGTAAGGTTTTCAAAGGAGTAACCATCAGAACATGGTTCTGAGGGGGTTTTTGTATCATTTTGTATTTTTAAATATTTTCTTTCTTCATGGTACAAAACATTGGAGGGCGATGCCAGAGCTTGGATGATATTAAGCTAAACAATTTTTGGGGGGGAATGAGCAAAGGGACATCTCTGTTACACGTGTGCATGGAGAGGAGGGGTAAAGCTGTGTGTTGGTGTCTTAAACTCTGTGAGGAGTCTGGATGTGTTGCACTAATTCTCGTGGCTTTTCCAACAGCTGCAGTTTGCATTCACTGCATCTCCTTTGAAATCCTAAGTTGGAAGCCAAGTTCCACAGGAAGGGTGAGTGGAGTGCTGAGCACTGTATGTTTGGGGAATTCTCTGGCAAACATGATTTTCAAACTTTTTGCCAACACTTGAAACAAGGAAGAAATTTTGTTTAAACATGAAAGAAGGGCTTACCAGTGACTGGAGAGGTAACTTTTGTGAAGGTGTGCAATCTTTTACGTGCTCAGGAACCATTTATATTACACTCTCAGATAATTACAAGTTTAAAAATATAACTCTCTAACTGTAGAGTCACTGATTGCTGCTGTTGGATGTGCCTTTACTGCTGTAATAAATCTGAGAGCCCTTACTGCCAGTGTCCCTGGAAAACAGCAGAGGTCTGCAATTTGTAGGCCTTGTGAAAAGGAATGGGTAAGAAGTAGAAAGTTTTACTGAGAACTCAGAAAAAATAATTTGGCAGCTGCAGCATTACCTGGATTCAGTTCCTGGGGGGGTGTCTGTGTGTTTTCAGCCATTGGTATGGGATACAATACAATGCAAGACAGTCATTTGCATTCTAGGAGAATAATTTTTTCTCCCCCAAACAGCACAGATCCACTTGGATTAAGAAGGAAATGTTTTTACTAGTGAATTCCTGTTTTCAGTTGTCCTGCTGCTTCACCCTGAATCAGCGGTTCATTAACAAATTAAAGTATCAGTTCAGGCCAAGTAGGAAGGTAACAAATTTGAGTAGCCATGGAGTCAAGGTGTGATGTATTTCCTAGGCTGTGTAAATCCATGTGATAACTATCAGAGCACTTATCTGATATCCAGCTTCTCTTCCCAAGTGCAGACACAACCTTCATGAAGACTGAGCTCTAGAAACGTTGAAGGGATTGAAATGAGTCCTTTCATAGTTAGAAATGTATAAAAATTGCAGCCACAAGGACTTTTCGTGACCTGTAACATCAAAGTGTTTTGGTCAGTTTTCTCCAAAGCTTCATCTTAACATTTTTTGCCTCAGGGCTCAATACAGGAACTCAAAGCCTGCACCAAGTTTCTATGGAAAAAAATATATCATGGAGCTAAAGAATCATTTAGAAAAGAAACTAGTTGTAATTTTGACTCCCTTTTGGTTGCAGGCTGTGAGGAGATTGAGGTGCGGTATCACCATCTACCCAAATCCAGCATCAGGTCCATGTGCTTTGAGGAGCCTGCAAAGTATGTGACTCACATTTATTTTCTTAATTTTGAATTATCTTTTTACCTGTAACAGCACAAATTACATGGAATGTTCACTGTCCAGGGATGCATTTTACAATATAACAGTGTTAATTAAAAGTTAAAATCAAGAAACAGTAGCCTTTGGTGGATGAGGTAAAAGCTGTATTTGTTGATCTTTTCTGCTTATGCAAGTGCTTTCTCTTAGTTTTAAAAGTTATAACATGTTCCCAGTAAAATGAAACATATTGTATTGCTACAATACAAGTCCCCACTTAATTCCTTTTGCCACTATTTGATGTTAAATGACAGGCAGCTCAAACACACCACAGCACCAGAGTTGTTGGGAACACTTGGGAATGTGTTTACATATGGCAAATTCATTCCATAAACTGATTTGCTTTCTATACCGTGATCCAAACCTATGGAACAAATGTAGTTCCAGGGGTTTTGCACATAGTCCTGACCTGGGCTTGTGTGGCTCAAGGGACCAGGAAGGTACAAACATCCTGTTCACTTCCTAGAGACAGCAGGAAAGAGCACAAAATCAGGAATAAACAACACTGGAAAGTGAGAATACATGAATTTTGGGCCCTCTGTAGATAGCAGAAGCCTCTGACACTTCTGTTAATGGTATCTATGTGGCTTGTAGAGCACAGCCAGATAAACCCCCAAAAAAGTAACTGTCCCTGTGTAACACAGAGGAAAACATACTCAGAAAGGGTGAATAGCTCGTAGGACTTGAAAAGGATCATATTCTGGACTACAAAATGTTCCAATTTTTTCTTCTAGGGCAATTTGCACTCAAGTTTACCACTTACTTGATACAAATTAAATATTTCCTGGGCCATGTTCCCAATCAGTGCATCCCTCCCACTGTTGGGATTACATTCTCCATGCTTCCCTTGCCTTACCTTTTCTTCTCTGCTTGTTATGGAGAAAGTTTATGCAATGAACAAGTCATGAAACACTCAGAAACAGTTGCATTTGGTGCAAGATTTAGTTCTTGGGCTGTTTCCTTCTACAGCTAGGAAAAGTCTTGTGGAATGTGTTAACTACGGGAGGAGCTGCCCTGCTGGGCTGGGACACCTGTCACTGCAGACCTGTCACCTGTGGGCTACTTTTACAGGACTAAAACATAATCTGAAACTGGCCCTGGCAATCAGCAAGAGGGAGCTCCAGACCGTGGCATTGGTCACGCTCCCTCTGCTGTTCAGAGCAGGGGAACGGCACGAGCTGGGGCTCTCCATCCTTGGCTTTGGGACCATGAACTCCAGCAGGAACAATACACTCATCCCTCAGCACACGGGAACTCACATGCCAAGTGCCATCCTTTTAGGAGAGCAGCCAGGGCTAAGCAGATTCGCCTTTGGGCCAGGGCTCGAAGCTCAACATTTCCCCCTCTGTTTTAGAGGAGGATCTGAGTTAAGTTACCTTCAGTCATGTCAATACCTGTTGTTACAGCATTTCCCGGAATCAAGTCTCATAAACCCAGTTTGTGAGGCTGCATCGTTCCCAGACAGGTCAGGTTTCTCAGCTTTCCTCCAAGTACTTCACATGAAGGACTCGAGAGTTGAACATGCAGAGGACTGTCCTTGTCACTTCACAGTGGTTTGGTTGTTCAGGGATAGGAGTTTTTTGTATAGAAGATGAAAATTATTACACCTTAATTTCTTACTTTTGCTCTGTGAAATGTTTTTAAACACAACATTTACCTTGAGTTCCCACTTCCAGAAGTTACAAATGCACCTTTTACAAAGCAATAGCCTTAAGAAGTGAACAAGTAGTTACAGCAGCAAACCAGTGCCTGAGCTAAAAAATAAAACCAGGAGCAGTCCCTTAGGGCATCTGAATAATTTCTCTTTTTTACTTATACAGGGAAACACTTAAAAATGATGGAGGGCAGGATAACATAGACTCAAGAGGAGGAACAGCAACAGTGGTTCTTTAAAAGATTCTAGCATTTTAAAGTTCTTTTCTCACATTTGAAGGGATCCCAAGCATTGATGTGAGTTCATCCAGATTTCAGAAGACTCCCAGAAGTTTAAACAAGTGCACTGGGAAGGTTTGTGTTTGTAAACATTTATTCTCTTGAACTGAAAAAGGCTTGCATCAGCACACGTTGTACAGACTTGCAAATTACACAGATTGAAAAAAGTTTGTTTCATTTATGTGCAATGAATCTTTGATGTCCAGTGAGCATCTGCAAATGATGAAAACTTAAACCATTAAAAAGGTTTCCAGCACTTATCAAACACAATTATCTTAGCGTGAAAAGGAAGAGAGAGAGAGCCATACTGGTGGGGACACAATTAAAGTGCAAACATTTTGTCACTTGTGAAGATGCATTTTAGTTTCTTCACACTTTTGCTAAAAAGTATTAAAATGTGATTCAGTGAACATTCTTTAGAACCCATTCATATTCCCCTTTAAATGATTATTAAACTTGCTGGATCAGAAGCAAATCCTTCAAGGGTACAACACTAATTTCTTTTGACATTGTTTGAGTGAATTGCAAAGGAAAATGACACCTAAGGAGTTAGTTACTGAAATGATATTTTTTTTAACTTAAAAAAAAACCCAAAGAAAAAAGGAAACCACAAGGGACAAAGAACAGGTTAACTTGAAGATTTGGGGTAGTTTGCTAGAAAATGAAAGTAATTCCTTGAAAATGGTTCTCTTTTCCCCTCCACCAATCCTCAGGTTCCTGCCTTGGAATGGACAGCTGTGTGCTGGCTGTGAAAAGGGATTATAAAATACAAATCTGCATATGGATTTTTATGAACATCTGCTGTACAATAGAACTTTGGATCTGATACAAGATTTCAAAAATATAAAACAAAACTACTATAAAAGTAGGGGGCATTTCCACAGCATTCCTCATGGAAAGCTGCCTGTCACCAAGATGATTCCTTGCTATTGTCCGGGATTAACTCTGGAACTTTTCATCTTGCTGCATTCACTGGGTGATTCATTCTTCAACGGCAGATGTCGTACGACAAGACATCCCGGGAGTCTCCGTGCAGGGAACAGAAACCCCGTGACATCAACCCAACGCAGGAGGGGAGAACGTGGAAGCAGAAACGGCCGAGTGTCCGCGGTGGAACTGCTACTGAGAGCTGGCCCTCTCCAGGCCGTGGAGCTCGTGGAGCTTCTTGCTGCTTCTCAGCCTGAACTTGCCCACTGAGGTACCGCTTTGCTTCTTCAGCGCGTTCTGCGCCGCCGCCGTGCTGGGGAAGGTGGCCAGGACGGTGTAGGTGGAGGCCAAGTCACTGGGCTTGCCCGGCTCGGCGCCGCCGTCCCCGGCCGAGCGGCGCTGCTGCGGGCGCGGGCACTGCTGCGGGCACTGCGCGTCCCGCACCCACCGGATCTGCGCCCCCGCCTTCAACAGTTCCCCAAAGAGCTTCTCGGCCTCCAGCCGCGTGATGCCCTCCGGCAGCTCAGTAATTTCTAGCACTTTTCCCGCAGCTGAAAGGAGAAAAGCGGATGGGTCTGAATGGGTGGTTGTACTCAATGAGACAACAGGCACGACGGGAAATGAGTTATTTCCTGCTTGTATCTCTGCTTGGCTGATACCAAAGGCACAGGCTTCCCATTCCTGATATTCCAGAGAGCCTTTTGCTTTCACACTTTGCACTGCTCACAAATACAAGCATACAAGCAGAAGCTGAGAATACAGAGAAGGTCCTCAGAACAGAGAGGGAAAGATAATAAAATCATCACCAACTCATTTTACAGCAGGTGTCAGAACTCACTGGAGCATCCCACTGGCTTTGCCTGGTAACTCTCCACACATCACCATGCCAAAAATCTAGTCTGTCTTCTCTCAAAAAAACCCTCTCCAGTAAATTGCAAAGAATGTAACAATCATTTTTTTTTTTAACTAAGAGTTGATGGGACGTAACACCTGCAGCAAAAATTCTCAGCAGTAAAGGTATGAACATGCTGCCAGGTTTATTTGGATGTGTCTTTACCACCTCCAAGGAGCCTATCTGGAGATATCCTACCATGTCCCCCAAATCCATGGGGATCATTTATATTAGGAGGGGGGAAATTAAAAAAGCACAAATAATTTGTGGTTTACTTCTGATTTCACTTCTTTTGCCAGTAAAAAGAAAGCGGGAGTACCTATAATTAATATTTAATGTAACAATACAATAGAATTTACATCCAGTAAACTGACAAACTTGCTTTTCCTTTTAGCACTCCCCAAACCTGAACTTCTCTGGTCTTTTCTTCAGCCTTCAAAACTACACTTTTCTCATTTAATCTCCCTCTTCCCCTCTCTCCAACTTATGTCTTCCTCTCCATCCTTATGTTTCCCGTGTTTGCCATGTCCATTTGTGTCCAATTTCTCTCTCCTGTGCTTTGCTTGTACCTTCCCAAGGCACAAGAATTCCCCTCCCCACATGCCATTTTCCCACAGGACTGTGTGTCAGCAGTTGTGTACCTGGTTCTCCTGCCCCAAGGTCTGTTGAAGCAGCCTTCTTTGCTGGTTTCTTCCCCCTGTTCCCGTGTCTGTTCCCAGGCTGACACTGGAAAGATTGACACAAACCATGGACTTTAGTGACAATGCATCAGTATCTCGAAATGTCTAGTCAGCTCAGGGAAAAGCAGTGCCAGGGACGTCTGGAAAATGACCTGCACTACCATGGTAAGGAAAAGATTTTCATGTCCAATTTTAGTTTTATAATCCTACAGTTGGGCACATTCAATCCTTGGCTTCAGAAGAAAGGGATGAGATAAAAAAAATCCCCTTAAATCTTCTGGGAAGAAGAACCCCTGCCCCAGCCACCATATCCTGAGCTGGCACTGGGCACAACTGAGCGAGGCAGAGGCAGGGGGGCTGTGTCCCTAAAATCAAATAGATGGCAAGACTTTTAAACTTTGCTAACACTGACATTTTGGGTGTGTTCTTCTTATAGGAAACAAACCCACTCTTTGTTTAGAAGTGCCCATGTGTATTTTTTTTATTGAGGTTGAAATTGTTATTTGAATAAAAGAAAATCCTTTTAGCCAAGGGTCCTTTAGATTTTTAGAATTAGCCAGTGAATTGCTTAACATCCAAAAAAATAATAATTTACACTGTGCCTAAAAGCCAAATTTCAGACAAATGTTTCTCACTTTTTTTTTAATACAAACAAGAACAATGGGAAGTATTGACACAGAATAAAAAATGCTTGGAAAGCAAGCACCTTCCCCTCTGTTGCTTTGCTAGTGCAATAACACATTCCCCTGTTCAGGGTGGTTATAATGGCTGTCCTAAATTGCTTTTTCATTGTTGGCAGGAGATTGTTCTCTTTAATACCTGTTGGCTTGTTACTTGTCCTCGTAATAAAGATGGATTGTATTGCAGGGGTTGGCCAAGCAATGGGTATCTGGCATCTCCTTAAAGAGAAAGGTAATTAGAAGGGTTTTTCTGTTATATATGAAATCTCCCTCCAAGTTCCTCTTACGATGTTTGTGTTCCACAGAAGAGAGAGCAGAGTCACTGCACAAAGCTGTGTCTGCTGGGCTCACAAACCAGGGGCACTCAGACCACTCCCGAGATGAAAAGGTACAAGCTCTCTAGTACATCAGGATTACACTGAAAGTTTTGCTTCATTGCAGTCTTATCTAAGCCCTCTCATTTCAAAATGAGCTTAATAAGTCCAAAGCTCCCTCAGCATGCTAATTTAGTCATTTTTGTGGTTATATCCCTGATTAGAACCAAGTACATCTTCACATTCCTATCTGCTGCAAGGATCACCAAAGACAATGCACTAGGAGTTTTTAGTAATCCCAGCAGATTAAAGAGCTGAGAGGTGTGCTTGGAACAGGCCTCCTGGAATTTCTACAACATCTGAATACAAAGCAATCACATAGAGATTATGCAGCAGGTAAGACAAAGACAAGAAAACACGGGTTTCTTTATCAGTGAGGAAGACATACAGTTTGTTTTAAAATAAATCTTTGGGTAAAACAGACCCATTAATTTTGAGTTTAGGAATTTTTTGCTCACGACAAACGGGGTTTTAATAATTTCTTTTTTAAACCTTACCAACTATACCATCTCAGTGAAAACTCCCTGTTTTCTGTTTTTCTGTTAACATGGCAGCATAGCACTGAAGTTCTACAAGGAATTGTTTCTGTCTTTGGGTGAGTGCTGTCTGAAATACTAACTGAAGCAGCAACAGCACTGGGGTCTCTGGAGGCTCTGATCCCATGCTGTTGTTCCACAGGGGAATGAAGAATGAAGCCTTGCTTAGGCAGTGGTTTGATCTCAGCTCGTGATTTACAGTGAAAACTTGAAGCCAAATTCTAGCAAACATTTTATTAACATTTTCAATGCTGAAAGGGGGAATTTCACAATATGTGAAAGCCAGTGTGCTACAGAAGCTCTCCCACTAACAAGGAGATCAAAAGCCTTTGAGAATGTGGGGACGGTGTCTGTGAAGTTGTCCATGATGCCTGAGTGAATAATTCTGGCAATCCTGCTTCAACAGCAACACTGCTGAAGGGAGCAGAAAATCCCCATAGAACTTGTACTTCAAAACATTCAGATAGAAAACACACATCGTGGTTAACTGAAAATGTACCTTGTGCAGGGACAAAAGGTCTAGAAAACTGGGACACAATAGAAAGAGGTGTTAAGGTGGGACGGATGTTCTTCATGTTGGACAGCTGAGCTGGTGCTGGTGACTGCGCCGGTGAGGTGACAGGACTGCCTAGTTGAGGACTGTGCTGCAACTGGAACAAACAACACATTAGTGTTCTAAGAAGTACCTACTTCAACAAGCCAAACAGCACCCACAGCCTTCAAAGGCCGAAGCGAAGTTAAAATATCTATGTTATTATTAAATATATGCTGAGCAGATTTGAGTTCTCCATAAAGAGCTTTTGAAGAAGCATTCAGAGGTTTATGCAGATCAGGCCCCAGCTCCCACCTGAGCAGCACCGTCTAAAGTGCTGAGTTCCGTGGCCTTGTGCCCCCGGGGATGGTCACAGTAGTACTTGCTGTGCTTCCTCTGCGGAGGGGACGGGTTCCGGGGCTGGGCATTGCTGGGGATGTTGAGCTGCATCATCACCACCCCCCCGCCTGGAGGGGGCGCTACTGCTGCAAGACAGGGAGCCAGAGGCTGCAGTTACTCATCACACGGCACGCAGGAATTCACACAACAGGGAAACGACATCGGGAATGTTTGGCCAAATAAGCTGCTCAGTCTCAGAAAACTAGAGCGGTATCTTCTGTGCAGTTACATTTCCACTATCAGATACATCTGCAAGAGTAACTTAGAGAGGGCCTCCCAGAACAAGAGAGAGTGGAGCCACAGACTCATTGCAGAGAATATTTTAGAAAGCAATCACTCTATTCAATAGTAGCTGGAAGTACTCAACATTCACTGCAGTTTCTGTCAGGGCAATGTGTTGCAGGATGTGATATGAAGCAAAACCAAGCAAACCCAATTTAAAATGAGAAGTTTCCTGGTTAGTTTCACATGATGCACAGCAATGCAGACTCCAAAAGGTTTCTCTGCTAGGATGGCATCTATCAGAAAGATCTGGGATCAGCCTTCAGGATGGGCTCTAGGCAAGCTTACCCTCCCTTACAGGTTCTCTATAGGAACACTCTCCTGGGCAGATGCTGCAAATGGATCCCCCACCCTGCACCACTCGGGTACCGTGGCAGCTACAGCAGTGGCAGTCAGGGCAGAACACCTGAACATCCAGCACTGTTCCATGAGCTTTCCCACCAGGAACTGTGACAAAAGCCTGCCCAAGAGAGAAACCATCTTCCCCCTCTGGCCTGGCTGTGCCCCACGTAACTTAGAGAATTCCTTTTGACTTGGAAATGGTTGTTTGCAGTTTCCTTCTCTGCTCTCCCCACTGTTCTCAGCATTTCTCAGAAACCACAGTTAAAACACAGGGTTTTGCCATCATTTAATCACCATCTTTAAAGCAGGAGTCTGCAACCTTCTCAGTGAAACACCTGTGTCACCTCATCAGTTAGAACAGCCAGATGATAAACTGCATTCAGCTGGTGAATTTTAAAATGGCCTATTGTTTTCACTACCCCTGGGCTCCACAGAAACAGACCTCTTCAAAAACCAAAGCAAACAATGTAGAATGATGAACTCAACATTAAAACTGCATCAGCCTTTGGAAATTGTATTCAGAAATATTTGTTATATTGGTAAATGAACCCTCAGTGTTTTCACACCTATACTTCCTTTTTAAAGTTCTACCCACATGTTATGGATTACAATGGAAGCACCAGATACTTGGCCACCTTTAGCAGAGGATATAAATTTAGGAGTCCCTGCAAGAGCCACATTGTATTTCTGTTTTGTTGCACAGCAGAATAAAATACAGCTCTGTTTATGACTGCTACATAATCAGAATAACATATAACAACAGTTTCCAAGTGGCAAAGCCACAGACTTATGTAAACCTGAGATGTACCAAACACCTCTATACACACTACATTTAACACACCAAAATGGGACTCATTCTAATATTCTATGCATATATTTATAAAGACTATAAATGATAGTTATTTCCATCTTACTGGTTTATAGCACAGTATTTTATTCTGCAGCACTCCAGCACACTCTTTTAATTTTATTCTGTGAGAATGGGACCCCCAACAAAAACGCTCCTGTCTTTTGAAACCACCTACAGCACCATTTCTAAAAATGTGCCACAATCTGAAATGCAATTTAAATGGCAAAAGAAAACTTTATGCATCCAGAAAATCTTCTTTCTACTGCTTCTAGTTCCACAGCCTTTCAGTAAGTGGAAATAAATGGAATTCTTTTCCTAAACAGGCATCGTGACAACATGAAGTGTCACACAACAGATAAGTCAGTTTGTAGACACTTTATCACCTGTCAAATCCCATGGGAAGGGAAACCCAGAAGGAATCCTTCAAAGCCTTCCCAGATTTACAGCCTGGCCCTCTGTAACACAGCTCTGCTCCTTGCCTGTACCTCCGCAGTGTCCCTCCCTCAGTGGCCTGGATTCAGCCCCTCACTGTCACTGAAAAGCATGTTTTTCTTTACTCTCTCAGAATTTCTTCTCCCTCCCCCATACAGAGCTTCCTCTTTCCTCAAGCTTCTTTAAGTCACAGTTTAACAGGTCTGGACCAGGCCATCCAAACTGCACAAAACCTGCACTTCCAGGAGAGATTAGGAGGGCAGAAAAAACCCAAACTAGTGCAAGGCCCACTTTGGATATCCTAAAATTACAACATTCCCGAATTAAAGCCAAACAAACTTGAAGCGAAATGGAAACAAACCCAAAGCTGCCCATGAACTATAATACACTGCCAATCCAGCTATCTTGCCACTTAACTGCATGTTATCTATTTACTCATAAACGGGTTCTAAAAATATCTTCAAAGATAACGTTTGTAAGACACGCCACATCTGTAGCAGAATCTGGGTCACTGACCTAGGGTGGTTTCATCTACTGCTTGCTTGCAAAATACTGACATAGCACTATTTGGGATTATCCCTTTTCTACCAAGCCAATAATGCATCAAATTCTCTCCTGGCAAGATAAAGACACCGTGCTCACAGGATTGTTCTAGAATCTCTTGTCTGGAGGCTCAGAACAACCCTAGTGCTCTTACCTTCCTGACCAGGCCATCAATGTTATGGTTGGAACTTCCCAGTTTTAAGTGTTTGGACATTAACATTTCTAAAGGTTTGAAGGATTGACAGGTTCTATGTCACCAGTGTTTTCAAACACATTGAGGCTGCTACTTATACCACTCCTAAAAATCACCCACGTGTTTGTAGATCCAAACCTTCTGAACCTGTTTTAAGTGCTTTGCTAAGTGACATTTACCTGCTGAAGGCCTCTCCAGGCTGGCTATTGCTTCACTTTAGTTCCAAGCCGTCATTTTTGGAGTTAAAATAATAGCAATTCAGATGAAGAATTACAAAAGAACTTCAGAGCTGGCCCTGGAGTTGCAGTTGTTGCAGCAGTTCTAGCAGTTAGCCATGAAATCTGAGCATTAACAGCAGGTTCTAGACAGAGTGGCTTAGATGAGAATCCCAATAAAATATACCTTTTTTTGGCTGCATGATGGACAGAGCAGTGGGTGAACTTTTACATGATGAGGGTGGAGACACTATGCTGTAGTGCACAAGGGAAGCAGCCTGTTGTGGCTTTGACTTGGATGAAGGTGGCAATAATGTAGGAGGTGATGGCTTCTGACTTGAGTGGTTGCTATAAACTATGGAAGTAAAAGCAGTAAATAAGGCTACCATAAAAACAGAACACCCCACACAGCTTCCAAGTACTTTTAGCTTTTCAGCAAAAAGCGACCTCTCCTCTATCCAAACCCAGAACACAGTCTGCAAACTCTCCTCAGGACCTCTTAAGAAAATCACCACTCCTGCTCTGTTAGTGAAATCTAGAACGTGCTTGAGTCGAAGAGCTGAGTAACTGCACTGCTGCCAAAATGCACCTTGCTCCTTCTGTCAGATGCAGAGCCAAACCTCGACATTCTCAGACCCATCTGGCTATTGAGGAAAGGATGGAAGTCATTCTGCTGACATGCAGCTCCCAGGTCTGTCCCAGCTCACAAGTGGCCATACAAGGCACTGTGATGTGCCTTGAGGGATTTCAATCATAAACAAACTGAGACGTCAAATCAACCTGCCTCAGGTTAAAAAAGGGACATAAATAAATAAATTCAGATACGGAGCAAAGGAGGCAACAGAATACAGCAGATAACTGTAAATCAAACCCTAAATAGCAAATCTCTAATCACACAGGACAGTGATAACAATAAAGAATTGTTTTAAGCTTTATTCCCCCAACCTGCACACTGCTGTCCTTGGAGCTGCTGGGAGTTGCAGGGTGATGTTGTTCTAGGAAACTGTATCTGCTCCGATCCAGGAGGCTGCAAATATCCTACTGATGAACTGTAAAAATAAAAACAGAACATGACTAACAGGCATTTGTGACCCACTCATTTATTTCATCTGCTGCCTCCACGTACTGCAAGTCACCGAGATTCGGTCATTTGGAACTGATATTCCCACCTACCCCCGAACCTGCTCATTCTTCGGAGGACTGAGGTTTCACACCTGTTCCTTGGCAAAAACACAAGTCCTGCCTACACTGAGAGGCTGGACTAATTCACCTGTTCTGACACACTATTTTTGTGCCCATTGCACTACATCAGCATAAAGACATGGAGAAGAATAATAAAAAGACAGCTTTTTCCTCAGTTAACAAGAATTTGGGATGCAGTCTCTCAGCTGCCAGGATGGCCCCACAGAGCTGAGGCCACTGATTCAGCAACCAATCCACACAGCCCTGAGGGGGAATTGTCTTTCCATGGCTTTTCTGAATGGGGTGTGGGAAAAAGAAGATGACTCAAAGGGATAAACAACCATTCATCTGTTTGTAACGTGTAGGAAAGGGATAACTTTAACAGTTTATTTATGCCAGGTATTTTTTGAGGGTAATCAGGGGAAAAACAGGTAATTAACAGATATGAGATTCTATCATACCACAAACTGCTCAGCCAGAACATCAGGTTGGTGGAGCACAGTCAGAAGGGTGCCTATAGAATCCTGTACTAACAGAAAAACTTTCTGAGAAAAAAAATTCCTTCAAGTTCTGGGAAAAAAATGTAGGTTTAATCCTGTTGGACTTACCATTTTTACCTATGTTTTCACAAGTTTGTCCCATCCTTTGTCCCACAGTTCAATTATATAATTTTAATTTAAAGATGCCCTTCCATTAAAGCAGACAAAACCCACTGAAAACTAACCCAGCTTCTCATCTGCCTACTGATCCTATTTTTCAGGGGTGACCTGGAGGTTTGGCCCTTTCAGTTCCAGCAGAACAGCATCCTGCTTTCCTTGTCAGTGCTGCAGCAGAACTGCTCTGAGGAAAGCCAGAGCCTGTCATTAGTGGCTTGTCTGCTCTAAATTCCTACTAAATGGTTCCCTGTTCAAAAGAGAGGGACATTCTAACCGACACAAAAGATCAAGCAACAAAACTTACTTCAAAAAAACCTCTGGGATTATGCCTACCTGGGACTTCACTGAACCTCAAACAGAACTACAGAAAAGGATTAAAGCCCTTCAGACAGAAGGAAGGAGAATTCAGATTTCAGTAGCTGAAGGCATGAGGCAATGACACAAATACTGCTGAAGCCTCTGCACTCACAAAAGGATGAAACAAGCTCCACACTGCTGCTGCTTGTTTAAAAGCTGCCAGGTATTTTTAAATGCTGCACATTTCTAAGTTCAAAAATTTAGAAAGAGAAAAATTTGTAGCAAGCAAAAATCTTAATTAATTCTTTTAGGTCTGTGCCTGTGTGTTCTCACACACTCAGGCTGTACTGGGGACACACATCGATATGCAGGGAGGGCTGGACAGGGAGGTATGAAAAAAGGATATTTGTCAAACAAAAGCCAAGCACAGGAAAAAGTTTCTATCCTTGTTTCATTCTGGGATTCAAATTCTTTTTTCTCTACACATTATTAAAGTAGTGCCCTTGAGTGACCCAGTCAAATGTTCCTGCAAAAGGCATCGCTGTTGAGCACGAGGGGCTTCAGGGGGAGGAGCAGGAATGCAGAAGATTCAAGAGGTGGAACTGCAGTGAAGTGGAGCTGAAAGTGATATGGTGACAATGCTTTCCATTCCTGCAGGTCTGTCACAATGACAGCAGTGCTGGTTGTTTCAGTTAATTGCATCAGAGCAAAAATCAACAGACTGAGTGTCTAAGTCTGCCTTTAAACATGCTTTAATATCTGCAGGACTGAAAGCAGATCCTGGCAGTTCTACAGAGCCATTAAACCTCCAGTATCAGTTCAACTCACCTCAAATTATTCTGTTGACCTGATGGAATGACACTGTAGTAAACTGGCATTCCTGTGGTGGGCAATCCTTGATTGGACTGACTGGGAATCATGACAGGCTGCTGATATGTCTGCTGGGGCACTGCTTGGGAACCTTGAGGCACCGAAACCTGCAACGGGAAACACGCTCAGACCTTCTGCAGACAAGGTTCCTTTGTGCCTCCTGACCATCCTGGCTGATACAAGAGTTAAAAAAACACAAACCCAGAAACTGAAAGAACTTCTGGGATTCTCTAAATCCAGAAGACTAGTGATAACAGTAGTTGAAATAACAGTGCTTTTTAAAAAAAAAACCCTTCTTCTCCACAAATGGAAATGTTGGCTCCAAGGGACTCCATCAATTAACAAGAGATCTTCTCTACAAAAGAAAGTGGGGTGGTGGGGAAGGAAATCTTACAGGCTCTTCTTCCCCACCCTCTGACTATAACAGCGACTAACACAGCACTTGGCTTTAACCAGGACTAGAACTTGTATACTCGTGACAGACTTTTTTCTCACGTCAGTTGTGGGTTTGTGTTGTTTAATTTCTGTCCCCTGCTTGCAGCTTTCTGTCATTTACAAAGCGATGCTCTAAAGAAACAAACACTCAAACACACCACAGTGACTGGAAAGTCATGAATACGTCACTCACCTGGTAAGATGGCACGGAAGGATATGGAACAATCACACCTTGAATTTGATTCCCAACGTTGTTGTGTTGGCCACTGAGTAGATTTTGATTCTGAGACTGCTGAACTCCAACTAAACCCTGGTAGTTTTGCTGCTGGTTGGGCAAAATCTGGTAACCTGAAATTATACATTTAAATCTTACTTTGAAATAATGAACACATTTTACACACAGTTGTCTATGTGAAAATATGTGTAGCATTTTCCAATGGCTTGTTAAATCCAGCAACTTCATAACAGTTGAACTTCTCATGCATATAAAAGAAGCCAACATTAAAATTAATAATTTATTCACTTGGATTCAGCATGAAATCCTCCAATACTGTTGGCAGTGCTGCTCCCACATGCGTGCAGGATTTATCTGCACTGGAGTTCCATGCATTAACACCTCCAAAGCACTTGAACAGAGCATGCCAGACAATATCAACCCAATCCACTGCCTAGGACAAGGTCATTCCAGGCACATCAGTTTTGAGATTCCAGCTGTGCCAAGTTCAGCTGATGCCTCAGGTGCCCAGGGGTCAGAGCATCCTGACTGCGATTCAGAACTGAATCCACTTCAGAAATATTTGTGTAAGGCAAATCTTTTTCAAAGGGGCAATTTCTACTGCAATCTGTGATGCTGAAACCAACTGGGAGCCGAGAAAAATCTTCCAGGTAGAAGCCACATTGGTGTACAGCGGAAGACCTTCATACTCAAAGTTATCTTAGGGATAAAAAAAAAAGATTTTCAAAATCACCCTTCCATAGTGCCTTTACAACAGTTTATTATTGCTTAAACTGTATCCTTCAAAAAATGCCTCAGAAAATCCCACCCCCCAAAACCCCCAAGCATGAGTGCCAAATCTGTGCATTTACTAAATCCAACCTGAGCTCCCACTTTGTTCTCTTTCAACAAAGCACATCCAGGAAACCGCTCCCATGAGCCACCACATGCACGACACAGTCCTTGCTGTCATGTTCTATCATACAGGTGTGCACTACTTACCCTGTCAGCAAAGCACTGTCAGTGTTTCTGAGACAAACCAGTTATCGCTCCACACTAACAAAACTGGGCTTGTCAAGATGCACTGACGGCAAGAAGAGTCTGTGTTTGAGCTGGACACGTTCACAGTCTACTGACCTCGACACTCCCCATGCTCCCTACCTTGGCACAGAACTATAATAAAGCAAATTTAGCTGCAAAAACTCACTTGGCTCGTCTTTAAACTGTGTTCAAAGGATGGGATGGTCTATTCTGGAAGTCACTCAGTTCCCACAAAACACCTTTTTGGGAACACCACCCACCAGTGCTCATTGGTGCCCCCCAGCCAGGCTCCAGTGAACACTGAGCACTAACAGCCTCAGCTCGCTGTGTCCATGGAAATGGCAACAAGGAACACTAAAAGCAGACTGTTTGTTAACAGAATCAAATATTGCTTCAGAAAATGAAAGGGAGGAAGGTTGAGTTTGTTAAAACCAAGAAGCTGTTCATTAGAAACACACACCACTATAAATATTTGCAGAGGACTAGACAAAACTTCAGAACAGTGCATGCTTGAGGGAGGATTAGTAATTTTTAATAACTCTTAAGTTTGAACTGTGCACAAAATCCCCTTCATATCTGTAAAATGGTTAAATATGCTTTGTTCCAAAATGATCTACGGTCCCTAAAAGCAGGAGAATGGGAAGTTGTGGTGTGTGACAGACCCAATCGATTGCCGTGGAGCTGCGAGTAGTTTTTCAGCTTTTTCTGGCACTTCCAGAGACAGACACGATCGATTTTGCAAGCAGAGAGAACGGGAACCACACAAATCAGCTGCCACAGAGGTTCCCCCGAGCGTTCCAAAGAATGGTCTATTTTTAGCCTCACAATTTCACCTCTGCAGAGATGGGCTGACAGAAATGCAGCTCTCAGCACAAAGCCCACACCTGCCAGAGCAGTCTGTCCCATGGCACAGAAATACCCTGACACTGCAGGTAAAAAAAAGCATGCTGCTTAATATTTATGTAATTTAAAAAATCACTGTTAATAGTTAATTTACAGAATATAGAAATACATTTTGTGAATAACACACCAAGAGTGAGAAACAGCCTTTATTCAGGAAGAGAGGAGCCAGTACAACCACTTGGTTAACAGACTGGGAGTTGATGAGCTTGATTACAACTATTACAACCACAGCTACTGTTACAACTCAAATAGTTTTATCCCTGGGCCTTGAGAAGCACAAGCCAGTTGAAGTTTAGCTGATGTTCCTACAGGAATTGTAGTTCAGACGGATTTTTTAACCCCCCTGTAGTAAGGTCTCACGATAACTGGCTTGCATGATCAGGGCAATCAGAAATGCCTTTTTCTTACAGAGAGTTTTCTTCTCTCAACATCTTTTGGGCAACCAAAGCATTTTTATTAAAGGTGAACACCCCACATGTTTCCCCTGAAACCCCTCTAAAAAGGAAGGCAGAAAGCAGCTGAAAAAGAGACCGGTTCACTGTGAGAAATGTAAACCTCTCAGACAGTGTTACGGCCCCGAATCCAGCAGCTCATCAGTAAAGTCAGGCCACTCCACAGCGTTAGACCAGAAGTGGCTCCAGTTGCCAAGCTCTCAGAAGCTGTCACCTTTTGTCTGCATTTGTGTTTGCAAAGTTATTTCACAGTTAGCAACCACTTTATGAGATGAATAAACCCCACAGCTTTTTTGTAATACAAGATCTGTAACTCTCCTTTTTGACCAGGCACGTTTGAGCCAAGGAACGTGCTGCCCTTTGGCTCCGAAACAGCCACTGCTAACAACCATCAACAACTTCAGGTGTAGCTTCGTGTCAAATTAATACCAACATCAATGGTTTAAAATAAATGACAGAAGTGAATTTCAAATACACCATCTCATGAGCAGTTTTCAGAACAGAAGGCATGACACGGAACTGTCCATCTCTAGAATGCTGATTCAAGGTTGCCTATAATGCAGTAAATGAGAACCAGCAATGGCTGGAGAGCAGTTTGGAGAGTTTCAGTTCAACACTGATTATGGCATTGCTGGTAAGATCCTCCTGTCTGCCATTAGTGCCAGTGAACACCAAATAACCAAACACTGAACAGAGTTACAGGCTGGACTACCCCTTAACTACTTCAGCAGGATCCCCTGATGTCGGAGTACAAGGCACACATCAGAGCAGTGAAGTCACTCTCTGCACAGCTTGTTCATTTTATTTCTTCAGGACAGAGAGGGGGAGTTGATCTGCTGACACTTTTCACCCACAGGCACTGAAGTTCAGTTAAATGTAAAGGGCTAAAAACACACGAGAAAGAGACTTACTTACCCCAGAGCAAGCAGTTCAGCCCTTTGCATCTCCTCCCCCCGTGCTTCCCCTCTCACTCTGGGCTGTTCAGCTACACCCCCCCGAGCTCTGCTCTGGGGCCCCGTGTGCTGTTCCCATGGGGTGTCCCCAAAGGGGACTAATCCAAGCTGAGCCTCAGACTTTTTGCTATTAAGTAGTCTAGGTATTAAAAATTCTGAGGAAGGAAAGCAGGTTGTGTAATACAGTTGGGTAACACATCTTTAACACCACTGGATAAAACAAGTTGCAAATCCAAGTAATTTGTTTTCCTTTGAAAAAAACCTCAATATACTTTCACTTCCAAAAACTGGAAGGTGGTGATCTGTTTTACAGCAAGCAGGTACCTACAGTATTTTAGAACAATCTGTCAACTCTACCATAAGTGGGCATGAATTCTTGATGATTCTGCAATGAAATGATCCTGTGTAAGTTCGTGAACTGAACCCTGAATAACAACTAAAGTGTTACAGTTACTGGAGCACTTCCTACAAGGACTGCAGAAGAGGAGCCATCCCTCTCACAGGCTCCTTCATACAACAGCTGTAACGAAATCCAGTTAGTATTTGTAAAAGCTGATCTTTCATCCTGCTTCTGTAGAGCAACAAATAGCTGGGAGCAGGAATTAAAAAAATCCTTCCTGAAGGAAACTCAAAAGGACACCAAGTCTAACATATTCAACTAAGAGATGGTATAAAAGCCTGGTCTTTAAGGACCTTTAAGGATCTCTGCCTCCAAACATTACCAGTTACTTCTGAAAGTTTTGACCACGAGTCAAGATATTGCTGAGAAGTAAATTTGTTTTAGGAATCAAGTCATAACAATCTTTTGAAGTCCAGGTTATCAGAATAATGGTAGCTACAGTTAAAATTGGTAAGCAAAAAAAAAGACAATAGGAAAGGAAGGAAATGAAAATACAGCTTGCATTCACAGAAAGGTAACAACAACAGTTGAAAGGTCTTTACTAAAAATACCAGGAGCAAAAAACTAATTGTAACCACTTAAGTCTCATTATATATTCCATTCAATGCCCTGATACCTTCAATCATAGGCCAGAAAGACAAAGTAAAAGAGTATCACCAGTATCTTCTGCACAGTACTGTGTTCATGCCACAGTATCTAAAACTATTATCTTTAGTTTAAAGCTTTCAGTTAGGGCACATCTCTGCCATGTTACATCATTTAAAGGTACTCATTCATCTTTGCAACTGAAGAATTAGTTACTAAGTTAAACATTTGTTAAATTATTCAGTTCTAAACTTACAAAAAAATCAAATCCTATCATAAAGTTGCAGCCACTCACAGGAACGGCTCAAATCTCAAGTTTTGCACTTTGTAGCCCACACCTGAACTCCGACTTCATTTGAAATTGTACAGCAGAGTAAGTTTAAAATGAAGCACCAGGAGAACCTCCCCCCAGAATTGCAGTGAAATGCAGGAAGAGTTCCACCAACCTGTCTGCTGGGCGGGCTGTGCCAGGGGCTGGTTCTGCTGCGCGTTGTAGTGCACGGACACGGGCCGGTACTGGGGGCTGGAGTGAGGGTACTGCCCGGGGGCACAGTAACAGGCTGCCATCTGCAAATCAACAGCTGGGGATCACTGCCTGCAGCCTGACCGAAGGCACAATCTACATGCAAAACCATCACCATAAAAAAGATGAAACACTTATAATAAATTGCCTCCTTAACAGCCCATTTCTTTTACTTTCACTGCAGAAGGAACAATCTCCCAATGTCCATAAAGAAACTTCTGAGACACAAGAAAACTACGCAGAACATGAGTTTTAGCAGCTACGGGTAAACAGGCAAACCTGCGTGATTGCTGCTTCTCAAGTAAACTAAAATCAGTCATTTCAAAGCACATAAGGCAGAAAAAACCCCACCCCAGACTGAATGCACAGAGCTGCAGTTCGACAGGGAGCCCCACACGGTGTGAGAAGCTCAGGAACAGAAGAGCCCCCCCAGTTTTTGGGGCTGAAGAGCCAGGTACCTGTGACACAGGCTGCTGAACGTATCCCTGCTGCTGGAGCACGGGCTGGCTGCCGGAGTAGCCCGGGGCGGACACGGGCTGGCCAGAGGGAGGAGGGGGTGGGGCAGCAGTGAGGATGTATCCAGGCTGCTGGGGGGGCTGCAGCACCACGGTGGACTGGAACAGGGCACTGGCAGGCTCCGCTGCCTCCGCCGGGGGCTGCCGGGCCAGGCTCAGGTGGCTGAACTGGGATCCCAGGTTGTCTTGCTGGATCGGGGAAGAAACGGGAAAAGCTACATTTGCAAATGTACATTCAAGTAAAAAAAAAAAGAATAAAACAGCCAAACGCTCAGCAAGTTTCAGGCAGCAATGTCTCAGATTACTGTGCATTAGCAACAGCAGCCAAGGGACAACAGGAAAGGAGCTCAGTAGGGAATTATCTCCAGGGCTGACAGGAGGAGGCAACATCCATGTTCAGAGATTTCACTGTTCACGGCAAACATTCAACTTCTGGATCACACCTGCCTCTGCCTACTTATTGGGAGAACCCAATTGTCAAAAATGAAGTCAGCATTTGTGTCACCAACATCTTCTGACTGGACTCCAAAGCTTGAGTGAAAACATCCAGCCCCAGCTAAAATAGCAGAAGGCATTAGTATTGCTGAAGTAATTTTGGGGTTTAAGAGCTTAAGATAATGAGGCTCTAATCCTGAGTTACAAGGTACATTCTTCTAACTTGGTATTATTCGACATGCCAAGATTAATTACTTTTTCATCTGAAATCAAGTAACAACTGCAAAATCTGCATCCCAGTGCTTGCCCTCTCTCTGAAATGATGACACCACCGAGCACTGCAGGAGTCCTGGGGAGCCTGAAACTTCCATTACTGTAACCCCAAGCTCTTGTTCTTCACAAGCAATTCAGCATCAAGTTTGCAAAATCTTGGAAATTAGAAGTGCTCACTAACTAGTACTGCACTTTCTGTGCTAAACAGGAAGATTTTGCTCCTACTTCAAAAGTGGACTCTGCAAACATGCAGGAACATTAAAACTATTTTAAGACCACTTGATCTTCTCTTAGATCAGCCCCAAGATAGGCATTAATCAGGAAAAAGTGCAAGCTCCATCTTTTACTGATTAGCTACATTCCCATTTTATGATGAATTTTTCTAGTTTCCAGGCTAAAGATACTCTTAATTACCACCGGAAATATAGATTTGCACCTAAAACTTAATTTAGAATACCTTTAGAGCTTAAAAAGCCCTATTTTCATTAGATCAATAATCTGACTGTGGCATTTCGTTCCTTAATGGTGCTTATTAAAACAACTATAACACTTTTCAACATTGGATTTTACACTCTACTTTTTAGAACATTGAGTTTAGAGAGGAGATACTGAATGTGAGTTTATATTAATCTTAAATATGTCCAGGGACAAACCCAAGGAAAACACAGTGATTTATTAGACTATAATAATGTCAGTAAATCCTGACCTGGTCAGTTTGTCCTGGTGACATGTGTGGTATAACCACTGAAACATGGCATTCCCAACACATGGACAGAGCAGACTCTCCTGCTGCCAGCTGTGGGTGTGTTCCATCGGGATTACGACCCAAGACCATCAATCCTCTTCACTATGTGATTTAACCTACCATCAGCAGGAACACATTTCTGAACCTCCCAGCACACTCAGTATTTGAACCACTTCCTGAATGTGAAATGCTTTGAAATTACTGTAAACCTGGAAGGAGTTTCCTTCTCTGCTTTAACACTATTCAAACTCTAAAGTAACTTCAGAAACAACACTGCTAATTACAGAACACCCTCTATCAAGAGCAATTCCTTTTAGAATTGTATTCCTAAAGGGCTGCTAATGGCTACAGTAGAGTTTTAATTGTATGCAGGTTATTGAATTCAGCTAAATCTGTATTTACTATTAAAGACATTTCTGATTAATGTTGACAATAATAACCAAAGCTCTGATTACATACTAAAATAGCTACTGTACAGCACCGGGGTGAGTTAACCTGGCTGGCTCCTTGGTGCCCACCCAAGGCACTCTATCACTCCTCTCTCTCATCCCCAGCAATACAGGGAAGAAAATCAGGTGAAAAGCTTATGGATCAAGAAAAGGAGAGGGAGATCCTTCCCCTATTACCATGACAGGCAAAACAGACCCGACTCAGGGAAGATTAATTTCATTCATGCCAATTAATAATAGAGTAGGATAGCAAGAAATTAAAACAGAACTAAAACCAGCTTCCCACAACCTCCTGCTTCTTCCCAGGCTCAGCTTCACTTCCAGATCTTCCACCTCCTCCTCTGAGTACCACAGGGATGGGGGAACGGGGCTTCTGACTGGTTCCCAACCACATCTCTACTGCTCCTTCCTCTTCACACTCTTCCCCTGCTCCAGTGTGGGGTTCCACCCACAGGATACCCTCCCTCATGGACTTCCTCAGTGCGGGTTCTTCCCACAGGTTGCAGCTCTTCAGGAATTGGCTCTGTCCCACGTGGGGGCAGCTCCCCGCCCACCCCGCATCCCCTGCTACCAAATCCTTGCCACCTAAACCCAACACAAATATGTACACAGAGTATCAGCAGTCTGGGGAGTTGGGAAGCTGTAATTTTTCACCTGGACTCTAGTTCAGATTCTGCCTTGGATAACAACTCTCCTTTACTAAGTTTCTGTTTCAATTTGTGTGTTTGGTTTTTTTTTTCCCCACTCCCTTATTTTTTTAGACTAAGATATTTCATTTCCAGCCTCTACTTAGTAAACAAGGGATCCTAGTGAAGTGGGAGTGTTAAGAGTTCTGGCAAAAAGGCTACAAAAAGATAACCTCAAAAAACCAGAGCAGCTGATCCCTCAAAATGTATCAAGGTTCAGCAGAAGAAAGAGCAGACAAAGAAACAGCAAGAAACAATGCAAAGGGGTTAATCCAGAGACATAAAAAGGTACTGACTGGCTAACAAAGCACTGAAAACCTTCCTTTATAAAGGGAAATAATATCTCTCTGAATACAGAGATAAATAGATACAGCCTCAATGACAGATATTGCTGCTGAACTTGAAGTGCCCACCCGTGGGGATCTCAGGTGGCACGTCCCTGGGGTTGGGAAGCCAGTCATTACCTGGTGTCACACCCCCCTCACAAACACCCGACAGGGGGAGCAGCCACTAAAGGTTACCCCGAGCAGGGAGCAGAGAAGAGAAGGTGCAGTACCACAGAGTATTGCTGTGTGGAGGAGGCTGGCAGGAGCGGGGGTGGGAAGGACACTGCGGAGTACTGGACAGGCTGGGAAGGCTGCAGAGCCCGCAGAGGCTGCAGAGATAACAGGTTTACAAACAAGGTTACCGGCAGAGAAACAGGAGTGAAAACAAGTCTCTTGTAACAGAAGAAGCAACTGTGCTCCAGAAAAGAAAAAAAAGGAACACACCCCTCTACCTGAAACAGAAGGGATAGTACTTTTTTTTTTTTGAAGCTCTAAACTGCATAGAATTAAACCAGAAGTAACTTTGAATACCTCAGTCTCTCAAAAGAAATACATGTGATTTCTTTCCTATACATTATATTAGCTATGTCAGCAAATTGCTTCTATTTAACATTTACTGTTTCCTTTAGAGAGATTTTTTTTTTAATTGTAGATTAAAAACTACACATGCATTTTAAATACAAGCTCTTCCAAAGCATCTAGAGGCAGAATGAATTTACTGCTAAGCACAGATTCAAACATATTACTTTCATTTATTCAACAGCACTAAGGTATTTTCTCTAGACAGTGGTATTGGAAGGGGTATCCTTGCTGATGGTATTTCAACTCCAGCATCCATTGAGAAAGCAATGAGAGAATTAGTAAAGGATTTGGGAAGAAAACAGCAAACACCACAGACACACTTCTGTGAGCCAGAAAGAGCACAAATGAGCCTTTTTCAAAAGGATACACAGGTATCTGAACACAAGTTTTAAACAGGGCAAATGAACGAAGGGAAAGGTTTAGATGAAGTTCTACAAATAACTTTCAGATAATATTTGAAAATCATCTGAAAACACCAAAGGAGACCACGGCCAGCAGCTTGGTGCCTGAAGCAGCTGCTGTGGGAAGGAGGAGAAGGTTCCCTTCTCCCGCCCGGCCTCGGGGGTGGAGGCAGAGCCTGGTGCCGGTCCCTTCCCACCCCCCAGGGCAGAGCCAGGAGCACCTGTGAGAGGACGGGGTTTGCCGGGGGCTGCGCCGGGCTGGGAACAGGAGGCTGCTGGGGAGCTCCAGGCACTTGGGGCCGCACGGGCTGCTGAGGCAGAGGAGGGTTGTACACAACCGGAGTGCCGTCTGGATTCAGGAATGGCTGCCCTGGGAAAGGTGGGAGAGAACGGTCAGCTGCGCCTTCCGAGCTTGGAGAAAACGCACAAATATATTTACAAAACGGGTGGAATAGCAGAATTTTATTAAGAATAAGTGAAGTCATGCTGTTTTATATGACAGGTTTATGCCAAATGCCCACGACCATGTTTATAATAGCAATGACTACATGCAGTGAAAACCCAAAACATTTAAGCTAAACAAAAGATACCGCAGTCTTTACTTAGTGAACACATAAATATTTGCTGTATCCTGCTTTTCTTGAAGCCTGATTTTTAATCAAGTGGATTGAAAAGGACAGGAGTAATAATGGAAAACCCTACTTAAAAATACTATTTTAAGGACCTTTTAAAAATGAATTTTCTTTAATCAATTTGAACACCAATCAGAACACAGGAGAGCTTAAAGGCAAATATCTTAAAAAAAATATATAAAGCAGTAGCTGCCCTGGTATTCCCATGACTACTAATGAGATTAAAGGACTCTCTTCCCCTATTCCTAGATGAATTGCCTTTCAAAATAAATAATGTAGTATTAGTCTCCTATTCAATAATTTGCAACTTCAGTATTACAGCAGTAGGCTAATGAAAAAGAATTGAAAAATAAACTCCTTAAAAATAAATTATAGACAAACAGTGATTTATTTTTGTGCCTGGGTTGGGGAAAAAACCCCAAACAAATGGAGGGAATGACAGCCTGGCTGTGAGGACCTGTGTCTACCTGCTTCATAACACATCCTGCACTGGCTTATTTCGATGCTTAAGGCCCAAATACTGATGTGGAATCTTCTCTCCTCTGATATGAATATTTTCTTGTCTGAGATTCTTTCCAGAAATGTGTAAACTGAGCTCACATAAAGCCTTTGCCCCCCAGCCACGGTCCTGTCAAAGCAGACTAGTGCTCCTCCAGGCTGCCTGGTGCTGTTCTCTTTAAGTCAACTGGCCAACATGAAATGGAACAGCTACTGAGAAAAGGCTTGAGGAACTCAGGGCAGGCACAGGCAGGGAGCAGGAAGAGGCTCCCAAAGCAAGCTCCACATCACGCAGCTGGACTGCAGGTGACCAGGGGAGACTCAGCTCAGCCTCACAGCTTTCTCTGTGACACTCACGGATCAGGAATGTCCACAGAAACAGGGAGTCAGATTGGCCTGTCTCCTATCTCTTTCTGCTCACCACCAGAGCCTAACTTGTTCCTTGGAGTGGCTGAGTACGAGCTGTCTTTTCCTAATTACCCTGTTCAGCTCATGAGCAGAGTGACTCTGCTGACTCCAGCCATGGGATGCTCTGTCAGGAACGCTGAGAAACCACCCTGTGCTGAACTCCAGCTGTCATTTGGAACATTAAAGCCACGGGACAACTACAGAATGTGATGATTCCACCACATCATAAATCCAAGTTTATCTGCACCTAAACGTTCCTTGTTCTTAAAGTGCACTTTACCTTCTATTAGACACTCATTAGGTATTAACATAATTATTAAAGACTATTAATGAACTCAGCTCTGAGATGACAAATCCAATGGCTATCTATGAAAATTAGGTCCTACAGCAACTCATTTGTAACCAAATTTTAAAAAATTGATTCATATTAAGGAGAAAGAGAAATTTATCTATTTCTGTTAAATCTAATTATAGAAATTATTTACTAATTGATCATCTTAACAACCCTAATCAGAAACATTTAGTTTAAAACAGCATGTGCAGTTACATTCAAACATAATAAAGTCCATCTACAGGATGATGGTAAACATATCCTGAGGCATTTTCTTTTCTGCCATGAAAACAAATCATTAAATTAAAATTAAAATATAATTTCCCAAAATCATGATGTTTTACATAGAAGGTAAATTAAAATTTTCAAGCTTTCCTTAGTTTCCACAATAAAGTAAAAGTTTGCCTAGAGAATTCTAACTCCTCATTTCATCCCGACAAGCAGTCACATATCTCCTTGCACCTACATTATGGAGTATCCATTTCCCACTGCTTACTAAAAATATCAGGATTGGCCAATTACACCAACATTGACTTACTCCTGTTTTAAACCGAGAACAGAAGTTTAGAAATAGCAGGTCAGCTCATGGTTCTCTCTCTCACTTGCATTAAATCAGAGCCATGAGCACAAGGACACAAGAATATGTGGTGACAAAAGAAAAGGATGATAAATCCTGGCCAGTCAATGGGAATCCCTTCTCAGGCTCTATTCCCTCACTGAACAGCCTTTTCCCTCTCCTGAAAAGAGCCGAAACAATAATTTAAGTTATTCTGTGTTCTGGATAATTAATCATAGGATTTCCACATTTTGTGCAAGTCACTCATTAAAATGTCACGTATGAGTTAAAACTCTCCTAGAGAAAACCACGGCAGTTCCCTCATCCCTTCGACCCCCCAGTCATGCTCTCCTGGGAAATCGAGTGCCCCGAACGAACACAACCACAGGGGAAAACAAAAAATGCAGAGGAAAAGAAAAAGGACACAGGACAACACTGAGGGTGGTGAGTCTCTGCAAACACTCGTGCACGTCCCCGGTTTGGGTGTGACAGACCCCCCCGGCGCTACCAACCTGTTTGGGGGTTGACCAGCACGCTGCCCGGCGGGATGCCCGCCGCTTCCAAGGGAAGCAGAAAGAAGCTACTGCCAGCAGGTGCCACTTGGCCACTCATGCCACCATCAAAGGCAAGGGAGTTACTAGTGCTGGCAGCTGGATAGACGGCAGGAGCGCCAGGAGAGGGCTGGCTTAGAGCTGGCACGGGGACAGGCTGCTGGGTGTGGGAGAGAGAACCCGTGGAGGACCCTACACTACTAGAAGACTCTGAACCTGGGAAAGGAGTAACGAGAAAGGGTTTTACCTACAGACAGAAACATCATGCTCACTTCAAATATACACTGTGAAGGTGAGCACTTACAAGCTCAGCATTAAGCACATGATTCAACAGCGGCCTTTTCAATGAACTCCCCCTTCATCTCCCCTGAAATACATTCCAAGGTCCCTTCTGTGTCCCAAGGGTCAGTTCAGGACTGCTTTGCACTGCAGAGGGAGGCTTTCATATCTACAAGTGGTTTTGTGGTCAGAAAATACATGTGTGTACATCCAGAGTTCCTGTAAGGAATTGGTCACTGCTCCAGAACGATGGATGCACACGTGTGGATGGATGCACCGAGGAGATGGACACACAGCTGCTGCCCCTGTGCAATCAGGGACAAGGCAGATCCAGCGGGTCCCTGTGGATACACCACCTAAATCCACGTGCTCTGCACTCACGTAAGATCCTGCAGGCAAGCAGGGACCAGCTGCTTTTCACTACTGGTGTCAGAGATCTTCTCTGACTCACCTCTTGGAAAATTTGCAGAACACTAAAAACCATACAACTATTTTTTTCCTCCTCTGAGGATTTTCAAACTGAAAGCACGAATACAGATCAAAAAAATGAGTGTAATATGGTAGTTTTAGCCTGGCCCTATGAAGCAATTCAAATTTCCAAAGGAATATCAAATAGCCAATTGAAAGCAATAATAATTTCACAGCTAGGAACGACTATAAACATTGCAAGGCAGTGGAGAACAGGACCCTGAGCTTCCTGAAAGCCAACACATGCAGTTAAAGCAATATTCCAAATGGTCAGTGTGGAGAGGTCTGTGGAGCTGCTGTTCCCAGATCACTGTACAAGTAGAGCTCAAGGGATATAGTTTAGCAAAGGCTTCCTAAAAACTGTATGATACTTGCAGTGCTTGCAAACAGAATATAGTTGTCTAAATTAAAGAACTCCTCATTAGCAGCCTCTATACAATCTAGAAGAGAAAGGAAGACTCAAAGCCCTCTGATGGAATTTCTCTGCTGTTTGAAGTTACTTTGCAGTCCTTCACAAAATTGTAACCCCTCTACTTGTGCTGATGCAGAGAGCACAGCCTGAAGCATTGGCTGATGCTACTGGCCTCTTTCGGTTGCTGAACGAAGCGAAAATCAAAGGTATTATTTGTAAATTGGGGAAAACATCCCAGCTCTGTCAAACCACCTTCCCCTGACCAGAATTCCTTGGACTGGATTAGTTTCCAAGTGTATCCCCTTCTAGATTATATAGAGAAGTCAGGCCAAAGCCACTGGAACCAAAGGCCATGACATCCTTGATCCAAATGAACAAACCAACCCAAGTTCAGCAGGTGCCAAATCACCACAACCTGGAACTGCAGTGAAGCAACAACCACCCAGGTTGTTGGCATTCCAAACCTGGAACGTTCTCAGAATGCCAAAATAAAGTTTCCAGCAAATTTTTTAAGAGTCCCATTTACGTTCTTGAAATTTGGGCAACAAATATTTCTAAGAATGTATTTTATATCTACATTGTCAGGTTGCAGTTTCTTTTCAAGCTGTGCCAAATTGCATTACTGCACTGCTAAATGAAATAACTCCATGTGATGGCACAGTTTTACAGCACATGCAGAGATAACCTGAAATATAATTTTTTTATACAAGCATTTTTAACGGTTTTACTGCATTAAGATAGAGCAGTGTGGCAATATACCTAAAAGGTAGTGGTGGTTTAAGGGAAAGCAAAAAAATTTGAACAGATCCTTATTAGAAACAAGTTTTATAAATAAGATCAAAGCCAACATTATTAAGGCATGCAATTATATTCTGATTTTTTACAGTTCTACTCTGAATTCTGAAGCAGTCCGTCAGTGACCCATCCACGTATTACAAGCCTTAAAATTCTCCAAAACCAGATCAGACATCAGATCAAATTATGCTGGCATTTGGAATACAAATATTCACCACATTTCATTTTTGGCCCACAGAAGATTCATATTCGTATTTTCTGAGATTTTGTTTTCACATTAATTGCAAGTTAACAGATCTCTGAAACCCAGACCCTTAGGAGTTTTTTTTTGCCTAACATTTCTGAACCTTAAAATTAAACAGTGCACTTTGCTCCACTGACCTCATTTCTCAGCAATCTAAAAACTGAATAAGCATTTTAACCATATTCATCGAAATTTAACAAAGGCAAGGTAACACAATAAATATAACTATCAATTCCTAGGCTTTAATGCTGTTCTATCTGAGCTGGTAGCATAGCAGTGCAGTTTCCTAAGGCTGCACAGTGCAGCTTTGCCACTCCGGAAGTGCAGAGCTGATCTCCAAGTATTTTACCCATGGGAATTTAGGGGGATCAGTGTTCTCCAGCCCTCTGCACGAGACGAACCGCACTCGGCTTCAAGCCACCCACAACGCACTTGAAAGCTCTGCTTCCCAAGCGGATCCGACCCCCCCGGAGCCGTGGATCTGCACGGACTTTGTTGTACCTGTCTTGGACAGCCTGCCCGTGCTCTTGCTGCTGCCAGAGCTGTCTCCCCTGGTGAGCACCGAGATGCCACTGAAGCTGCTGGCTTTGGTCACCGCCGGCTTCAGGTTGCGCAGGGAGCTGTCGGAGTCGGTGCTGCTCCAGGGCCGCGGCTCGCAGCACTTCAGCTCGTTCTCGGTGCTGCTCTGGTGGCTGTTGGCTGATCTCCCCGATGTCTCCTTATTGATCCTGCAAGTTAGAAACTCAGCTTTTAGCACCGGTGGCAGAATAAGGGAAAAGAAAAAAAAAAAAAATAATCCATGAAAGATGCAGAACACTGGGGGGGGTTATTGGTTTAAAGAAAGCATCAAATACCTAAGTATCTGTCGTCTTTGCTGTGTACTATTAGCTTCTTCCTCCTGGATTCTGTTGACATTTTAATAAGACAGCTTAATATTTATTAAGAAAATAGGAAAACAGAACAGAATTAAAGGGCAAACTTTCTTACCTTTTGTCAGTGAAATAATTCTCTTGGGAACACAGGGACTGAGGGGCAAAGAAGCGCAGAAATTAATATGAATGGCATCTAGAACCCCTCCTATGGTAAATGGTAAATTATATATACATGGTAAATTAATATGCCTAAAGAAAAGATAATTTTATATCCAAAAGCACACTCTTTTTGTTTTTAGTTAAGGTGAACAAAAAGAAATAAATCAGTCTCTCAGAGCTCACTGCTCTCTCTTCAGAACAAGAATGTGGGTTTGGATGTGCAAGAGCTACAGATAAACGTCAGAAAATGTGGATTATTAAAAGTAACACATTTTTTAAGACATATTTGTTCCATTGTAGTCAATACAATCACTCCTTGCAGTTGAATTGCAGCTTACAAGGTTGTCGTGCTGGGCATCTCCAGTCAGGGATTAGACCGGAGATTCCTGACTGAAATCTCACATAGGGGACCTCGAATGGTTTTACTGTGACCACTTAAAATGTGATTGCTACAGATACATGTAAGAAAAGGGCTTGGATTTTTTTGCTTGTTTTTTATCTTCTTTAATTATTGCTCTGAGCAACAGCTCAACTGATGGCAGAACCAGAACTCTGGAATTTAAATTGCAGTAAGGGGGCAAAACAATGCAAAAGGGGGAAGTGAACTGAAAGAGGTGGTGCCAGAGAACACATCAAAATAGTTCTTGAAGGTCTCTTGGGTCTCACACAGCAGTGATTAGAGAAAATAAGATTTCTCAGTAACTTCAATGTAATTTAAAACTCACTTAGAGCACACTAATGATTCTTATCTGCTCAGTCCCCTTTGGAAACAGAAAGTTTCCTGGAAAGAAGTATTTTTTTACAAACCCACACGTGCACGTCTGTGTGAGAGGTACTCACAGAACTCAGTGCAAGGCTTTCTTTGATACATACATCTTGTGCAAATATTCTTTCTCTAGCTCTCTGATATTCCTCTTCACGTTCTTCTATGGATTTACTTCTTCTGTCATCTTTTAATCGTATCCTTATCTAAAGGAAGCAACACAGTGTCAACTTCTACAGGAAAATAGTATGGATACAGTCAAATACAGCAAGGGGAAGGAAATAAGCTGTGCCTTTTACCTGGTTGTCATCTTTGTCTAAGCTGGAGTTGTCTCTTTTAAGGATGTACCGCTTCTGGAAGTCATCGCTCTTCTCGTCCTTTATGTGCTCACAAAACTTTTGGTCAGGTCTGGGAAAAGGTGTCACAAAGAAAAGATGTATGGTTTTGTAAACATTTACTGGACAAAGTGGAGCAAACCCAAATACACTCAAGATTAACGTTAAATATACTTATTATTTCTAACTGAAGTCACCGATTTGGGCTGTCCAGGCAACGGAAAAGATGAGGTGCGCCCCTGACAAGTCCTGCTCCTGAGGCATAACAAACCTCTTCCTCCTTCGAAGCTTTTGCTGCAATTTCCAGTTAAGGTGGCAAGCAAACCACATGCCCTGGGGGAATCAGGAGTGCTCTGGAATCCCGACTGGTGCCATGCAATGGATATTGGGCATGCATGGAAGTGCAGACAAATGCTTGCTGCTAGAGCTGCAATACCTCAGAGTTCATTGCAAGGGAAAACAGGAGACAAGATAGAGGAGAGAGCACTGAAACTCAGAAACTTCTAAAACACAATTGAGTAGAAATAAGTAAGAGAAGAACAGTAGAATGCAGGCAAGCAAGAGTTTCACATGATCATAGGGAGAGGGCGAAGCAACAGATTATAGATACTGCTCCGGTATTTTATCTACTCTGTGAAAGAAAAAGCGGTATTTTGCAAACTCTTGTTATTAAAAAGAGATACCAAGTTCCTGGACAATAAAATTGCTGCTATCATAAGAGAAGAGCTCAGACATTCAGGAAATATTTGCCCAACAGAAGACAAAACAAATGCATGCTCTTCTCTGTTCCTGTTATTTATTCATTACCAAGGACACCTGGGGAGAGCGAGAAGAGCTTTTTCTACAGAACAGCCAGCCCTACCTATTAGTTACTGGCTGCCCAGGCATAATTAGCAGGCATTTCAGAGAACCTTTAGACTGTCTTACCTCTTTCTTTTAAAGGTCTCTGAATTTACTGCCCTGCAATCACCAACTCCCACTCCACTGAGTCGTCCCAGTGAGCACTGGGTGGTTGATGTCAGAAACATCACTGAGCGGCGATGGAGCCGGGACCTGCCTATGAGGAAAAGGTAAGTTGGGCTTTATTCCACATGGAGCACATCTCCAAGGTTTTCCTGCTAAATTCTTATTTTATATCCAAAGGGATTTAAAATAAGAATGTTGAAAACGTCAAGAATCCTTAGGTCTGCAGGTTAGATGAAATGCCTGCTAATTAGTAACTACACCTACAGGGGCTTCCAGAGGCCATCAGCCATTCCAGTGTGGACTAAAAGGCACAAAAAAATGAAATAATCTCTTTTTAGTTCTTATTCCACAATTGAAGATTCAGTCTAGAGATGCTAGTAGATGCAAAGGCAACAGATGAGAAATGCCTGGCTTTCTAAGTCAGTTTAGATATAGAATGAACAGCCAAAGCAAACACATACATAAATAACCGAAATATTCATCATATATTTAGGCTCTAGATACTTCTCTAAAAAATTCTGAGGAGAAACTGTCTACTTAAGTGAAATTTCATCATGGCACATCATTTCAGTTCTACTGACTCTAAAACTAGGGTGGATAATTAGATTTTTTTCTCCCAGAGCTACAGAGAGTGTAAGTAGAGACTGGGATTAGGATGCAGGCGCTGTCAACTCCTGTTTTCATGTTCAAAATCACAAAAAAATGGTGTCAGGCAAATGTTTTAAGTTAAAACTAGAAACTAGGTGGCATAAATATGTCAACACATTAGACTTTTGTCTTTCTGAGAGGGAATGAGGAGACAGAGCAAGTGCAGAGGACAGAGAGAATGAAAACCTCAATTCCACCCGGGTTTTGGGGTTGCTGTGGCCCCAGTGCTCCCCTTTTTTGCAGTATGGATTTTCCTATGGGTTTTCCAAGAGCCCCCCCCCCAGCCCTCACAGTAAAGCACCATGTCATGGCTTGTTAACTTGGTTGACACTTCCACTGCTGTCTGTCCTCCCTGCTGTGTTTATTTGTAAGGCCATGTGAGATCCGTGAGCAACTTTATTCCAACCTATAAAGAACTTCAACACCTCAGTTTTCCCCGTAGAATTTTACAGTACAAAAGCCAAAGTTGTGCAAGCCTTGTCCTCTCCCTTCACCAAATCAGAAATGACCCCATTCTAAGATAAGGCGGGTTCTGCTTTCCAAAAGAAACAAAGAATGTACTTTGTACACTTTGCTGGTGTAAATCTTTACACAAATAAACAGTTGACATAAATTCCTATCTCACAGGAACAAAGTTAGCAGTGCACCTCTGCCAGAAAAGCAACAAAAAATTCTAACTTAGAGGTGACATCCCTTGTTCCCCAGATGAGTTAAACATGAAACAGATGACATTACTACACGGCACTGGAACATGAACAGCAAAGATCTCACAACCACCTCTCCTTGATGCCTGTTCCCAGTGAGCAGACAGACCCCACCTGCTACAGCACCACCGCATCAGACATCCCAGGTGTCAGATCTATTGCATCAAAAGGGTTTTTTTTCAAGACTTTTACACTTACATTCTTGTATTGCTAGTTTTATTTACTATGACTGACTTCCCACTCTGGTCCACGTTGTGCTCTAATCCAAAGTAAGCAGCTACCCTGTGCAACAGCATTCTATGGTAAGATGTCATTGGGGGAAACTTTTTTCTTGGAACTCTGGAAGAAAGGAATAGTAGCTTTATTAAATAAACAGGAACACTCTTGAATTCTTTTTTCCTATGAGAGTACAGTACTTACTCATTATTACCAATGAAATCTAAAATTTCCTGTTCTAATTTCAGCAGCATCATTCTGTCCCTGAAAATAAAAACACAGCAACTCACATATGAGACACTCCAATAACTGTGGTTGTACTCAGCTTAGGAATACACAGGTCAGAGCTGTGATCAAGGGGTGATGGCAGACTATAAACAGGACCACCAGGTGTCAAATGCAGCATTTTTAGGACAAAGTACTCTTTTTTTGCTAAGCTATGTTGTCTCGAGCCTGCCTAGTGAAACGTGCTGTTCTCAGCTCAGGAATCAGAGCACAAAGAGCCTCCAAGAAGTCTCTGCCCAGGAGGCTCAACAGAGAGCACGGTCCTTGAGAAAACAGGCTCCAGGAGGAAAGGCAGTGCCCAGCTCGGTTTGTGTGGGCAGTGAGATTTGCAGAGGCTTCAGCTGGCCCTGGGATTGGGAGCACATCCTGGGATCACTGAGACACAGTGACAGGGAACGGGAGGCGTAACACCGACAACCAGGGGGTTAAAGGTGGCACATGGAGCGACGTGATGAGGGATTGGAAATGCAAAGGTGGTGGAAATGAACACTGTTCTCGGAACTGCTTACGCTGGTTCTCCTGAACCAGGCAGTGGAATTCATTGCTGCACAGTTCACCATTTGTGTACGTCACAAAACCAAGCTTCCCAGTTACTCTGCATGTAAACCCACAGAGATCTACACCTACAATTCCTTATTTCCACTGGGATGCTTGATGACTTCAAATAGGAATCCCCTAAGGGTCTCACAGAGGTCTGTCTTTCTAATTTTACTCTACAGGACTATGGCTTTGGCCCATTATTATGGCTCATTTTAAAAGTTTTTGCCAGTAAAATGGAATCCCAATAAATTATTGCACTGGAATTCCTGACTGCAATACAAATGACTAACAAAGAGCAGTGAAACAGCTTTTGTGACAGAGCACAATTGCACCCGGTTAATCTCTTGCCTTGTACAGCCACAAAGCCGGTACAGAACCCCAGTGAGGGGAAGGACAAACAAGGCAGCCTGTGACACAGACCCCAACCCAGAGCCAGGTCAGCTCTGTTGCTAACGAATGGTGGACTTGGGTGAGGTCAGATTTGGTTTCTGATGTGCAGAGTGAAGATCTCTAACTATAGTTATATAGTACAGCTTGAAAACAATGCCTTTATCTACAAATTCAGTGCAAGACAGGTTAGAGTGAGAGAAGGCAGTTTGGTCTCAAACAAGCAGGTGGTTGGAGAGGACAAGCTCCAGAGACACTGCATTAGAGTCCCTTCAGGGAGAGAGCTGCACACAGACTGAACACATTATTTGCATATTAAACATAAAAAGCATATTTCAGTGTCCTGAACCTGAGCTCAAAAAACACCCTCATTACCCTGGGCTGGTGTTTGAGATGGCCTGTGCAACAAAACCTCTTCCTGAATAACTGACATGTGGTGTTAGACATGTGAGAGGGTTAAAAATCAAACCACAAACAAAAACCAGGTAGTGTGACACCTCAGACAACAAGAAGAAAGAAAAACATGGAGAAAGTTGACATTACTGATTCTTACCTGGGATTGTTTTTTAATGTATTTACTAAAAACTCGTGAAGATCTATACCAGTGGAATCTGTATATTCTTGGCTGGAATCTAAGGGTGAGGGGGAAGAGAGCAAAATTACACTCTGAAGAAAAACACTAATACTACTTTTTAAAAATTATTGCTGAACATAATATATATTTGGATAGATACTCTGTAACTATAAAGCACATTACTCCCAAAACTAAACACTTCCACCCACTGTCTCCTGATTCCAGTGCAATAGGGAAGCAAAAGTGACACCACCAATCTCTTAACAACTGGCTATGGATTGCAGTAGATCACCTTGAGACACCTGATTTCCACCAGCCTTCCACATTCCCCCAATAATCCTACATTGTCCTGGTGTGTTCACACCTCTGGACCAGCAGGCAATCTACTGAACTACTGGATGTTGCCCAGAGAAATGTTGTAATTCAGAATGTGACAGTTGAACCTTCGCAAAGTCTTGTTTTGTATCACTAAAAATCCTTGTTCTGTTGGGCTTTGGTTTCACAATGTCATGTTTAGATGTTTGCAAAGAGGAATCTCTCAACCTTCCTCTCCTTTCAGGTTTCAATGACAGAAAGTATTCAAAGTTATCCTCTAAAATCTGCCCCTGGAAGAAATGACTGAACACGAAATCTTCCCTTACATGAGCACCTTTGAGTTCCAGGTACTAGAATTCAAACCAACAGATGTTTTGACAGTATTTTTGGAACTAGATTTCTTCCAAGAACTACTTATGTGTTAACCTAGTCTCAACTTAGTTAGGCACAACTCAAACTTTTGCTTAGGTCCCAGTCTGAGCATTTGAGATTACTCTTGATTCTGAGGAGGGGAAGGAAAAAAAATGCTATGCCTGGTAAAATAACTTTGAGATTCAATGATTATTTACTTTAAATTTCCTAATTTGCAACTGAGCACTGATTTACTCATAATTACTAGTAGACTGATGCTTAAATTCCATAATTTTCTATTTTAGCACATCCTATATTGGGAAGTAATGAACCTCCAGAGGAGATACTGGTTGAATTTAGAACAGCTCTACCACAGGCATTTTGTCACTTTGCTCTCAACTCCTCATCATCACCTGGGGGGGTATTCGTGTTTTTTTTAAGGCATTATTTCAAAGACTGAGATTTATAAATTCAGGTAAAGTTCTCCATCCCAGTGCTTTTTATTTCAGGAATACCTGTCTGCCAGCTGGGACAAGCTGCACTGAAATGCCACATGAGGAAGGCCACGTGGAATTGCAGGACATGAGGTGGACAAGTGCCCCTGTCCCAAAGAGAAGTCTTGTCTTTAAAGGTGCTTCCTTTACACTGTGTGATCGAAGATATTTAGCTCTCTTTCAGGCTAAAACTCAGAGATTTTCAGCAGATAGACTAGATCTTCAATCCAGAATGCAATAATATCGAAGTGGAAACACAATACTTATCCTTTTTATTTATGTAGTTCCACCCTTAATCCAAAACTTTGTAAAAAAAATTCGGATGCTCTCAGAAGTAAAACAAGTGAGAACATTGACTTGTGTGGAACGAAGCTCAGACACAGCACTGAGGTGGCTGTGCCATTCTCACTGAGGTTTCACAAGGTCTAGGAGTAAGACAGGAGCTTGCAGGGACTGGGAAAGTCAGTTTTCCAAGGAACACTTGGATACAACTGAGGCAACACAAGAGCTTCTCTGCTGGTCTGCACAGCCAGGCAGGAGAGGCAGGAAAAGCGTCTGCTGGATTGCATGTCTCTGATGGAGCCTTGAGAGCACCTTGTGCTCTGGGAGCAACTCCTTCTCCCTCAAAGGGGTCTGATCTATTTGCTTCATCTTCACAAAAAAATAAATTTTAAAAAAATGAAGCAATGTTTCTGCAATGTAGACCTGGAAGCAGAACCGTATTTTCATATGTTCTTTATCTACACAGCACATTTAAAAGGACAATGACAGATAGCAAACCTCTTGATAACATTTTTCTGGACAGTTTATCACTGGATTTTTCCTTTTCTGATTCATCTTTTGCAGGTTTTTCTTCTTTTTCAAAGGACTGTGACAACTGGATCTGAATTTTCTCCTGTCAAAAGTAAAAACCAGTCACCACACAAATCATTTCAAGCAATACCTGCAGAAGAACTGTTCTGTACTATATTACCTGCAAAATAATGAAGTAACAACAAAAAAATTGCCTTCATATTCTTTTTAATCCCACATGTGCTGTGTCACCACACAATGAAATTATTTATTAGTAAATCAAAAAGTACAGAAAAGGCAGAGAAAGGACCACACAGATTTTAGATTTACACACACTCCCAGGCCCTGAATGCTATTGCAAAATGGATATAAACTATCTTACTTCATACACATAAGAAAATATTTGTTTTTCAGATGTACAAGTTTCATACAGCTTCTATATTTGAGTAATGCATCATCCATGATGCTTTTCCCCTCATTTATTGTTTTTTACTATGAAAGCTTGTTTCAAGTTTCGATCTGGTTTATACCAAGAAGAAAAAAAAATAGAAGTTTCCATCTAAGACAGACTAGCATTTCCAGATCCACAAAAAATAGGGGAAATATTCCCAGTACAATATATCAAGGCAAAATTTGCAAACCTGTCATCAAGGCCTAGATCCTTAACTTCCTGTGTATTTTGACAGAGGAGCTTTGTGTGCAATCATCTTTAAATCCCTGGTTTTATACAAGCAGGTGAACGATCACAAAACCTGTTTCTCAAACACAGCAAGAAGAGCTTCCCTTTGAAATCAGTGACATCATTGTTCCCCCAGCACTGAAAGACTGCAGTTTGGTTTTCCTGCTTTACTCTCTCCCAGCACTGTCAGTGAAGGGCTGACATCCTTCGGACAGCAAAGCCAGGGCAGGTGTGGAGCGATGCAGACTCCGTGTCGGAGCGACTCCAAGAGCAGGACTGGCAAAGTCCTGTCAGAGACTCCCCTGTGACCCCTGAACTCCCTCAAAGGTCAGTTCTGCTCCCCCGATGCCAGCTGAGGGGATGCTGTCACCTCCCTGTCCCGAGGACAACTGACCCTTCCCAACCCAAAGATCCTGCCCCTCGTCCATTCCTGCCCATCCCTCTCCTGCCCTGCACCTGATCCTCGCTCTTCCTTCAAACCCTTTCTCACCCACATCCAGGCACTTGCTCTGAGCTTCTCTCCTCCTGTGTCATTGCACAGGCTTGACCTCACCCCTGGAATCTGGCCAGAGTTAAACATAGTCCGGATTCTCCAAGGCTGGAGCCTGTTCCACAAGTCCACCCTGAGCCACTCCTGCCGGTGCAGCACAACGGGAACCCCGCACGGATCCCACAGGGGTCAAACGGCACTTTCCATCTGCAGCTTTGGAGCAACAACTTCTTCCAACAAGGAAAAAATGTTCACTGACAGTTTTACCACCTCTCCCTTAGAGAGTTTTCCCCATATGAAATGTTCTAATTAAACTCAGGAATTCATGAACACCCCAAAACAGCACCACAGTGTGAAGAACTTCTCAGCTTGTGAGATCCTCTATAACCACATCTGATAAATACCATCATGGGCACTAGCAAGGCACTCTCTTGTGGAATTCTTTCCTAGTCTTGAGCACTCCTTACCTCATAAACCCAAATATAATTCAAACGAGCAGTTTATGGCCACTCCAAAGTGCGTGACATTCACTGTTCACCCGGGAGCTGTGTAACTGTTACTTGAAAAAGAAACAGGTTTCTGACTTATTAAGAAATTATTCCTGACCATCCACCTATGTGTTATTCTCCCTTTTACAATAATGCTCTAGAAAACTATCAGTAAATTAGGGAAATTTTCATAGTCTGATGTTCCTTAACTAGAAAACTGATTGAGTGCATGTTCTAAACTCATCTCCAGTCAATGCACAGAGCAATGGTTCAGTCAAGGGATCTCAGCAAGTAATCATTTTCATACTTCTTTCCCCAACAGGAGCTAAAAAAGGCATCACCATCTGAACAGCCAGTTCTGCTATTACACCAGTTCTACTTCAAAGTGTGATACACCAGAACTGTGCACCAAAGGGCACTTTCTTGTGATTTCATGCTATAAAAACTGTAGCATCTAATTAAATATGACCTACTTGACTGCAAAGCTGCTGAGAAATCTTTTAACTTCTCTTCCCCTACAAAACTCTCCTGATCCCATCCTGCTTGCAGCATTGGGACTGAACAGACTCAGATCACCCATCCCAAGCCCTCACTGTAGGAGAGGATACGGTCACCAAATTTTGACTAAACAAGAAAAAGCAAAGCAAACACCACCCCCCCTCCCCAAACAATGAAAACCTGTTAAATTCTTCCAGCCCAACACATTTGGGAGAAAAGGTGAGAATCAGGGAACATTATGGAATATTTCTCAAAGCCCTGTGTTCCGGGTCTTGGCTTTTTACCAGCAATCTCCAAAGCCAGCACCGCCCTGAATTTACACAATCAATAGAAACTAACACGACAGACCCTTGTCTTCTCCTCCCACTCACCCTCATTTGGGTTGAGGGTTTTTTTCTAAATAAAAAAGGTCACTCATTGAAAGATTTACTTACTTATAACCCACAATAATAATTGACATTATTATGAAAGCAGCCTTTCCTTAAAAAGGGCTGAAATGGATTCTCCTTGGCTAGTGCTTGTACTTCCCTCTGGAGTGCACAGAGTCAGAACAACCAAAATTTTAGGCAAGGGATGGCAAGAGAAGAGTTACTGTTTTTACAAAGATAAAAGATCAAATGTATCAGCTATGCTCTTCCTCTCACAAGAAATGTATAAGCCTGTACTTTCACAGCACCTTTTAGTAAAGGACTGCCAGTGCTTTTTAACAAGGATTAACAATTTGTGAGGCTCTTACCTGGGTTTCTCAGTGAGGAACAGTATCTTATTTCCTGTTGCAATTACTCAGGAAAATAGAAACTCCTGTATCAGAAAACAGATTGATGTGCTCGAGAGTTTCTTTGGTCCATCCCCCACCACAGCTTTAAAAGAGGAGCAGCCAGCAATGGCAGCAGGGACTTGCTAAAGTGACTTCTGCACACACCTGAGTCAGAACTTGGCCCTGCTGGAGCTGCTGCACACACTGGGGTGGAAGGGCTGACTGGGGGGCAGTCACAGGCACAGCCACAGAGTTACCTCAAAACTCGCACCGGTTCCCAGTTGAGTATATGCATTTTTCACCCTATCAAGGCTACGCTTTCTAATCATCAAAAATTGGGATTCTTCAAATATCATCAGCAACATCAACATCATTTTTCCCCCTGTGTCTTAAAATCCATTTTAAGTGTTAACACAAAGCTGGGAGCCACTTTTCAGTTGCTATCTCTGATAACAACAGAGCAGTGACTCTTCCAGCAAGGGGAGGTGTCCCAGAGGTGACTTCCCTGCTGCCAGGGAGGGCTGTGCAGGGCAGTGTCTCCCTTCTTGGAGCCACTGCATCCCCCACACGTCCCAGGCACAACTAATGCTTCACTCTGGGGGGCTTGAGGCAGCCAGCAGCTGATTGGTGCTTATGGAAGGACTCTCCGTGCCTTCCCGAAGATTGTTTGGGAAACGAGGCAAAATGGGTGGAGAAATTGCCTGTGTGAGTTGTTACAGGGGGCATGGAAGACTTGTGTCCCATAGGATGTGCACTCCAGCATCAGAACTGGTAAGAAGTTCCCATTCTAGCCCTCCAACAAGGATTTCTCCACTCTACAGGGAAGAACTAAATTTGTTCTCACTATCACTTGCACAGCTATGGGGATTCATAAGTAATTTCTTCCAGATTACTGCTTCCAAAGAAAACTCACAGCTAGATCTAATTCTGCTTCTGAACAGGCAATTTGCTTTATGGATTCCTTTTGTCCCATCTTACATTATCACAATTCAATTCATTCTGCAGAACAGGCCATTACCTCCCTCCTACTACCACAATAATTCCTCTCCACAACCACCTGGCAGTGCACAGCCAAGGACAGATTCCCAGAGGACTCGGTGACAAATGCCATCTGCAGAGACCACTTATTGCAAATGTCTGATTTTAAACCACTCAGAGCATAGTCTTGCAGAATGCTGGAGGCTGGAAAAGCCTTAAGTTTGAAATCCACCAAATCAGGGTTCTGTCTTCTTGTAATTGGCCACTGGGACTGAAAAAGTTAAAGCCCACTGTTTCAGACCAAACAATTCAGCCCCAGCTACATCCCTCAGTCTCTCATCTTCCACAAAGCATTGCAGCAGGGATGTAAGTCACTGTAAATAGCATTAGCTTTTCTGTTGGCTTTTAATCTCTTGCTCTGCAGCCTGTACCAATCTATGATTTAGACTTTCATCAAATTAGCAGGGCTGGTTTCTGAATTTCCCTGCTCAACTCTTCCAGTTGTGGTATATTACTGAAGGCCTACAAAAATACTACTTTTTTTTCATTTTCCCCAAGGAAAAAAAACAAACCCCAAACCTAGATGCTCTGTGCTTCAATCCTAGAAGAATTTTAATTACCTGACAGACACCTACTTGAGTTCTCAATGCCTGTTCTTTCCCAGAAGTGAATTAACCACTCCCCCAGCAAAACCCCCTCACAAGTGCTGTTCTACTGGTTCCTCCTTCACAAAAGTGAGTTTCCACAAAAAGAGAGTTGAGGAGCTTCTCAGTAACAGCAAAGGATCATTTCAGTTTTGACAGGTGTGAAAAAACAGCAGCACTTTGATGGCCTCATTCATCCACACAACCTAAAGCCAGCAATAGGATTTTGCTCTGAACATACAGACTGGTATAAAGGTAAAGTAAGGTAAATTGGACTATGCTTAAATTCTCTCAAGTATTTTTACATATTTTGTTCAGCCTGTAGGAACTTCTTTAGGTGTGTTACATCATCCTAGTAAATCAGTCTTCAGACACACCTCAGGCAGGTGTTACAGAGGCACCAGCAACTGTGACTGACATGCAGGAATTCAGCTACAACACCAGAACTGACAACTGTTTCAATTTCCTGAATACAAAAAGCTGATAAACTGTGCTCCATACTAATCCCAGTGTTTCTGTCTTACTGATTGCAGGCAGCACTGAGCAGGGCAAGAGCCCCTCAAGTGCCCTGTAAGACCAGAAAGTCACACTGACAAATCCCCTCTTCCTGTCCCCACATATTCAACCAGCAGAGTCAGAAAAACATAAAAGCAGCAAATTCTTCATCTGACATGATCACCTCTATTAGAGCTGTATGAAAAAAAATAAAAATTAAAACCAGGTGGTGCCCACATATTTAAAGAATACCCACTAGATTTTCTTTTGAACAAGTTACTTGAAATTGTTGCAGAAACTTCAGTAATGTGGTTTTTACCTGGAGGTCCTGTGATATTTCAGCTGTGGGAGGTGGTGGATACTCTTCACATACAGCAAGGCTCCGAACTAACTTTAACTTTGTGTTTGACTGAAGGAAAGTATGTAAAATTAAAAACTATGGCTTATAAAAAGTTATATAAATACACCGTAAGCCGTTATTTTTCCATTCATTTTATGTAAAACAAAATGGCTGAAAACTGCATTTTTAATGTTTTCAATAGAATAAATAATTCCTTTAGGATGAAAACACCCAAGCAATTGCAGCTTTTTGAAGGCACTACCAGCACAATAGAGCACATCTAATGAAAAGTAAATAAAAGTGTTGGGGAAAAGTGTTTCTCTCCACAACAATAAAAAAGCCACTAAAAATATGAAGGCAAATCACAAAAGCAGACAACTAGGCACGACAGAAACCCAACAGAATAAAACAAAGCTACGATGCCAGAAAAGAAAACTAAAGGCACTTCCCACAAAGTAACAAAGCTCCCCAAGCATGAAGGGCTCCCTCTGCATGCCAACACAGGGCTACTGTACCTTGGACCTCTTTGCTGCCTGTCCAAAGGACTGCAGGGGCCGCTGGACAACACAACAGAGAAGGGTGGGTTAAACTCAACGCACGGCTGCGGTAACAACAGTCTGTACAAGAGAAAGCTTTGAGAGTTATCACCGAGGATCCCGTGATGGGAACGGCAGGTGCTCTGGGCTGCAGGGTTAAACCCTCTCCCGCTTTCCTGGGGCCCGCCCTTGGTTTCCCTGCTCCCTTACTGAGGAGTGCGGCGGGAGGAAAGCGTTCCTGGGCTCCAGCGGGATCCACGCGCTCAGCCTGCTCCCACAGTCTACGTTCTCGTGGCCTAATTTCCTTGGCAACATCACATGGCTTTTATAAATTTCCTTTCTATTCCTGAAACCTACCTGGAGAAATGATCATTAAAAAAAAAAAAAAAGCATTGCCTCTACCAGGGAACAGGAACAGGTACCGGCTGATGACCCACCACAAGCAGCTTAAAATACATGGGGTTTTTTTCTTTTATCTTGGGACCTATAAAAGTATGTTTTAAAATGAGCTACTGGTAATTTTTTCCCTTTCATTTAATAACTTACTATGCATTAATATGCTTTTTCTCCTCACAGAGCCATTTTAGTACCTCATTATGCATTAATTTGCTCTTTTTCCTCCCAGAGCCCTTCTTCTATTACTACTGTTCCTTGAAAAAGAAAAGATCACCAGACTTTTACTACAGGATGTATGATTGAAAAGTACATTTGAACCAACAAAAGCATTCAACAATCTGTTAGCTGCATGGTTAAAACTAACCCAACCCCCTGTGCCAGTGACACAGGAATAGAAGCACTTACAGAGTGGCATCACATAATTTAAGTACTGGTTTCCCTGGAGAATTAAAACCCAGGAACAGAGAAGCCTCTCACAGAACTGGTTTCAGTGAGCACAGGCCTAATATTTGTAAGGAGAAAGGATGCACATGTTGCTAAAAAGCACCCCTGGCCTCCAGCAGAGAGCTCTGCTCGTAAGGCAGAGCCGCTTTTCCCCTCCTTTTCCTCAAGCCCCAAATGCCTATTTTGGGTGTTGCAGCAGCTCAGCTGAGGAGCAGCAGAAGGGGAGCTCATTTCAGCTCCTTTCACTGCGTAACAACATTTTAAATAGCGGCACTGAAAACTAACTGAACTCAGCAGCAGCTTTTCAAAGGCAGCTTGCCGGGATTTTGAGCAGCAGAGAGAGTTCAGATGCTTCCAGACCTGGAACCATTCAGACTGAGTTTTGCTGGTTCCATACCTGGCACCATATGGAGACCTGGAGTTTTGCTGTTACCTGCAAAATACTTTTTTTCCTTTCCATCATCCCCGCTGAAAGCATTCCCTGCATCCCGAAAGCTGGCATCCTGCACATCCCTCACAGAGTTCCTGTTACATCAAGCTACTGAACTTTCCAGAACTGGATGATTTCCCATCCTCCTGCGGATTCCTCCAGCCTCAGTTAGCTGAGGTGCACTCACATCCAGCAGTGCAAACTCAGAATCACATCAGGACTGCCAGCAGAGTTCACTGCCCAGATGCAAAAGAATCCACACTTGGGCAATTGCTGATCTTTTGCAAAATTTTGGAAGCTCTGAAGCCAGCACATAAACCAAAAGAGTATTTGGAAACAAACAGCCCAGATCACCGTTCGAGGGGGCACAGGGGAGAGAAACCAACTGAGTTATACAGGGCATCAGATACTTTAAACCAGCCAAACAGAACTCTCAATATTGTTCACCAGAACCTGACACACAAGCTACTGCTCACTAATTAGATAAGTCACACATTTCAGTTATTTTTAAGAGTGATTAAAAAAAAACACAGCAGAGAAGACTCTGTTGCTGGAAAGGAGAAACCATATTGTAATTAAATTCAGTCAAGATCTGTCCAAAGCACAGATCTCTCCTCACTTTACCTCAGTAAAGTCTCAGGAATCCATTGCAGCCAAAACTTCAGTTTCACACCAGATAAAGTGAAGCAAATGCCTCAAAATTTAATCGAGATATTGAAATGGTCTGGTATAAAATCTCAATCTTTGTAAGACTGTTTTAAATTAATGTGGGGGTTTATATTTCAATGACAATAGGACAAGTTTGGTTGTACATTCCTTCAAGTGTTTTACATGTGTTGCGTCTCATCTGCTGTTTTCCTTGGGGAATTACAGTTGTGTTCCCAGGTTGGGAAGCCAACACTGTCAATTTTCTAATGACAGGTGTTTGCAACCTCTGGGCAATAAGTCAGTCAAGGCAATATGGGATATTCAGGGCAGCAAACTAAGGTACTGGAATACCCTGGTGCACCTGATAATTTTTAGGGGACTAAACCAACACTTAGAGCACTGGGGGGCCACGGTAGGAGGGGGATCCTCCCTTGACTGAAATAACTCAAACCTCAACGTTCCACATGAGACAAGACTCATCCCACCCATCATATCCAAACTTGCCCAACACTCCTGTGACAGGTGTGGATTCCTGGCCTTCCTATGTGACTGTCAGGATGCCAAACCATGAAACCCAAGCCTCCACATCCAGCTGTAACTGTGAGCAACAAGCACCACACACTGGGTGGGTGAGAAGCCCTGCAATAACGAATGGCCAGACTGCTGGGACAGCTCACGGGGAACAGGCTGGTGGTGCGAGGCCCGGGCCTGGAGGTACCAACCCCAAAGTCCTGTCACTGCACTCTCAAAACATGAAGACAACCAGGCACAATCCAGGGATTCCTTTCTTGGACACAGGATGACACCATTTCCACCGGAATTCCAGGACCAGAGGCAGCCAAGGCACGTTGGAGCTGTTAATGAACGTTTTCCCTCTTTTCAGGCCCATGAATTTTAGTTCTGTCCTAACTTCTCTGCATTTACTAGGTTTTGCTCCTACAGAGCATCTTTATGTTCCCCACTTGTGAAAAAGAATTTATAGCTAATTTAGAACATGACATCCTTGGTGAGTGCAAATTAAGCAATTTCTTCATATTTGCAGCTCTCAAAGACTTACTGCCTTGAGAAAACACTGCATTAATGAAAGCCCTATTTATAGTCATTTTGGGCATGATTTCAAGACAGTGTTTAAAAGCAAGTATTCCAAATAATTGCATAATGAAAATAATGATTAGGTTCTTGTCTTTAAAAAAAAAACAACCCAAAAACACAGCCACTTTTAAGACCAATTATTATGCTACAATTCAAACTGCACGATAAAAAGGGAAATAAGACAGCATTTACGAAACACATGCAATCACATACACCCAGGCTTCCAGTAGGAGTATTTGCCTACTTTATTTTTTCCCTAATGACCTCACCAGATCACACATATTAAATGCGAAGGAAAGATGTGGAGCTGTTACAGAGCTTCCTGCATCATCCCCGCGCTGTCTAAACAAGCTGCATGAAAACAGGGCAGGCACAAGATGGCAAACTCAGACGTGTGAAAGGCTTCGGGAAGGAGCCCTATTTCTGAAGCACCATTTGGACAGTTCTGAGGACAGGCACAACACGACAAACCCGAACAAAGGGTGTTCTGAGGACACTCAGTTCTTCACCTTTCTGCTCAGTTAGGTCTGGATTTTAAGTGCCTTCAAGGACAGTCCTGAGGAGCACAGACGGCTCTGCACCGCTGAAGGAAGGACCAGGGTGGGCTCTGCTCAGTGAGCAGTGACAGCAGCTTTCCATGACACAGCAGAGCATGACTGATGGAGAAAAAGCTTCACCACTGGACATGGAGGCAGTTCAAAAGCAGAGAATCTACCTGATCATTTCCCTATTTAAAAGTATTATTTGTCACGTGTTTTGGAGACAGAGAAAGGTAAATCCTGACAAGGCCAAAACAGCTGGGGAGGAGGCAAAGAAAGGCTTCAGAGAACTCAGGCTGTGAAACAGAGACAGCACCCAAGGTTTGTGCCAGGAGGGAGGGAAGAAACCTGTAGAAAGAGAGATGTCAAGTTGCCAAGTAAAAAAATTAACTTAATTCCCCCAAAGGACAGGGATATCTGTGTAATTAGCATGAAAAAAATCAGAATTACACTCCCTAATACAGCATTTGCCTTGCCTGTCTCATACAGGAGATGCACACAACTCTGTATTCGTGCTCCAGCCCCCATCCGTCCTTCCAAGGGGCTTTTATATTTAGTAAAAGAAATCTTCCTAATAAGAAGAACCATAAGGAACTATCTTGCAAGATGAATTCAGATCTTTAATTTGTTGTAAATATTTCCTGACACCTTGTCCTTATAGTGGGTGATGTATTGCCTGTCCCACCACCCAAGGACAAAGGCAACATACTTCAGACCCTGTATTCCAGCTAATTCCAAATTAATGTTCCAAATATCCAAATGACCTGGATAAGATTAACAGGTGGGAGACACCAGTGAATGGTGGACTAAAACCTTCCTGATCCCAAAAACTACAACAGCGCTGCTGTGCATGTTTGTGTGAGTGCCTCTTGTTGCCAGTGTCACTTAAATGACACGTGAACCTCACTTCAGATATGACAATCCAGAAATGTCTGTATCAATTACACCACTTTTGCACTGCTTAAAGAAATCAGGAATGCTGGCTACATCCTCTGATTAAATATTTTTGTCATTTACATGGTACCTCCAACAGCATTCACAACACCAAATCAGTTACTAATGCACAAGCCCTCAAAATAACCTGGAATTTAGAACCACAGTTACACTTCCAAACGTAATCACCACTTTCTGAACCGTGAAGATCCAGAAACATCCTTGAACTCAAACCATGTTAAGTTCAGACAGAGGGAAAAATCACAGCCTGTCTCTTCCTTGGCTGTGAAGAGTCAGAAATCAATTGGTAACTGTACTCAGGGGTATTATTGTAGTTTGCCAATGGGTATTCAACCTATTCTGCTGCTAGGGAGGAAAGCCAACCCCCAATCCCATCCAACTCCCACCCACCCCATCCTCTGATACACTCACTTAGCAAACAGAAGAACACAACAAATTCCACTGAGCTTCTGATAACGTTCTCTAACATTTCTCAGCAAACACTTTGCTGTTTTTCCCACCACCAGTCACATTGAACCTGCACTTAATGACAAGTATGTGCTCTGTGAAATTTCATCCAACTATTTAATCACCCATTAGTTAAAAGCTTGCCGATTGCTCTACTGTTCCACAAGGATTTTTACTATGGACAATCCAAAATGCTTGTATTTTAGTACAAAACATGCTTTCAGTGAGAACTCCTCCAATACACTACATATTTGCACCAGCAGCTCCCACGGTACAAGTGACGTCAGCTTCTACTGATTCCCTTGTGTCAAGGGCTTGCTCACATCAGCCAGGTTCCACCTGGGAACTGACTGCCTTCCACCCTGGAAATCTGCACTCTCAACCTTCACACTCAGTTTTTAATGGCACTGCTGAGGTAGCAGGAGTGTTCCAATTCCAGTGGAGACTCCCGGACACAGCACTCCAGCCAGCACCGAGCACAGGTGCCAGTGAGGCTGTGCCACCAAACAGCCTCCAGCACCGTTACTCAGCTCCTTTTGGGGATGGAGAGAATTGTTCCAGCCACCAGCCCTCCATCCTGAGCAGGCACCCAACCAAGCAATCCCCCCACAGCCCCTGGCAGCTCCAACACGTTCATTCCTCTGGGCTCTCGGACTGGGGGGTTTATTTCTTGTTTGCCACTTGAGTCTCATACAAGTTTCCCCACCACAATTTGTTGAATGAGGAAACATGAAAGAGATTTTTCCAAATTACTGAACTGTATGAAAATAAAGAAACCTTAAATTAATTTTTAAGGCTTGCCTCTGAGGTACTGCATTGATTAAAGGAAATACCAGCTCGGCCATAATGCCACCAGCTTTTCAGTAGCACTTCTTTCTCATGTTACAGGAGAACTATTTCATTTCAAGGATTTATTTTTTTCCATAAAATTATCTATTTACACTGATGTCAGCCTTAATAAAACCAGCAGATATTAAAGTGTAAAACTACTGTTATTGCAGGGATCTACAAGATTTATTTGGAAGCAATTTAACATACAGATAAAGTTTACTTCACTCAGTGGAGTATTGAATTGTTAGTCTTGAACAAAACTACTCCCCGAAGAACCTCTTACTCAATTCTCAATAACAAAAATCTAATAAATGCTGTCCTGGTTTTGCAACCCACAAGAGAATCCCCCATATCCCAATCAGGACTCTTAACAGAAAAATTGTTCAGTCTTAACCCACAGACGCAGAATTCCTAGAGACAACTAGATTTTCATAAAACACAAACTTCTCTGCTTGCTTTCAGAAATCTGGCCCATTTTCTAGGCTGTGTCAGAAATGTTTAGCTGCTTTCCTGAACTCCTCCTCATCTGAGCTGCTTACAGTCCTCAGGGAGCCTGAGCCAGGAGTGAGCTACCTCGTCCCACGGGAAAGAGACCCATCTCCCAGGACTCAGGAGCATAAACACTGCACTAAACCCCAGAGGTATCAGATCTGCTGCCACAAATTCCCAACCCACCCTTATCAGGGTGTCCTCCATTAGCACAAGGCGTTTTCACGCTGTTTGCCTCAGCTCCTTCTCACTTGGAATGTGATGCCACGACTTCTTTACAGGTCCATCTCCCACCTGCAAAGGCCATTCTTAAATGAATCATGAGGACCTGTCTTTCCTGCTGAAAAGCCACGTACCAAAGCTGTCAAGCAGTGAAGAACAGAGGAAAAGAGAAGGCATTCTTGAAAACGTCTGACTCATCTTTCCAGGAGGGCAGAGGAAGCAAGAATCATCCCACTCGCTTCCCCTAACACCAGCAAGGTTTTCCTAACCTGTACCAAAGAAACACCTTGGAGGATGAAGAGAATGGAGGAGAACAAGACACAGACTTATTTAAGGTGATGCACTGGTGGAAAATGAAGTGCAGAGCTCCTTACCGGCATATTGTTCTTGTTATCAGGACAGTTCTCATCCTTCTCCGCTGGAATCTGCTCCTGACTTCCTGATTTTAGGAGGTTTTCAATGGGGTCTGTGTCTTTAAATTCAGCTTCTGAACCCTTCATTGCATCAGTTTCATCTTTTACAGTGAGAATATCAGACATCCTCATTAGAAAAGGTTATTTTAAAATTCTACAAGAAATACGGAACCTTTAGGACAAAGAAAAAGTGGATCATTGAGTCATTTAAAACGAATCAAAACACCCCCACCCGTACCTAAACAGCTCCCAAAAATAAACAAGATGTTGCTGCAAAAAGGATCTTTTTCCTGTCTTGTATTAGAGGAAGTGATTTCTTTTTAACCACTTTTATCAAGAGGCTGTAAGAGCAAACATCTCTAAAAGAAGAACTAAGGGCTGCACTACTGGAAAGCACTCACAGATTTCTCTATCTTAAAAATAAACCCCTGAACATTCAGATACTCCAAACCAAACTAAGTTCCAACAGAAACCAGGAAAGATTTTCTGAAAGGAAAAGAGAATTACACACAGATTTATTTTAAGAGGGTTGAAAGTAATTAGATGAATCATAATTCCCTCAAGCGTGCAAAAAAATCATAAATTTCATTAAAACTTTTAAGTTTTATTGTTGCCAGATAGTTCCTACATTCAGAACTCATGTGGTTGGTATCTTACCTACTAAATATAGTGAAATTAGTCTTAATAAAATTAACCATTCTCTCAAAAGTGACAAAGAAAGAGATAGATTTGGTAATTAAAATAATAATAACCATTATAAAAATGATAATTTATAATAATAATAATTTTTAAAACTCTACAAAATACGACTAAATGCTGTAACAAAACCACCCCAATTTTTCCCTAGAAAACAAGAAACACAAGTTCTTGTTGTTACTCAGCTACAGTGCAAGTAAAACCACGAACTTCCCATTTCTTAAAAGAAATAAAGAGTAAGACCTGAATGCTTAAAATCATCCATAGGAAACAAATAACAATCAAAGAACACTGTAGAAAAGTCTTACTGTCTGATTCAGTACCTGATATGTCCTACAGTTTGGGGATTGAGGTCTTCCACGAGGATAAAATAGAATAATCCGAAGTTCCTTTTCCCAGTTGTCAACCAGGATGTCAGTTGGAATGAACCATCTGGAATCTGGCAGGAGGAGTCCCATGTCCCTATCCCCAGTGTAGAGTCCTGGACAGAACTGTGTGGTCTTGGATCAGCAGGAACATCCCTTTTGAGTGCCTGCAAACCAACAAAGGAAATACATCACACTTTTCCTCGGTGTGGGAGGGGAGAGGGAGCTTGGCGACACCCAAAAGCTTAAACAGTCATTTTAGGGAAGAAAATAAAAAATCGGAATCCATAGAAGAAATCGGCTTTTGTCACACCCATTTTACTTGTCCTATCAACCAGCAGTGATGGTTTTCCTTAGAACTGCAGACATTACAGAGTTAACAACAGCCATAATAAACATTTTGCCGGCATTCCTGGTGACACTGTTCCTATAAACAAGCAGGTATCTTCCCGAAGAGGCAGAAATCCGCAGCTCAGCGGGTGCGGGGGAGCGACAGGCCATGGAAGCTCCCAACCCCCTGTCAGTGTAACAGCGATTTTCTCTTTGCAGCAGTTAATAATCGACATAATCCACATTTTAGGCAACTTGAATTACAGAGGACAGTTTTATTTTACTCAGCAAAATGACTGCCACTGGGTGAGGATTTACAGTTTTACAAAACTGGTAATGCTGCATCTCCCCTCCTTTTCAGATTTGCTTCTCTGAGAAAGAACTAACCCCACCACCTTGAGGTGGAAGGCAAGGCCAGACCTCCCATGGCAAAGCAAAGGTAGCTCCAAGATGGTTTTCCCACACAATCCCAGATTTTAGAAGAAGCTCAGGTTAACAGCCTTCACTGTAAGCAGAACCTGAATAGAGATGCTGTTTGGTTTTGCTGCCTGATCTATGATTTATAGTGTATTTAGATAAGTGTTAAAAAACATTACATGCTGAAGACAGAAAAAAAAAATCATCAAAACTCAAAACACGTACGTCCAGTTGCAAATCTAATATTGGAAAATATGTGTAATTTAATTGCTACTCCCTCCACAAGTCACAAACACGGTACCTGCAACCAACATCTTGAAGTTTTTCCTTTAATCCCATCCAATTCACTGAGAGCTCCTGTCCCTTTGCAACACCATTTCCAGTCTCAGCATCCTCAGTTACTAAAACTCCTCCTGCAAACGTGTTGCCTGCCTATGTCAATCCAGAAAAATGATGCACAGGAAAAATGGCCTTGTATTTCCTACACCAACCTAACTGCAAATCAGTTTAGAACTTGTTCTGGACCGATTTTTCCTCGCAGACAGATTTAAAGCTGCAGATTTGGTGCTATGTAACCTACAGGGCAAGAGACAGAGCTGAGGAAAAGCTGTGCAGTTTCAATTCACACATAAATATCTAGTTTTTGGGTTCATAGAATGTGCCTATTTCGAGTCAACTGGAATCACCATATGTGCATCCATGAGTAAATGCTTCAGATTAAGAGCAAAAGACACATAATAGAAAAATGAATCTTTGCTTATCTGATTTAATTACTAATAACAGCCACAGATTCACTGTAATTGATAATGCAACCTTGTGTTTGTGACACACAGCTGGGAGTTATCAGTACCTGGGTAACAGTCCCTGAAGTTTCCCCTAATCCAGACAATTTTCATAGCTGACATAATCTGGTTCTAGTTTCCAAAACGACACCGATTGGATTGAAAAAAGACTTCAGGAATTTTATGTGCTGCAGTCTGAGGGGTTGGGGGGCAAATCACAGACCATCCTTATGAATCCCAGCTCTTTCACCTCCCCAAATAGTTGGGTGTTAATTTTCTGGGTCGTGTGAAGGACAGAAAATAGGAGAAAGAACCAGGAAGGCTCCTTAGGAGCTGCTCTGCTGTCTGGTGAGGAAATCAGTTCTGCTCAGCAAAGTGACTGACACCAAATCCCAGCACTGGCCACAGACTGGACTGCAACACAGACCAACAGCAGATCTGCAGATTTGAGTTAACATGAGGGACATGATACCTCCACCCTAAAATGATCTGCACAGGGAACAGACTGAGCATTGCTGTAGTATTAAAAGTTCAAACAGCTCACAACAGATCTCGTGAAAAAAGCCTTCCAATCTTACCATATTTTAGAGGTGACAAAAATAGGCATAGAGAGAAAGTACAAGGGCTTGCATGTAAATTGGAGGATGACATGTCACACTTATCTTCTTCACCCTCAGGGCTGCTGTCCCCATCTGAGCACTCAGTGCTGAAATGTATGTTTTTCCTCTTGTTCATCAGATTAGTGACACTATATACCCACCACTCATCTTAAAAGTCCAGTAATTCTCTTTCTGAAAAGTTGTAACCACTCTGTCTGTGCAACTGCTCTCCCCACTTCAGAGGGAAAATTGTAATTATGAGCTGTGAGTGAAGCCTGGCACTGCAGGCACGTGCTTGTCAGTCAGCACACCATAAAAAGGTCAGTGCTGTGCTCTCACTGCTTTCTTTTGCACAACCTGTGACAAGAGAGCAAAAAAACCTCATCCAGCACAGCCATTCCTGAGTTTTATGATGGCAGCCTCCTGGATCCTGACACGTGGAAAGCCACCAGGTCCTCTGTGTCAGGTTCTGACTTGAAAATCATCGTATGGAAACCCACTCAAGTGACCTGTAATTGAGCAGAGATATTTCCGGGAACAGGATCTACTCAACTTAATCCAATTTCTCTAACAGGCATCAAGAGTTCCATCTCCTTCTTGTGGGCAGTGTAGATGGAGATAGGAAGCTTTGCTCTGCCCAGGATGGAAGAAATCCAGTCTTCTTTTTAAAAGAAAAAGGTATAAGACAAAAGGTGGGTTTTTTTGTTCTCTGTTAAAGTTATTATTAATATAATTGTGTAAAAGACCCCAGGAACAGTTGTTAAAATAACTGATATCAAAATCAGGGCAGGAAATTGGATTAGAAGGGTGAGGGGGTATAAAAAAAATTTTAAAATCTACATTCAACACACAAAGTGGATACACTGTCAGTGGAGAGGTAAAATGAAAAGCAATTTCTTAAACCAGTCTCTGTTCACCAGTACCTCAACAGAATTCCTGCACAGGCCTTAAGAATATCCCTGGTTGTGGCCGAGATCCACCGCATTTTCACTATGAGTTTACCCCTAACCTGGCAGTCAAAATTCTGTGCTGAATTCCCAGTAAGGTTTGCTGCAAGTCATCCCAAAATCTCCAGGCTGCACCTTGGTTCAGCTCCCAGCGTCTGGTTCCACGCAAAGCTCCACTTCTCCTCAGAAGTTGCTTTAACTTTATAACATGAAAACTCCCCTTTACGCCTGTACACATGCCCAGAGGAAGCACAGCAGCAGGTTATTTTCTATGCTATTTATCAAATATTCCATTAAACTGATTATAAGGATAATCCTCCCTAGAGAGGAAATATCAGGAAGGGAAAAATGCATAAAAGAAGCTCTGCATTAAACAATTACCATTACTACAAAAAGGCTAGACTTGTATTATCCTCCTCAGAAGCAGCACTGTCTGCTTAAAGGGAATCTACAAATCCACTTGTTTTTCTTTTGGGAGACCCGAGTTTTGTCTAAGGCTCATGTTATTCCCAAAAAAATCTGTTACAGAAGGAGCTGCATGAGAAAAAAACCCAAACCAACAAACCCTGGCACAGCAGCCTGTGCAGCAACTGCCCCCACGGCTCAAGGGGACTGATGAACACAACAGAGTCTGGGGGACAGTCCTGCCTTACCCCTGGAATAACGGGGAGGCAAACTTCCCCGGCATGTGCAAGTGCTTTATTTGTTTCCTGACAGAAGTAGGGACATTTCCTAGAAAACCAGATCTTTGAAGAGTCAAATAGAACACCTGCCACAGCAAGGGCTTTTTCCAGCTGTTTTTCACCTCAAGTATATAAACATCCATAACCTCAGGGCTCCTGTGATTAGAACAAACATTGACTTTACCCACCAATCAAAAACACTCATAAAGTTACATATGTTCCTTTGTTAGGATGAAAGGGGAGAATGTTTACGCCTTAAGCAGAAAGGTGTCAATCAAAATTATCTTACCATTACATTAACACAAGCTATGGGTGTAACTAGGAGAGAATTCCTGCATCCAGCTACTGCTTAGCTCTTGAGGAGCACAGTCCACACACAGTTCTTGGGAACAGTGAACTTTGGCAAGTCAGACACCCAAACCAACAGAGAACTAACTCAGCGTGGTCTGAGAGCCTGCAGATGAGTCCTGAGACAAAAGATGGACAACACGACCAGCACCTTTATTTGGAACGGATTAGTCCCTCCTGGGAAACTTTCCTTAGGGGAGAGGTGGGAAAAGGACTGGAGGAAAACTCCCTGAGGTGACAAAGGAGAGGAAAGGAGAAATAAAAACCAAAACAAACCTCCACCCCAACCTTGAAAATCCTGACTTGGAGAGCAAGGGAGGATTCCAGAGGGAGCAACAACTGCTGCCACAAAGGGCCCAGGCTGTGCTCACAGGTGATCCAAGAGCCATGAGCCAGGGGCTGAAAGCAGAATTTTGCTCTCCCTCTCTCCATCAGTGCTTCTGTGGACCAGGAGGTTAAAAATCTACCACACAGGATCTGTAAAATGGAACAGCTGATTTTAAGACTGCCATTCATTTCACAGAAAATTCAAAGCAGATTTGTACAATTATGAGAAATAGAAGCTGGAATTATGCAGAGGCAGCTGTTCCCTTTTTCCAGAGAAGGCAACACACACCTGTTTTCTGCATGTTATCTTATGTCTGAAGTTTGAGACCCATTAAGTGACTAACCAGGGAGCCAAGAGTCCTGGCCTGCCTACTGCACTGTGATGTTGTGCAGGTCTGCTCTTAATTATACAATTATTAATAACAAATAAATGAGAAATTGATCCACTTCTGAAGCATGAATCAGAAAGATTCCCTAATCTTGTTTAGATTTATGTACTGTAAAATGCTGTACAAGTGAATCCATGCTGCACTGACTTAAATACACTTAAATCAGAGATTTATGCTTTCCCCAGTGCTGCTGTTTACCCAGGTTTGGAAGTTCTACATTAATCACTTAACATCTGAATGCTATTTAATGCATTAGCATCAGAAGATACTTCTTATTTGATTCAATTTACCAAGCTACTTAGTAATCAGATTTTCAGAGAAGCAATACAATGATAGATTGGAATACAAACACATAATGTGCAGTTCCTCTACCTCTTCCAAAATTAATTAAGGACTGAATGTATCCTGCTGACTGTGCAAAGTGATGTCCTACTACCAAGAGTAGGCATCATTTAAAAACTAACTGGACAGAAATAGCACCAAATTTTAGCAGAATACATTTGCAGACTTTCTCGAGAAAAATCCCTCCAATTAGGACAGAAAATCCCACCATTGTGAGCTCAATGAAAGGTTCTCACAGGACTGCTCTGCAAGGAAGGACAAACTTGAGGCACCAGAACAAACCTGTCAAACACCCATTTCAGCCCTGAGCACGCTCTGGTGTGCAGGTTATTGTTTGTACAACAACAATGCTGCATATCAGAAAGAAAAAGTGAAACTTGCCCTCAGCCTTGTAGTTCCTCACTTAAATCCTCCTTTTCTTTACTGACACATTTCCACGCTACACGCTCTGCAATGCTTTGAAAGAACAACACAGTGCCCTTCTCTGGCACACCCAGGGCCTAAGATAGAACACTAGCACTGTTCATAGGATGCTTGACAGGCTTCTAAAGAGGACACCTTTCCCAGGAATAGGCATGTGAGAACCCAAGGTGTATTATTAGTAACTATCCCTCCCTCTCCTTTTATATTTTAAATTCTGAGCAATAATCTAAGGCTCTGTAATCCTGCCTCACCTTCTCCTGTGAGTTCACTCCTGAACGCCATGGGAATGCTTAGCTGACAGCGACAAAGAGCAAGGTAATTCCTTCAGGAACATAGCTGCATAAATGAGAATAAGAATTTAACCACCAGCAAGACTAGAGCAGTCTTTTATTCTACATATTGATAGGAAACTGCAGCATTCAAGTACTTATGTAGAGTTTGTTACTGTAATTTTTTATCCACAGACTCAAAAAATAAAGCTTGAAATGTACACTGAATAAACTCTGCCACTGTAAAGTGCTTCTTCAGAGGAATCTGGTCCTCAGGAGGGTTGGCTGTTCCACTCTGCACAAAGCACTGTCATTGTCCTGTGAGTTCCCCTCCTGCACCTCACTTTGGACTGTTAGGATGTGAACAATCAGAGCCCAGTACATCACAGGAATTAAAGGTTTCCTCGTGGAAAATGAAACAGTCCCCTGGATGTAATTCCTGCTACAATGGATTCTCTCTAAGGAAAAAAGAAATCCCACTACGATCCTTGTTTTGACAGGGGGAGCTACACGTGAAGAGCAATGAAAGTCCAAGTTCCAACAAATGCAGGGTTTCTGATGAAATTACAGTCCCAGCATTGAACAATCTGTGGTGGATGGAAACCACCTTGGCTTGCATTTGCATGCTGCTATTATAAAGCCCAGCTCTGTGGCCAGGCCACTCTCATTAAGGTAACTATAATAATCTCAAATGGTTTATACACTATTTAAAGTTGCTTCTCCATTAGGATCTGTTCTCACTTTTTTTTTTTTTTAAAGCTTTAAGGAGAGAGGAGGGAAAAAAATAATTTCCGAAACAGACTTTAAAACAGTTCCCTAAAGGCAATTTTTATATAATTGCCTCCTGGAGAGCATCTGCACAGGGCAGATGTACGTTGGCAGACAAAAGCCTGAACGCTGCTGCAGCATTAACCTTTCCCAAATGCCAGACCTCAGAGAGAGCTGAGCTGTAGGTTAGTGCAAAACACATCTGTTGAGTGGCTCAGCCTCTCCCCTCCCAGAGGACATGACTGTCTAAAGGCATGAGGGAAGAACTATTTAAAAAGCTCATGAAATCCTGGCCTGGGAGACCAGGATTCTGGTTGTTCTGCTGGCCTGGGAGGTGAAGAATGAATGCCCTCCTCACATGATGTTGCTGGAGCAGCAAAGGCTCTGCAGAAACAACTGTGCTGAGCGAGACTTTGCTGGCTCATCCAGAGAAAGCCGACTGACAGCACAAACACTCCTCCTGGGAGCTCTGTGGCTGCTGCTCCCCCAGCTCTGTGTCCCTGTGCCCACCCCAGCACCTCCCCCAGCTTCCAGCCACTTCATCTGCCCAGCGACCCCCCAGCCTGCCCTCTCCATCCCCGGGTGGGTTACATTCCATGCTCACCCCTCATCCTTTATCAGCTCCTTTTGTCAGCTTGCATATTCTTTTCCCCACGATTCTTTCACTCCTTTTCAACTCTATATTTAGAAAGCTCCCAACAATTCCAGGAAACACACTCTGTAATACCACATGGCACAAAACTCTGCATAAATCACCATATAATCTGTTTCACATTTATCTCTATGTATCTATTTAATACCTTAAAGTCACAAAGTCAGTCAGGTGAAGGACCCAAAACTGAAGCATCTGCCTGTTTTCAAATATCAAATAGTCAGCTTTCCAATTAAAACCAGCTCTTAAAAAGGGCAGAAGAATCAACTGTTACTAGATCATTCCCTGAAGCTTCATTTCTAGTGTTAAGGCCTTAAAATGGAACAGGAGAAGAGTAACAATATGCTTTTTCTGTGGCAATTGGAAGTAATGATTTTGCGAAAAAATAACTGGTTTTCCCTTTCTGAGCTTATTGATTCTTATTAAATGTCATAGGGTTTGTAGCACGATAAAGTATAGCCAGAGTTGCTTTAAAAACAACTAAATAAGAAAGATTAAAAACTTTGAAAACATTACCAAGCTGTAAGCTAACCAAAGGTATCTTCAAGTGTCTTCAGCTCAGCACTGATTAATTTTCCTACATTAGAAACAGGACAGAAGTACATAAATATTTTCATTTCAGATAGAGTAAAAAAATATCATCTTGCTACTCAAAACACCTCACAGAAAGCACATGACAACAACTACATGCAGAAAACATGTAGCATCAAATAAAGTCCATGCAATCTACATGTCCTCACATGATACAGCAGCAAATTTAAAACCTCAAAATAGTGAAAGATTGATTTTTTTCCCCCAGTTATTTTAAGTAAATAATCCGAAACGTTGCCTGTGACTATTTTCAGTGGATGCCCTTCAAACACCAATCTCCATTTCATTTAGCAAACAGCCACCCAGAGCTGCACACAGCAGCTAGAAATTTTTTAGGTATAATTCAGGTTTTATTCTTAGAATATGGAAGTTCACATTTTCCCATTGTATTTCCATCAATAACAACAGGGAAAAGTGTCTCTAGAACTGACACACAAATTTCCACAGCGGTAGGAAAGGACTCCTGGAGTCACCAGGACTGATTAAAGACTGTGCTCAGGGCCCTGAGATGTGCTTTGATAGTGCAGAAACTCGGTAAAAATTAAATTACTAATCTTCATGGAATCAAGTGTCATCATTTTTAACAGTCATCAAAAATCAGTTGTTGCCTCAACAAAAAGATATTTGCTCCACAACATAAGACAGTCACCAACATCCTGCATAGGAAAAAAAAAATCATTTTCATGCAGCCTCCTGTAAATACTGCTGCTGTTTTGATTTGAAACCTATTTTTCAGTTCAAAACTTATCTTTACAAAAAAAAAATTAATCTTACTTGTACTTCCTCACTGGAATGGAGATAACAGTAACACTTAAAAAAAAAAAGAAAAAAGCCATATTTCCCATTTTTGCTACCTTGGGAAATTGTCTTGTTTTAGCAGAGGTATTTAGAATGGTTTTCCAAGCCCTGCACAAACAGAATACAAAGGAAATAAAAATTACCAAGAATGCCATAATTAAATGAGAAGATACAAGAAAAAACCTTTTCCAAGTCCATGATTAAAGAAAGAAGAGATTTAGGGATGCTAACGACCTCTTGTTGACTGATTAGGCCTAAAATGCCTTTTGTGGGATAAGAGAAACCAAACACAGCAGCAAAGCCACAGCTGGGCACCACTGTCACTCTCACTGTCACAGCCACCCAGCAGACACCTCGAGTGTCCCTGCACTGCACAGCCACCCAGGGAGTGCTGCTGTCACTGTCACAGCCACCCAGGAGGCACCCTGAGTGTCCCTGCACTGCACAGCCACCCAGGGAGTGCTGCTGTCACTGTCACAGCCACCCAGGAGGCACCCTGAGTGTCCCTGCACTGCACAGCCACCCAGGGAGTGCTGCTGTCACTGTCACAGCCACCCAGGAGGCACCCTGAGTGT
>JAYRBT010000181.1:6283711-6301740 GCA_036023395.1 Myiotriccus ornatus
ACCCAGCAGACACCCCGAGTGTCCCTGCACTGCACAGCCACCCGGGGAGTGCTGCTGTCACTGTCACAGCCACCCAGCAGACACCCCGAGTGTCCCTGCACTGCACAGCCACCCGGGGAGTGCTGCTGTCACTGTCACAGCCACCCAGGAGGCACCCCGAGTGTCCCTGCACTGCACAGCCACCCGGGGAGTGCTGCTGTCACTGCCACTGTCACCCAGGGAGCGCCTCCTTAGCGAGTCACAGCCCCCCCCCACCCCGTGCTTGGAAAATGGTTGTACAGATTTAATCACTGCCCCAATCACAGCCAGACCTCTCTCAGAATGAAAGTTTGTACCACACCCCGAGAAATTCTGCAGTGACACAGAAGTATTCACACGTTTAAGGTATTAATTCCTTTCCTAGACAGTTTTACTTCTTCAGTTTGGCATTGTGAGCACGGCTCAAAAAGCCAGCACAGTCACTGCCCAGTGCCAGCAGACAAATGCCCTTGTCACCAGCACCATGAATGCCACAGTGATCTTCTGGACTGGCACATCACCACTGTCAGAACCCAAATAAGGAAGAAAAAATATTTGGTAAACAGAGGAGTAGAAAAAACCTTCCAGTTACACATTAATTATCATACCTCCAAAATCTGTATCCAGACCAGGGGTCTACAACTTCCTTGCTCGTGAGAAGCTGCTCTCCCTGCCCCACCTGCAGCATCTCCTCAGCAGCACCAGGAGAACCCTCGCTGTACTTCCCTGCGGGATCCTGCACATCAAGGGAGGCTGGAAGGCAAATGGGGCAGGATTTTTAATCTGGGGGCTCCAGAGAGGGGAGATGAAAGCTTGGGAGGCTGTAACTCCTGACAAACAGGAAGCAGGATCCTGTTTACTGAAGTGACAAGACTAAAAAAAAATATCTTTACTTATATATATATATGTATATACGCACTCATTTCTAACATATAACAAACAGAAAATAATAAATAAAATAACCATAGGAAGTTTTAGACCTGTCACAGACTGGCAGTTTCAATACCAAAACAGATTTTTATAAATACATATAAAAATATCTTTTGGGACTGAGACTGCCACAGCCTGTGACAGGTCTAAATCTTTCTATTCTTGCCATTCCCTTCTTCTGCCACCTCTGTGCTCCATCTTTAAAGCCCCCCACTCTTTGTGCCCACACACGGCAGTGGCACACACTCCCCACATCTTGCCTGTCATCCTTGACCTTATCAAAAAGGATCAATCCTTGATCCTTTATGAGGAAAAAAAAAAAAAAGAATTTTTTCCTTTCAGCTGAAGATGGCAGCTCTGGGAATACCAGGTACTTTTCCTTGCATGGGCAGTTCAGTGTCACTGCTGGCTGTGCCTCTCCTCTACACCACAGCTCCCTCCCTTAGCACACGTGCTCCCCATTCCCGTGTCCCATCCCAAGCCATGGCTTCAGGGATGCAGACGGCAGCTCTTCAGATCGAGGTAAGGTCACACATGTTGTCGCATCAACGCACCCAGTTATCTCCCTAAGTCTGTAACAGCTCCAAGGAAATACACACAAAAGGCACAGTTCTGGGAGGCCCTTGATATTTTCAGAGAGGTTTCACACCTTCTCTTTCATCTGCTCTGCAATGAGAGCATTATTTGTCACGGAAAAGACTCCTTTAGCAGCATTTTAGGTAAGAAAATGACTTATTTGTTTCAATCATGCAACGAACACCTGTGTGCACAAGCCACTCATGGCAGGGCCTGTACTCTGACTGCAGCCAAAGAGAAGAGTTTCGTCACACAGGTGACATCAGTGGCAGAATAATCTGTTCAGCAGTCCCCTCACAGGACACCAAACGTGTGTGTGCGTGCTGCCTGTTATAATCAGATTTGTATTCACACACCCCCAGCACCCAGAGCGTCTGAGCAATCACTCAGATCAGCAACAAGACGCAGCTAAGCCCAAACGGGAAATAAAGCAGTACCCAGGGGAGAAATAGGACTGAGCAATGAACTACTGTTATACCCTGTACTGCCCCTCAGAAAAATGTTCTTTATTCTTCTAAAACTCACACATTATAAAGAGTTGGGCTTTTATGAGCTTCTGTAACTCCTGTCCTGGAGACTCATCCTACAGGAGAGGAGAGACTGGTCTGGGTTTACTTTCTCATTAGCAAAACCTTTTTCCCCCTCCACAAATGTACCGGTCTGCTCTGACTGATGGATAATAAATGGGAATAGATCTCATCACCTGAAATGTTCCCACATCAGAAATGTACTCTGGAAATGTCCACCTGATGTTGAGGCCTCAGCTCTGTGAATGTCTTTATACAGAGACAATGCCAAAAGCAACTGTGTGCAAATGAACACAGAAATAACACGTGTGAAATAGGACAACCATTGCAACTGAATGGCATACAAATAATGCCTTGATGTATCTCTTAAGTTATTATTTCATTTTATAATATTATTATTTTAATAGTTTGTTTACTGAAGAGCAAAAAACCCTTATTATCCTGGAAACAGGAGCTGGAGCACTCAGGGCTGGTTTACAATTGCACAAGCAACCCTGACTTGGTAGATCTTCAACTCAAAACACACATAAATCGTCTCTGCTATCAAACACACACAGCTACACTTGCTGAAAATCCATCTAACAGAACAGGCATTGTAAGCTCAGAAATAGGTAAGCAAATAAGAAGTTTCAATTCAGTTTAAATCTGAAAGCATTAGCACATATCAAACAAACAAGACAGATATTCAAGAGATAACCAAAAGCAGTCTGGAAAGCAATCAGATGCTTGCTAAGGGAGGAAGGATTCTAGGCTTGAGGGGGAAAAAAAAGGTGAAGATATGCAACACCACCTCTTCAAAACCATTTTCCTGAAAAACAATCCCCTCTGATAGTTGTACTGAAAGCTGCAGCAGGAACAAGTGATTGTGGAAATGCTTCTTTCCTTTCTTTTTAACTCTATCTTCCATGACTCACTAAATGGCAACAGTGCACCATCAAGTGTCTCCAAAGCAGTGTCTGACTCAGAGTAAGGGAGACTGGACTGCCCTGGAGGAAATTCTCTTTAGAACTTGACAAGGAATATTGACACAGGGACAGAAATCCAACCTGACAAAAAGCCTGCTCTGTGAGCCAGGATATATCAGGAAGCAGGTGCCACTGGCTCTGCAATATCCAGTCCTCTTCAGGCACAAGTAACTCACTGCAGGATTTATAGGCTTGTACATTTTCAGGACAGAAAAGGCAGGACACAAACTCCTGGAAGAGGAGACACACAGCTCACAAACTGAAATGTTCTAACTAACAACAGCCTTTCCTTTCAGAAGAAGGAAGAAGAGATGACAAAGGAAATCAGTTCTTTGAAGTTTCACAGAGAACAAGCTGAAAAGCCTCTGGAACAACCAAAAGACATTTAAGAAAAACACACAAAGAGCTTTAAAAATACTAAAATGGGGTACTTTAACTACTTCTCACAATTCCAAAATGAAGTTTATCTATAAACCTAAAGGAAATAGAGCATCTTTTCTCAGTGATGTGAGAAAGGGAGACACTAAACAGTGTCTGTCCCATAACAAAGTATCACATGAAACACTTTCTGCCCCACACCAAGTTCCATCCACTTGGCTGATCAAGATGGGTCTTATCTGAACTGCTAGTAAGTCTTAAACATTCGATTGAACAAAAATACATTTATCTCTCCCCTTAGAGAAATGATGTAATTCCAGATTGGTCGTGAATGCTTATTCTGTATTTAGTTCATATCATCTCCACATAAAACCCTCTCAATTCCAAGAAGGCAGAAATGCTCCAGCACTGCAATTTCATTCCTTTGAGCCATAAACTCAGTTTAGACAGATATAGTGATGAAGTGAAAATAAACAGCTTTCTCTGGTGCTTTTATTTTTGTTCTAAGAAATGAAATATATCCTCACCCTTCCCAGTACAAATGAAACAATTTCACTGCTGCCTAGAAACCAGTCACCGTTCAGCCATGGTTACTGTAAAGTGCTGTCCAGGTCTAAATACAGTAGGCTTGAAGCTAAAGCCTGGAATTTAAACAGTCCCAAAACACTGACTGGGCAAAGCAGCCTTAAAGATTAAAATGCAAATCCATTCTGGCCAGTGGATACCAAATGAGTGAGTGTCTGCCTGGTGGGTCCGTTTGTAGGGCTGGTGGCTGATGATTAACTTGCTGCCAATTAAAAAGTCTGGAGTAACAGTACAAAAGCAAGCTGAAAAAAAATCCTTCTAGGATTCACGGAATTCCAGATTAAGGATCTCTTTACAGGTACTGATTGCAGCAATCTGCTAGAAAAATATCAAATGTATCTCTGGGTACATGTAAATTTTTGGTGTTAACTGGAGTACAGAAATTCTAAATCACTAAAGAGGAGCAACATTTAAATGAGCAGATTTTGGAAAGGTAAAAAAAACCAACCAACCAACCTGGCATTTCTCGAAGTTCATAAAAGCTATTACTAAGAATGTGAGAAGGGATGTTTCTGGGAGCAGGTAAAGAAGCCAGAAGATACATTCTGTCCAGTTCTTCACCTCTTGAACAAGGCAACTCTAATCTCTTATTTTCTTCGGGGAATGAGGAAGACTTAAGAGAAAGCACATTCTGGTGGAAGATGATCCTACAGCACTGAGGTAGCCATTCACTTCTTCAATTATGGTCTTTACAGTCATGCTCAGTGAAGCAAAAAAACCCCAAACCACCAAACCCTCTCCTTCTCCTCCAGAAAGCACACCAGAACATGTTTTAAAAGGCCATATTTCTAATTTTCTGAGCGCTAGATAATTGTGCTACACAAGAAAGGCAAAAGAAATACCAGCAGTAGAGGCTCTGGCCTATCTCCATGATCTGGAACAAGAACCACTCAGATTACGTTCAACCATAGCCTGATTTTTGAGATCTACAGAAAACTTTGCTGCTTAATAAACAAAACAAAGCATTGCTTCTGCAGTCCAAGCAAACAACTGAGGAATATCTCTTGCTAAACCAGGGAGTGAATTTATCACAAAGCAAGACTAAAGAACAGTCACTTCGGTTTGTCAGATGTTTTATCACTGTAATTTCTGTCCTTCCACCCCCAGCTGTTCCTATTACTGAGCATTCTCATTCACTCTTAAACTCACTTCTAAAAACTGGGTGTATGACCCTTTCAAGACTTTCACATCTTCCCCACAATCCAACCCACTTCATTATTAACAAAAATAAAAGACAATGGAGAGATTTAAATTTAGTCTCAAGATGATAAATTTATGCAAACCTAATGAGCACACCATGTCTGGTTCTGCATTCATATCTTGATATTAACTTTTTCCTGAACTGCAGTTTAAACCCAGACTGTTCTAGACATTGTTTTATACAGTGTCATCTAAATGCCAGGCATTAGATAAGCAGAAAATTAAGCTACTGACAGGTTGGAGTTTAAGGTCATCCCCAGTGCCTGAAAGCAGAATCTGTAACATCCTCTCACCCACAAGAGGTTCACTGTGCTTTGGTTTTTAATGGCCTTCAGTGCCAGGTGCCCAAAGGCAAGAAAAGAGGAGAGTAGGGGGCTTCAGGTGGAATCACGATGAGCAAGTCAATTGTAATCCCATATTTTTCCCTTCCTTCAGTTTTTCCTTGTCCTTCCCCACAGTTTAACATTTACTCTGTCCCCAGTTAGCAGTTGCCAGGATTATACACCCTTCAGATCACTATAAACCCAAAGTAGCCAGTTCCTGAAAATACCAGTATTTCCCCAGTCACCTGGAAAGCCTGGGCTTTGCAGGCACTGAGAAACCCCCTCAGAAACCACAGAACTTCTCATTAACTTCAACCCTCAAGTACCTCAGAGGCAAAAGACTAAGGAGCACATTAGTTGAGACCAAGGGAGATGTAAGAACAAATCCGTATTTTCCCAGAGTGAAGTTTGGCTCCAGCTTGTTGATGTACCAGAGGTCTCGATTACTCTTTAGAACCCACAATATGAAAATCAACAGGTCAAGTAAGACAAGAGGAGCAAACTTTCTCCCAGCAGGTATGATTTACCTTCCACCCACGCAGAAAGGAATGAGAGGAACTGTAGGGTGAGAGTCAAACAAAAGGCAGCACAACCCAGAAGGAGGATCTGAACCACACGGGACAGAGGGGCAGGGGAAAGGGTTGGACCTTTTCTCCTGCTTCAGGACAACAGAGAGGGTTTGGAAAGCAGGATAATTTTTAAATGTTGTTTTTCAGTGAATTTTTCTCTCTTGGAAAAATAAAATCCAGCTTCTCAGTTTTACTCCTCAGTTTTGTTCTAAAAGTAAACCTGAGATAAATACGTCCAAGCTAAAGCAAGTGAGCACTGCAGGTGACACTCCTGGGAGCTGTGGCACCAGCAGCCTCAAGGACTTCGTTACCTCCTGCCCCAAACTTGTCTCAGGTCAACTTCATAAGCACAAAGATCTTTTTGAATCCCGAAGGGTTTAAGGTTAAACAAGATCTGACTTTTCATGTAAAGTCAACAGGGGGAAGGAGAAAGGAGGGAGGAGAGACAGAGAGGGGTTCCAAAGAACACCAGGAATCAACATGTGATTTTGGTTTAGTTTCTTGCATATCTGCACAGCCAAGCATCTCCGCTCAGATATCACAATGGCATCAGCAAACCCTAAGGGGCTTTAAGCAAAATCAGCATCATATTTAATTAGCTATGACTAGTAAGGAAAGGAAAAAAAAAAAGATAATTTTCAATTAATGTTACATAAAAGGAAATCATTATTTTTTAAACAGCCAGGGCTCGGACCTGGAGTCGTCACTGGAGATGCAGCAGCCTGCAATAATCCAGATTGGATAGTGGGCTTTGCTAGACAAACAAAAGCTTTTTCATAGATGCAACACTAATTTTCAGAATGTTGCCAGGGCAACAGCAGACTGTAACAAGAATTTCTGAATAATGAGCAGGTGGCAATATACAAAGATCTCCGACTCCTGACTGAATTATTTATATGTAATCCTGAATGGTGAGATTTAGAAAAGCAATAGCCTTATTCCACCACCACAAATGGAAATACTACTTACTTAGTCTGGGATATTTATAAGAGTTCTAAACATGCACCTCTTTTTATTGTTTGAACATGATACTGTAAGGCAAGACCCCTGCTCTGAACACAAAGGCTCAAGGCTCTACCATAAGAGGCATAAATAGTTCTTCTGCATAAAATACTGAAGCTAGATCTAATTTTCTATCCAAGATCCTCCTTGTACAGATTCAACAGCAATTCCAGAAGGACAGGAACAAATCCTGGCAGTGATGAAGTAAGGATCAGACTAGCTAAGAAGAACTGGACATGCTTTATCCATCATGCACATCCACAGCAGGGATTTTGCCAGACATAAAACGCTCTGGGGGGATATTTTAAATGGACAGTCAAGAGATAGTCTATTATGGCATTTCAAAAGCAATGGCAGCAAGATTTGGCAAGATTTTTGTTAATTAAAACCTTTCAACTCTTAGAAGTCCATATACTACTAACATAAATTCCATCACTTGGCTTTCCAACCAAGTCTCTCATCAGCTGATCAGCAATGGTTTGAGGATCTGGACAAGGCCAGCTGGAACATTCTTCCTTTTGACAGAAAATAACTATTTTGCATTATTCTAGGACTGAACTGTTTCTCCCTGTGAGCTCCCTGAGACACTGTAATAAGATATGAAAGAACCCTGCCCCACCTTTGGGCCTTTTTGTCACAGATCTCTGTTTCAAATACCAATAAAATAGTAAGATTTGCAGTTATTTTAAGCAAAGTTCCCAGTTTTCCAAGATTAACATAGTCTATGTATTGAGATATAAATTCACATGCCACCAGAGAACTGTAGAGCTGTTTTACGAACAGCTGACACTACCAAAACCATGTTCCCAAAACACAGAGAAAGAGGGACAGTCTCATTATTTGATATCATTTTGATAAATACTCTTTAATTCTCCATGAAGCCGCTCACTAGAAAAAAGCCATCCAACAAGTCCTGTGAGGAGCAGCTGGGGGGGCTCAGCCTGGGGAAAAGGAGGCTCAGGGGGGACCTCTTCACTCTCTACAACTCCCTGACAGAAGAGTGGAGCCAGGTGGGGGTCAGGCTCTGCTTCCAAGTGACCATCAACAGGACAAGAGGAAATGACCTCAAGGTGCACCAGGGGAGATTTACTTTGGATATTAGGAAAGCTTTTCTTCATGGAAAGGCTTGTCAAGCACTGGCACAGCTGCCCAGGGCAGTTGGTAGAGCCACCATCCCTGGAGGGATTTAAAAGACATGTAGATGTGGCACGTGGGGACACGGGTTAGTGGTGGCCTTTGCAGTGCTGGGGGAATGGTTGGACTCCATGATCTTAAAGGTCTTTTCCAATCAAAACAATTCCATTATTCTATTTTTTACTACATGCAGTTGTGTCATTCATCTGACTTTCAACTGACGTGCATTTATTTGAGGACAAGCCCTGGAACAAGTTGCCCATTAAATTGTCTTGTCAGGATGTGTGACAGCTGGACAGATGTGAACACCCCCCAGACAGCCAGGACTGGGTTTAAACTGGAGTTCACCCAAGGAAATCTCACAACAGCAATTTGGCACCTGGCCAAGTTTTACCAGCAAAGTCTTAACATGTCAGTGAAGCTTCCTCAATCAGGTTATAGCTAACGCAGTTTCCTGGGGAATCCATAATTGTCCAGTGGAACAGTCTAACTCACAGAAGATTAAAGCATCCCGTTCTTACAGCTGGTCTTCCTGCATTGTTTATAAATGAGCTTCTGTCCTCTGCAGCAGCTTCAGTCTAAACAGGTTTAACACCCAGTGCTGAGCAGCTCCCTGCATTGCAGCTGAATCCTGTGAATTCCTTTGTTCCTCCCTCTGCTCAGAGGGAGGTAAGAAGACAATTTACCTCACAGGACGGCCTCGTGGAACAGCTGTTTAGCCATGACCCTGTAGCTCAGGACTGGAGATCCTGGCAACAGGGCAAAGGAGAGGAAAAGCAGCATCCTTGGGAACACTCCTGAACGCCCGGGAGCAGCAGCAGAGCAGCAGCTGCACTGCCTGCACTCAGGCACTGGGGACACTGCGAGCTGATTCCTCCTGAGTGAGAAAGCCTCACAGCATCACTGCGGAGCTCACAGCCGGGAAAGACATTTCACCTGCTTAAGCAGCAGAGGGGTCAGCCAATGCCAGCATTTACACCAAGCACCAACCTTTTCTGAGGGTATAATCACTGAAAGAAGAGGCCCTGCATTTCAGGAACTTACCCAAATCAAATGCTGTCTCTCTCTTTAGAGGGAGGGGAGAAGGAAAACTAAACTTCATGAAGAATTTAATGTTTAAAAAAAAAGCATAAACACAGGGCAAATACTGCCACCAGGAAGCTTATAAATTCTGAAGGATCTCTGTAACTCACCATTCAGATGAGAGACTAATGGAGTGCATTAGAACTTACTAAATTTATTTGAAAAGTTTCTGGAAAACTACTTTATGGACAAGTATAAAGGCACGAGGGAAATGAAAAATAAGCTCAATTGTTTCTTTTAAAAATACCTCAAGATTACATGTCCAAGCCATGGCAAATTTGACAGGAGAGATAAAAACCTACCCTCAAAATACGCCTACCAAATGGTCCATTCCCCTGCCGAGCACACCCAGGTCTGGGGGGCACAAAGGTTTGCAGAGCTTAAAAGGACAGGAAAGAACAACCTTTCTGAAAAATCAGATTTTTCACATTTGAAGGGTGTTCATTTATAATCTGTATGAAGCTTTGCCCAGCATATCCTGGAAGTGTGAGCAGAGCAGAAGGCCAGTGCTGCAGGCATTCCCTGTGGGACCAAAGGTGGGATAAGGAAAGGGGATGGTTTGAAGAGACAGCAAGTTTTAACTCCTTTCTACCACTGAACAAGTAGGTCCTTAAGAGTATGATTCATGTAGTCAGAATATTCAAGCAAAGGATTATTAATAATTAATGGAGTGTCTATTAATAATTATTTCTCTGAGCAAAAGGCTTTGCTTTACAGGCAATTCAGGACAGGGACTTTGACATAATCTTAGGCCACAACAATCCAGGGATTGGGGATAATCAGGCTGGCCTTGATGTCTCATTTCCTTATACAGACATACAATATAGTTACATTAATATATATTAAAATAAGTTGCTGAATTTTAAGTAGCATTTAGCAGTTCTCTAAAATACCCATGGAACTTCCCTCACTAGGACACAGGGAGAAGAGACTGGGAAGGAATGAAAGCCCTTTAAAAGGAATAACCACAAATTCATCTGGAAGAATAAATGCAGAGGAAGTGGGGGGGAAAAATCCCAACCAAACAACGACTCACAAACAAACAAAAGCAAAAATAAACCCCACCCCAAAATACACTGACCAACCACAAGGTAGGCCTTGGAAGTCAGAAACAAAAGTTACCACTCCGAGTCAGAACTTGCTAACAAGAAGTTCATTATCCATGGAAACAGAAAAAGTACATGGGAAACCCACTATAATACATCTGAAATTGAATCTGAGAGTGCATTCAAAGGAAAAATAAGATTCACAAAGTAAGTGCTGAAGACATCATATCCACTAACTGCAGAGAATTAGAAATCTCTCATCAGATCAGAAACCCCAGAGATTTTTTTTTAACAGTACAAAATACATGATGGATCATTTGATGTCAGAATGAAAAGCACAGAACTAAATATATGGAAAAAAAATAACTGTATGCCTGACTTCTGAACAAATTTTAAAGGAAAGAATGAATCAAAGGCACCAAAGTCAATGGAAAATGACAGAAAAACATGTGTAGCAGAGATTGTGCCAAACTGCTCTATTTAACAAAGTAATAGTTCCTAGAAAAAATAAATGGAGTAGGTCTAATCTGTTTGAATTATAGGTAGCATTACACAGGAAATGGATAAAGTAGATGGAGATTAACAAAACGGAGATTAACAAAATTTATATTTTAAATATGTAACTACCATTCAGTTTATTCTCAGGAAAGCTACAGAACTATAAATGCCATTCTAATAAAGCCGTGGTGAGACCTTATATGGAAGATGGCATTTGCACTGATAAAAACTTGCATGGAAAACATCATTTCTTGTGGCTGTAGCAGATAACAGATGGGTAGAAGAGCTACTTAATCTAGAGGAAAATGTTGCCACAAAACCATGTGTCTCTAAGTTTTCCACAGCCAGCCAGGCTGGAGGCCAGTAGATATCACAGAACCAGATTTTACAACTGCTGCTCAGCAGGAAAGAAGATAGCTGGCAATTTAATTAACATGAAGATGGAGTGTGACAGGGTTATAAAAGCATGATTTCCTGTAACAAGCAGGGACTGAACTAAATGACCCACCGAGTCTCTCCCTTCAGTCTTCAGGCACATTCACGCAGTGCAAAGTGCATTCAGGTGCATCCTTGTCCACAAGCATTCCATTATTTTACTGATAATTACTGCTGTTTAGTACCAAGGTGCCTGGATGGCCCAGAGTCAGTGGGAACCAACTGAAAACCCTTTTGTTCAATCAGCCTGTTACGAAGCCTCCTCAGCATCAGCAAGAATTTTGTCTTAGAATCCAAAGAAACTGGAGCAAGTCCACTTACTTGTACTTTATGTCCAAAAATTTCAAAGAATAACTTCAAATCGATTTTATGTCCTCCCACATTTGATATGGGAGTCTGTCTTACCAGGCATATGTGAGAATCCATCTTCCTTACGGAAGTCATGCCTACATTTAACCTATATATAGTCCACAGGCACTCTGCCTTCAGAGTCCAAAAGGCTTAGAATCCCTGCCATCAGAACATGTCACTGCAGCATATGTAGACACAAATAAAATACGGATCCAGAGACCAACTCCTGGTGCTGCAAACACCAGAGCCTCGAGGTTATTGAGTGATGAGCAGCATTGCAGCTCAAAGCCTGGTAAGGTCACACACGGGGACTTTCTGACTTGTCCTATCAGGAGCCGCTCGGTTCATCAGATACAGACACCAAGCAGGGCAGGAATGATCTGCAGGACACTCTGCTGCCTTTCTGCAGCAGGGAGACACAAAATAACTAAGAACCCATCAGATCCACTCTGATCTCAGTCAATGTAGTCACCCCTGGCCTCAAACACGCCTGAATTCACACGTCCTCTGACCAGAGCCGAAAAGTCTTCTCAAGGTCTCCCATCCCCAATCATTCCATGTGTCAAAAATGGACTAAACTCTCTCCTGCTTAAAATTAGCCTATATTTCATTGCATATTGGAAAACAGGATTAAAAATTAACATTTAAAAAAAAAAAAAGGAAAGAATACCTACACATTTACATTTCTTGATCTTTGTGGAACACAGAAATTTTAAGCCTTTGCACTGCTATGACCAAGGAAGACACACAAATGCTGTTTTAACACTGGCCAGATAAAAAGCTGATTGTGTTCTGAGCTGGGACAGCTTCCACTGCTATTCGGATATGCAAGACTGGAATATCAGACACTGCAATAACTGCATTAGCCCAGTAACATCATTTAGTCTTTTCATACCACTGTCCCAAGCATTCAGTCCAGTGGTACCATCTGGAGCTCAGAAATCTTCCTCAAAACATGGTGTTGCTTATTACCCTGGAGGAAGGCTCTTCTGTATCGAAATCATTTCTAGATAAGCTCAGTGTGGACTCAGTTGCTTTTCCCAGTATCATGGATGCCCACATCAATATAGGTGTTCCTCTCCAGAAATGAATATTCAAAGCCAGAGGGAAACAAAACACTACCCCACAAAGTATTAGGATGAAAATCATAACATTCTCATAAATGAACACACCAGTTTGTGTGACAGATTCATATCCCACTGGTCAGAGCACAAAGTCTAAGCAGAGGGCAGTAGCATTCCTATGGCAGCTTCCATAAAGTCACTGAATGGCTTTCCAGTCCTGGAACTCCTCTTCCTCCTCCCACTCCATACCACAGGGATGACACCTCAACCAACACTGGCACTGCTTTGTGGTACAAAGCAAACCCTGGAAAGAGTAGTTTATTTTTCCATGACAATAATGCAATGTGCAACCAAACACACACCAAGAATCCGAGAGATTATTGCCATGAAAATGCATTAAAGATCACTTTGATGTGCTTAAAACTTAACAAGAAGAAACCACAACATCCAAAAATCTTCATTTTGAGTAAAAATCAAGGACTCATTACAGTCAATGCTAACAGTAAAACTACTGTGAGCAGATACTCTGAGTATCCAATTGTCACTAACACAAGAAAATCTCTCTTTTCCCTTGGAAAGCTCTTAGGCAAAAGTTTTTGTTCAGGAATAGTCTGACTTCCCAATGGACAAAGATAAGGATCCATCAACTCGAAAAGGCAAGCCAGGTCTTATTTTGAGTCACAGTACTGACCTTGAGTAGTTTTGCTAATCAACGGAGCTACTTCTGAGGGAAGACTCAGACTGGTGAGGGTTTGACTCTTGCTCAAGGTTATGGAATGGATTTTAAAAGAAAGAGAGAAAAAGAATCTAATCCTTGCAGCAAGTTTTAATCTTCAAACAGCTACAGAGCACACTGAACCTGAAATGTAGCTCTTCATCCAAAAGACTGAGAGATTAACAATGCTTTAAAGGAAAAAGGCTTTTTTCTGCACCTGCTGTTGAAATGTTCCAAATCCCACTACGATAACCAATTTACTCATTTTGCTACTGCAGCATTTGGGTGCAAAACCCGAATATTTGATCAAAGCCTAAGTTATAAGGGTCAGCAATTCTCCAGTGCCTCTCAGAACTCCTACGGTATCTCCACAAGAACATCCAGAATTCTTCTGAGCTCGCTTCAAACACGGCAACAGATGGAAATGTGCTCGTGGATCCAGCACCGGTCAGCGGTGCAACTGCTCCCGAATACTCCCCACCAGCAGGAGGCCTTTGTGCCCAAAGCTTTGCCGTGGGGAAGCACTGTGAGAACACTCCCCAGTCTGCTGTTGGCAGGAACACTCGGACTGGTTTGAACTTCGCTCCCCAGCTGCACAACCAACAGCCCTTTCCAGATTCAGCTGCGCTAAAGAAGTCACTGATCTCACTTCCAGTCACCATCCCCTCCATCTGCCAGTTAAAACTGCTCCTCCAAGCCTCCCCCCAATACATGTTTCTATGTGACAGAATAAGAGACCTACATCTTACATGGCTAAAAGTTGGGAAATTCATCCCAACAACAGCTCATTTACAGACCAGAGGAGGTGAAAGACGGAATGAACCAAAAAGTCAAGGCTGTGACAACATGATAGCCTCTTTCACAAGGGCAGGTATTTGCCAGGAGTGCATCTGTTCATGTCCTGCTTCACGGTAATGTGAATTAAAATGCTTTAGCTGGACACCTACAGAGAGCTGTCACACCTCTGCCCTTGCACTGAAAAAAACCACAAAACTCAGCACCAGACTTCTGCTAAACCAAACCCAACAATGACACCTTCTGCATTTACGCCTTTTAGAGGGTATTTTTTGACCCAGTAATGCAAGTTATCCAAAACTTTGCTTTCAAAACGAAGGAGCAACTATGCTGTGCTGTTTAGCCATAGCTTTAATGACATTTAGGACACTTGTCCTGACAAATTTCAGCCTTCAGACCATTGTATCCACCGCGGGACAAAGAGCTTTCACACATGGCAGTGCCAGCTTGCTAATAAACCTGGGGAGGGGGCAGAGGAGAGAGCTCAGTGTTCAGTAAAGAACAGAATTCCATTTTATACACAAATTTGAGTTACGGATTAAAGAATAATAAGAATTGATGTTGGGAAGGAGATAAAAGAACAGAAAATTAGCAGCAGATGAAAAAAGAGAGATGAACAATGTAGAATAAAAGTGTTTAAGCAGAAACCACTGGCTGCAAAGACATAATGGCCCTAAGAGATAATGGTCTTAGGAGATAATGGCCCATTCCCTTACAGATATCCAAGATAAAGAGCAGAAAAGAAACCCTGGAATAAGCATTCCACAGGCATCCCACTTGGCTGCAGCAGTCTGGATAGGAACATACAATAACCAAATTTAATATTCTTGGAAATTTAATTCTCTATGTTGGAGAAGAGTGCATATCATAAAGTGACACGTTGACAGGATTCTCACAATACATGCACTGAACTGCAGGAGACTCACACACACACAAGAGTAGCAGTGCAGGCTGTTCTGTAATTAAGGCTGCTGCACTTCCATAAATCTGGTTTCAGACATTCTTTCCTCTAAAGCACTCCTTCAAAAAGTTACGAAATCAAAATGAGATTACAGGCAGGCCATAAGTGACGTTTTCCCAACAATAGTCAATCATAATCCGTTCCTGACTTAACGATCTCCTAGAAACAGAGCTTCCCAACACCACCTTCAAAAAATCTCTTAACATTGTTACACAGCATATCAGCCCATCACCTCGGAGAAAAGTCAACGAAGAAACACAAAGAAACATATAAAACCTCCTTTAATGGGCTTGCAAAGATGCTTCCCATCATCCAGAGTGAGCACCACATTAAGGCATTCCCAGCGATCCCTCTTGCCTAAGGAATACGATGTGAATGACCTTATTATCCAGGTCTTGCCTCGCCAAACGACTCATCTTTCCATCACTAAAAGGCGCAGTTTGGAATGCAGTGGCCAACAAAAAAACCCCCTGGGTCATTCCTATCTGGCCACTACCAGGTGGGATGGCCCCGGGAAAGATGCCACTAGGAGCCTGACAGCGCTGCCAGCACTTCTGCAGTCCTTGAGCCCAGCGGTGCCAGGATTACGGGATGCTCTCCCACTCCCATGGAAAGCTCCTCAGCTGTCACACCCCCGAATTCCAGCACTTCGCATTTACCGGCTGCTGCTTAACTCTGCCCGCACCTGTGAAACGAGAACCCGGGTGTGCCGAACAATTTCAGGGCCAATACACTTCAGCTGATCGGGGCACCCAAAGCTGTTATTTTTATGCAGATGGTAGAAGTTGGAGCGCCGAGCTGTCCGGCTCACCAAACTGAGCCACGCTGTCAATACATACGAAAATATGTTTATAAAAATGCACTGTATAGCACATTGCAGCCACGTCGAAGTTTATACTGATCCATTACCTGCCGACTCCCTCGCTGCGAACAGGGTGTCAGACGGCCCATTTTCCCCGGAGTCCCCGCAAATGCAACTGTATCAACTACTTTTAAAAGCCTGGAACACAGCACCTGGAAACTTCAAACATGTCATTGTATTTAAAAAAAAAAAATACGGCGCTACATCTCCTAAAGTCAAATTAACTCCGGGGAGAGGTAAACGCGTGACAATGGTGATACAAAGACACGGACTTGAATTAACAGAGGCTACTGTAGCAAAGTGACAGCACCTTTCAACTGAAAGAGCCCAAAACTCTGGGATTTGTGTGTCACACCCAGAGCTGTGCCCAAAGCACCCGACCTGGGACGGTTTAAGCAGTTTCACAGACAGACTTTAAGCAAGAAATACAAAGCAGAATTACGGTGTAAGGCAAATATACTGAAACATGACAAGAAATGAAACCCAAAAACTTAACATAAGCTAAAAGAAGAAAAAAAGACATAGTCAGAATTGTGCTTAAGAGGAGAAAGAGCAAAGTAGTTGTAGCAGTCCTCTCAAATTTTCCTTTATTCCTCTTAACAGAGACACAAAATTAAAATATAAACAGAGGACCACTGCAACAGATTAGAGTGACTGAGCCTTCCCAAATCTTTAACAAATATTTTCTGGAAAACTGCTACCAAACATAACCCAGTACACTGCACATCCCTCAAAAATACTGGTATTTAGTCCATTTAGTCACTCCTAAGAAAAGTAGTAGTTGATCTTGATAGCAAATTACAATTTGTCAAATAAAAAATGACTGAGCAATGCAATTACAAATACTACAATTTTCATCTTCCAAGATTTAAAAAGACACGAGTGTTGAGATTATCTTTACCAGTGGTACTTCTTTAAATTGAGGGGTACAATCTATAAATTCCTAGAAAAAAACTCAACCACTTGACATCACAGTACTTGCTGTGGAAAAAATGCTTAAAATTAAGTGTATGCCAGTACTACAATATCTTCCAGCCAATGGAAGACTGTCGAAAAAACAGTGTTTCCACTGGCATGTTTCTCCTGAAGAGCAAACTATTTGAATATTTTGAAAAATAATTTCAGAACTTCATTGGGGCTTTCACTTCGACGCTAAATACATATTCCTAATCTAACATTCACAAGACATACTGCCCTGTAAGATTGCTCCTAAACGTTCAGGCAAAAAGCAAGGTTCCAAAGACACCACTCCTTGTAGAAGACAAGACATGAAAAAGCAACGCCGTTAAAACCTGCAGGTGAACGTCTCAGTGCAAAAGGGCCAATGTCAGACACTGCAAGGGAAAAAAACCCACCACGTTCCCTCTTCTGCATGGAGCACACAAGACGTCTCTTCGGGTTAATGAGAAGGGGGCACCAAAATTAAAAATTAAGACTATTAACAAACCCACCTCAGAACACCAAACACTACAGGAGGCTGGACTGCCTGGCCGTGCCCCCTGAGCAAAGTGTGCACCGCTCTTTTGGTTTGTTTTTTGTTTGCTTTTTTTTTTCCCCTCATCACCTTCCTAATCCAGCTTTCTACACACATCACACAAATCCACCAACATGTAGGTTGTGTGCAAATCTCCTAAGGTGAATAATCCGAATAACTCTTAGGCGCCATGCAAGAAACAGCGATGCCTCGCTCCTTTTTCTGTCTCATCCCGTCTTCCTCATAAAGTGAAACCCTCCAGTGCCGAAAACTCTTTTTAAAAACGTTATTAACAGACGGTAAAAACCCAGCCTGTGACGTAGTTTGCTCCCGAGTCCGCTCACACTTTAGATTATAACATGGTAGATACATCCACACGCAGCATTGCCCAACATGCAGCAGGAATACAAAAAAAAAATTAAATAATAAATAAAATATTAATCCATAACGCACGGCCAGCGCCGTGTGCCGCTCCCCGGCCAGCCCGGGCTATATGAGGGCAGGGAGAGGGCCGGGCCGTGCCCGCCCGGGCCGCGAC
>JAYRBT010000181.1:6301840-6366981 GCA_036023395.1 Myiotriccus ornatus
CCGCGACCCCCGCCCGGGCCGCGCCGCCGCTCCCCGAGCGCTGCCCCCGCTCTGCGCACTGCGGCCGCGGCCCCCCCGCCCTCGCCGCCTCCCTCAGCGCACCGCGACCCCCGCCCGCGCCCGCGCCTTCGCCGGCGGCCCCGCGGGCTCCTCACCGGGCCGGAGCGCTCCTCCCCCGGCCCCTTCCCGGCTCGCTGCCGCGCCGCGGCGCCCGGCGGGCGGCTCCTCTGCTCGCACCCGCGGGGCGCCGATCGCAGCGCCGAGCGCCGCCCGGGCTCCTCCTGCCGCTGCCGCCGCGGCGGGGAGGGGGGCCCCGCCCCCGCCGGCCGCCGCCGCCAATGGCCGCGCGGAACGCCGATGATGGGCAGCCGCGCGGGCCAATGAGCGGCGCGCCGCCCTCCACAGGCTCTGCCGCGGAGTGGTGCCGCTGGGCGCTGACGCGAGGGAGAGCCCGCCCGGAGCGCACTGGCCAATGGGAGGGCTCCGCCGCCTTGACGGACAGCAGCGAGAACCAATGAGGAGCGCGAACCGGCACCGCAAGGCCCGCCCGCTGCGCGCCGCCCATGGCGGCGGGCGGACGGGGCGATCCCGCCGCTGTGGCGGCGCGGGGTCCGTGTGCTCCCTGCGCCCTCCGGCCGCTCCCCTTCACCCGCGTCCCTCCCCTCTCGCCGGGTGCGCGGTCTATTCTGAGCAGCAGCGCCCTGACCCAGCCGGGTGCCCCCGCCAATCCTCCCGCACCGCGGCGGGGCAGGCTGGGAGCTGTAGTCGGGGCTTGCCCTCTCCCCTCCTCGTTCTCCCGGCGCCTCGCCCCGGCTCTCAACGCTCTTACCTACGCCGAGAGCCGGCGGGGTGAGCCCCGTGCAGCCGGGCCCTCAGCGCCATCCCCGCTCCCCCCTCCCGCCCCTGCGCTCCCTCAGCCCGCCCGCGCCCCCCATCCCGGCGGGGCAGCGGCCGGGGCGAGGCAGCGCCGGGCGGGAGTACGATCTATAGCTCGCTCGCGGGGCAGCGGGGCGGGGCAAGGGGAGAAGGGATGGGGAAGGCAGGGAAAAAAAAACCAAAAAAAACCAAAAAAACAAGGGAAAAGCGGTTCCCGGGCCCCAAAGCGCTTCCCGTCCGTGACCCCCCGGCCGTGCGTCACTTCCCGGCGGCCGTTCGAGCGCGGAGCCCGCGCGGTGAGGGGGCCGGGGCGAGCTGCGGGCTACCGGGGCCGAGCTGCGGGCTACCGGGGGCCAGCTGCCGGGGGCGAGCTGCGGGCTACCGGGGGCGAGCTGCGAGCTGCCGGGGGCGAGCTGCCCGCTGGCTCCTCGTCCGCCCGGCGCCTGTGCCGGGGGATCCCCTGGCTGCGTTCCGGTGTGCCGGTGCCCGCTCACCGCAGGTAGCTCTGCGACTGCAGCTGCGGGGAGTTGCGTAAGTAAAATCAAAAAAAAAAACTCGCCTCCGGGCAGGTGTGGAGGTGTCTTGTTTTCCTCAAGCTCGACACGCCGGCCTGTGGAAAAACTGTTCTGTGCTCTGATTTGCTTTTTGATGCTGTGTTCTGTTGGCTCGGGTGGATGTTCAGTTCTTTATTATCCCGCTGGTGGCTCCTCAGGACAAAGAGAAGGAGCTGCTGGAGAGGGTCCAGCAGAGGCCACCGAGATGGTGAGGGGTCTGGAGCATCTCTCTTGTGAGAGAGACTGCGGGAGCTGGGGCTGTTTAGTCTGGAGAAGAGAAGGCCGAGAGAGGATGTCATTAATACATATAAATATCCCAAACGTGGATGCCAAGAGAACAGTGCCAGGCTCTTTTCAGTGGAGCCCAGCGACGGGATGAGGAGCAGTGGCCATAAACCAAAACAAAAAGTTTCACCTCAGCATGAGGAAGAACTTCTTTACATTGGCAGAGCACTGGGAGGTTGTGGAGTCTCCCTCTCTGGAGACATTCCAAACCCACCTGGATGTGTTCCTGTGTCACCTGCTCCAGGTGACCCTGGCTTGGCAGGGGCGTTGGACTGGGTGATCTCCAGAAGCCCCTTCCAACCCTGACAATTCTGTAATTCTGTGCAATGGCTGATTAATCAATCAGCCAAGGTCCCATGATGTTCTTTGAGCCTGGAATTCCTTTTACTGAACACACAGTCATGGAGCAGTTAAGGCCATCAGGTGGAAATTTATGAAGCAAAACCCTTAATGGAAAGACTTGTTTGTTTTAAGCATCTGCTGCTGAGCTGCATTAGAAAGATATTCTTAGTGATCCTAAAAAAAAAACAAAAAACCAGTGGGCTTATATTATGTAATCAGCTTGTGTTGACAAACAGCTACTGGAAAACTTAAAATAGTCCTTGAAGTTGTCATCAGTCTTGCATCCAACCTTCCAGCACAGAAACATGTCACCTGGGGTAATATCCTCAGCAAGCTGGGTTTCAGTTGCTGCCTCCAGAAGGATGAGAGTCTGTAATGAAATGCAGTATAGCATTAAAAGTGACAGGAAGATTTCCAAGGTTGGGTTTTTTTTTAAAAATTTTATTCTACTAGTATTTGCACTGCCCTTATCCCTCAGTAGTTACTTACTTTTCCATATCACTTATGATTCTTTCAACCTAATAGAAGTTGGAGCACACTACATGGAAACATTGCTGGTGTTTCTCTCATGTATAAACAGTTTACTCACTTGAATTAAAAAAAAATGTGTTCCAGGTTTGCTTAAAAGTTCGAGGGACATTCTCAAAAGTTTTCTTGGAAATTACAATTACTGCACAAATATGTTTATAAAACCTAGTCTCTTTTAATTTAGTATTGAAAGATAGTGTGAACTGGACTGTATCAAATAGTTTTTAGGTGCATTGTTGGAGAGCCCCTTCAAAAGAACTTCAGCAGACTGGAAAGGTAAGACTCACCTTTATGAAACTCATGGTGACTCAGATCAAATAGTTGCATTTTTCCTGGTCTTCACAAATCCTCCACTTCATGAGTTTTACTGAGTTTTATGCCCTATGAATGAATTCTGCTGTAGGTCCATGAGTCCTCCTTGTTCCTCCTTTTAAAAGCTGGGATCATTTACCACTAGCTAGTGCTGAGATACTTAAGCAATTTTAGATAACTAGTTATTGGGTTTATCAATTGAGCTATTTCATCCTTGATGTCCTTTAAAACACTGGAATAAATACTATGCAGTTTGGGGTTTTTTAACTCATGAAACTTGTGCAGCTGAGTGAAAAGCTGGGTCTCCACTCCAAACCTTTTAGGTTTGTTTTGTGTGGAAAGATGCAAGTTCCAGAGCTTGTGATCTAGAGAAGCAGGAAGGGCAATAGGATGGATGTTACAACAAATTAGGGACACAGGAACAAATGAAATATTGTAGTTAAAGAATATATGCATTAGTCTAACTCTCTTCCCTGAGATCTTCTGAGACTGCAATGGGTAGAACAGCAACAGATACAAACTGGTCTTCTGCTACACTGACTAAATTTTTGTTTAAGAAAAGGCTAATTTTATTTCTTGGCGTTACCGCAGTGCTGTCTATAATTGACTGTCTCAAAACAAAACATAAATGACCACCAGTGCCAAAGTCATTGTGTATGGTTTTGTAATAGTCGTTGTTCTTTAATTAATCACCTAGTCCATAATTATTCACTATCATTTGTTTAATTATTCACCTAGTAACAAACTAAACCAAAAATTATAACCATCTGGTAGTTAGTGCTTTCTGTGTTGCTGCCTGATGGATCTGCAAAGTCAGTTTTAACCTCGTTAATGACTGATGGAGAAACATTTTTCATGGTAGTATTGTTGTGTACTGATGACTAATCTGTGCCTCCTCTAATTCAGATTTATGCTTCTGAAGGTGCTCTGTTCCTATTCAGTGTCTCCATGAAAGGATCTTGTCATGATCTCCTTCACCAGCGAGTTAATTGTGTTACCGTTTCATTCTCAGATTGTCACTCACAACAAGCTGTGGAGCAAAGCTGATCACAAAGTGTATCATTATCTGTGCTTTTATAGAATAGAGAATTCTCACAGAAAATGAGTCACAAATTTCCTTTGGAGGTGAATCACAGAGCTGAGTGTTGAACAGGTTTGTTGGGTCCACCAATCCTGCAGCGTTCGTGTCCAAGCTTGGCTCTCCAGAAATGTTTGGTGTTTGTTTTTTTTCACCGCCAGTCTTGAAGTACCTTAATCAACTTTTAAAAGAATTAAACACTCTCTGGAAAATATTGTGATAGAACTATTGAAGGGATTATGATTGCTTTCCCAACAGTTAGAGCTGAAACATTTCTGTTTGCTCAACTGAGAGCTGAAGTGGGTGTTGACTGCAGCTTTATGAGTTGTGTGAAATGCATCTCTTGGGCAAGGCAGAGGCTTTCCATCCCCTGTTAAACAAAGTTCAGTGCTGGACATGCCTTGGTGCTGATCACAGTACTTGCATCTGCTGCTGAACATTCCAGAGGCCCAGGGCATGAGAATATTGCTTCTTTAAAGATACATGAAAGATTCCACTTGAAAAATTGGGGAGGAAAAATTGCCCCGGTCAATAATGCAGTTCCACCCCGATGGCACAGAATGCCTGGTTTGCAAAAGAGGTCTGGATTTCCTTTCTCTGTAACTGGTTATTTCATTGACATTCAGAAGGATACCTCTTCTAGAATATGCCTCTTGGAGAAGATTATCTAGCAGCTAAGTAGTTTAACACAGAACAGAACAAAATCCACAGCTATGGTAAATACAACCCTTATGCCTCAACTTTGAGTGTTGATCCGTATTTCAAATTTAAATCCACTCTGTTCCCTCCCTGCCCAGCAGAACGGGACATCCAAGCAGCTGTGGTTACACACCCCTTCGTTGCAGAGGTGGTAATGGATGCCCAGGAAGGGATGCAGGAACGAACTGGAAGTTCTCCAGTTCAGTTCTTTCACAGTGAGAATGTCATGGAACTTGCCTGGAGGCTCATGCACAGCACTTCCTTCACATTGCCCTGACTGTCTGTGATGTGTATCTTGATAGACGTGCCTGTAATTCATCCTATGACCTGAAGAAAGCACTTACTCATTTTCTGTCTGCCTGGATGTCATTAGTCTGACTGGCAATGCTGCTGACAGATCTTTCAAAATCCTCATTTTTCGATGTTTCTGCAAGAGTTAATGGATTTCCAGAACATTCAGGTCCTGTCCTTTTCCCATTGTTGTCAACAGTACTGGCAGTTCCTTTTTATTTTTCTCCAGATGTGGCAAATTCCCAATAGCTTATATTTGCTGTGCTCTGTCCTTTCCCTTTTTCTTTGTGTCTCCCTGATTTTAAGACAATATTAACTGTCCAACAAGACAGGACCTGGCTGACTGGGACACGTGGGAGGTGCAGAGCAGGAGGTCAGTGAATCTCACTCTGGAATCTCCACTCCACACCATGGGTAGGGAGCTCCATGTGCTATGACCAAGATGCCACTGGGATAAGTTCTGTGGAGAGGGGTCTCCTGGGAACTGAGATCTCCCACTGGTCTTGGAAAATGTCCTGTGCTCATCCTACTGGAAGTATTTTTCAATTTTAGTCTCAAGTGGGAGATGGAGTGTTGGAAAAGGGAGTTGAGGTGGAACAACCATTTGCAGTGTCCCCAGGTGTGTCCTACCCTGTGTGCAGTGTCAAACAGCAGGTTCCTCAGTCCTGCAGGTCCTTAAGAGAACGACCATTTAGCTCAGCATGTTCCTGCTGGGAATGTCGTGACTCAGCCCACACGTTTTTTTTCTGGCTTCTTTCGAGTTGCTTCTGAAATAAGTCAGGATCAAAAACCCCGAGTGCACCCTGGTCAGGGTGTTGCTCTCAAACCTGGAGATGCTGTTAACAGGGCAGGGACTGGATTTTGGCTGCTGTTCCTTGTTCCTATGGTGATCCAGCTCCTCACACAGGCTTTGAATCCAAAATAAGTAATGTTTTGATGTAAAGGTTTGCTGCTTTCCTCATGTTCAGTCAGGGCATGGCTGCTGAGCTTTCTAACCTCTTGGTTGCCCATTTAAAGTCTATTCAAGTTAGAAGAGCGTTAAAAATATTTCTTCTCTGACCCTGTCCCTTGGACAGAAATGAATGAAGAATCCACGTTTTTCATCCGAAGCACACTATGAGAAATGTTATTGGTTGGTTCTGTGGCTCAGTATTGTTTCTTTCTGAGGGAAATAAAATTCCTTACTGTTTGTTTTATATTATTATTTTTTATTCTTTTTTTTCCCCCTTCCCCCAAAGTGGGCGTATTTTCCCCTTTTTTTCTAATTTATTAAACATTTTAGAGGACTGTTAGTTCCATCCTCAGAAGGTTAAACAGCCTATTTTTTTTCCTAGAACTCTTCTGAAAAATGTTTGCTAAGAGAGTTCCATTTCAGTGCCCATGAGCGAGCACTGTTTGAATGGCCAGTAACTTTGTCATGAACAGGAAACTTCCTTACGTAATTATTTCACATTCTAAAGGAAGTGATACACCCTGACCTCTTCACCTTAGAATATTTCACCGCTGCTGAGGTGGTGGACTCTTCCTCCAGCACGTGCATTATTTTGTGCTTTCCAGAGACAATGCTCAAGACTCGAGGAAAGCCGTGTAGATACTGAATATTTTGAGATGAAATGATTAGTATTGTTCCACGAAGCTTTGTTTTTTAATGCCTTGCAGACCTGTCTGGCAGGTAAAACATCTTTTTGTCTTGTTTGTTTTCTCTTGTTTCCCTCAGGTTCACCATGAATGCACTCCAGGAAACACCATCACTTGAAGCTTCCCATTCAGAAGATGTTGATGCTAAGCTGGCCTTTCTACCTGAAAGACTGAGAAAGAAGCTGCTTCCTTTTCAGGAAAAAGGCATCATATTTGCACTTCAGAGAAGTGGCAGGTAAAGTCCTTGTTGTACCACATGCTAAAAGTAATTATTTGAGGTGCACAGAAGTTAATTTTTATTTATTCAATACCAGCAGCTCTTAGCTGAGATGTTACAGAAATCTTTCATAACTATAAGGTAATGTGGTTTAAAATGAGGAGTTGTGGGATTTTTTTCCACAGAGGATGAAGAAATGTTTAATAATGCATTCTGCAAAAGAGAATTGTAGTACCAAAGTTCTCCTCATGTAAAAGGACGTTGACATCACAATTTTTGCTATGTTAATAGAGAATCCTTAAAATAAGTTAATTCACATTTGATTCTTCAGTTCTTAATGGCGTGGTAGAGCTGTTAAGGGAGTGACTAACAGATCCTGATGCATCTGTGTTAATTCTGTTTTAAACTTGGTGCCATCCTGGCACGGAACCAGGGTGTTCTGGAGCTCCCTGAGCAGAGCAGAAGGAGCCCTGCAGAGAGCTCAGCCAGCGCAGCAGCTGATAGGGAGGCATTCAACAGTTAAGTACCTGATAAATAACAAAAAAATGGTTTGTGCAGCACAGGCTGGAAATATTTTGCTGAGTAAGAGCCTATTGCTGAGCTACACGGACAAAGGGGAGGGAGGGAAGTGCCATTTCCACATTTATAGAATTTAGGGAACGCAGGCAATTGCAGCCTAAAGCCATGAAACTACTGTGTGCTGTGCTTGTGGGAAGGGGTGGTGTTTGAGAGGTCTGGCACCAGGGGAATTACAGTGGAGGAGGTGGTAAAGAAGGATGAAGGTAGTTTCTGATCATTTTATCATCTCACTTAGAACAAGAGGCTCAGGGCCTAAATTTGAATGTAATAAATGGAAAGCCCTTGGCTACCATGTCTCACCTGATCTGATTTTAATAAGGGGAAGTGGAGTTTATAGAATATGCAGTGGAGGTACATTTGCATATGCAAACAGGGAAATAGCAGAAGCCATTAACATTGAAGAAACTATACACATTTAATTAGTGTAGGCTAGTGGATGTATTTGAAAGAGGCATTATCTTTTGCAGCCTATTATATAATGTAGAGGTTTGTCAGGAAGCAGCTTAACTGTAGGACTAGATCCATTTTAATCAGATATTTCTTTATTCTCTTTGTTGAAGAAGTAACAATAAGTAATCTGAAAAGGTTTGGAATTAGGCTGATGACTCTGTCAAGGAGGGAATGATAGGAGTTTCATTAGGGTTATGGGGTTTATGTTTGTTTTCTTTTTTTTTCTTGAAGCTCTTCACTAACAAGATTTTTGTATAATCTGGCCCTGATGGTTTTGATGTGGCCTGCACATGGAAATATGTTCATCATGACTGCAAGAAACCTCATTCCTTGGCACCCCGAGTCGTGTGTTTTAGTTGGGTCAAACTGGAGCGTCGTGTGCACACTCTCAGCCAGCTTCTATCAGAAGTAAAATGTGTTAAGTCAGACTTTCCCGAGGAGTGTTTTTCAATCTGTCCCTTGCTCCTGCAGATCTATTTCTCTTCCTGTCCCAAACCAGAGAGCAAAAGCCTCTGGTGCTTGCAGCTGAATTTTCTCATTAGTTTGGGAGCCCCTGGCTCACCCAAGTCTTTCCCTTTTGTGTACTCCATAATGATTTAAACCCTTTTTCAGTATCCCCAGTGGTATATTTTAGCAGGGTCTGGTGCTTTCCTCTACAAATGTCTTTTCTAGTTTTAAAAAATATATAAACACAGGTCTTGCAGTCAGCAATATTGGCATCCGAGCTCATGTCTCTTCTCTGCCCCAGGCTAATGCCCTGCTTGCAGTCATCACTTAATCCAGGCTTTGCTGGAGTGCAAGGAAACTGGTGTAGAGCAAGTGCTCTCCTGTTGGCTGAAGAGATTCAATTAATCTTATCTTAGGTTAGACAAAGCACCCAGCCTGAAAAAGGAGCTTATTATTAGAACAAACTTTTATTTCTTGCATGGCTGGGAGTGAACTGTTAATTCCCTTGTCTGTTCCCAGGGGATTCAATAAATATACTGGTGTGGTTTGCCCTTTTGCTTCATTAGTAAATGAATCAAAGGCTTTTTCAGTAGGTGCTCCAAAGCCTCATCTGGACTGACAGACACTGCCCAACCCTTTTCTAGGAATTGGTAACCCTAGAGCCAACAAGGCAGTGTTTGGTTCAATGTATGCTAAGTTACTTTTTACCTCACAAACACGTCATAAGGGTAAATAACTTCAGGGCTATTTACTCCTTCCCAGAGTTTATTCTTCAGAAATGCACTTGGGAATGGCTACCTAGGGATGGATACAATATATAATCTTTATTTATAACCTCAGACATTAATGTGCAGAAAAGATGGGTGCACGTGAATTATGTCCTTGCAGACTATTTTATTTCTACGATTTTCATTCAGTAAAGTTGTAAGTTACTTTCAAACCCAGCAATAATATGTATTTATTTATTTATGTGTGCTTGAAACTGTCTCTTAAATAAAAACAACCAGCTAAGTTGTCCCTTCTAGGAACATAAACTCTTAGCAATGGGCTTAGGAAATACTGAGGAGTCACCAGGTGCTGGTGAAGAGGAGGTGGCAGTGTCCAAGCACAGTACTCTGGGAAAAGTGGTAGAAGCTTGGGCAAAATAGCCAAGTTACAGAGATACATGGGCAGATGATTGATAGTGCTGAGAAGGATTGTATCCAGTCTCATTTGAGCCCACATCTGTCTTTCAGTACTGTTAGTTTTTACTGCTGCTGTTCACTAGTGCAGCACTTGGAAACTCACAATCTCTTTTTGCCACGTTTTCTCGTTTATGCCCTCTCTTTGTAGAAGTGTGGGACATCTGTCTGGTAATACAGACAGGTTGCTCTCTATAAAATCAGAGGTGTGCTGTTTGACAACCCTTGTGCTCCTGGGTGACATGTGTTCACCATATCACTAACTGCCTTATCAGGCTTCATCATAAAAACTGTCAGCGTGGCATCTGCAAACATCGTTATTTGGCATTGCTTGCCTCGTTGATGGTATCTGCAAAAGATACCTTCAGACACACACAGCTATCTTTGCTCCTAGACATGCTGGCAGAACAATTTGTTTAAGCTGTCTTGCTTGCGGATGCAAAAGAGGATTTGGAGATACTTACCAGCCATGAAAACGAGCTTTCCAATTGTAACTGGGTGCTCAAACTGATTCACTGCACTAATCTTGTTTCCTCTGTAAGTTTTAGGGGTACAAATTAACATATATTCTGGAGTGTGGATTTTAGTTTCCCATACATGCTGGCTCAGTGTTGTTTGTTGAGTCCAGACACATTAAAAAAGGTAAATGGCCGTGGGTGGCAATATCAGGATATGCAGAGTTCACATCTGGCATTAAGAGCTGTCAGTTTTAATCAAAGGGTATTTGTTTTGTTAGGCAGTCCCTTTCTAGAGTAAGAAGTTGTGTAGTGTTTAATATTGTTTTGGTAGCAGAGTAAAGAGAACCGCTGTGACAGTGAGCTGATCAGAGAATGGAGTGTGAGTGTCCTCTATTAAAATATCAAATCAGTTGCCTGCACTTCAAAATGGTACATTTTTTCCCACTGACTATGTCTCTGATCTCTAGCAAGCCACACAGGAGAAACACATAGTTAATTCTTCGTTAATTAGAACAGGCTTTTACTTCAAAGACTTTATCAGTCTTTGTAGAAATTAATTCCCCCCTCCCACCCTCCAAGTAGACCAAAAAAACCCCGAGGTTCAAATCCAAATTCCCTCAACCCTTATGAACAGAGGCAGGTTCTTCACTGGTGATGGAGAGCACACACAGTCTGCTGAGGTTTTAGTGGCTGAACCATAGAAATTTAGCTCTTGGGCAGGAAGCAAATAGGAATGTTTAGAATTCCCAGGCACAGCCCATTGTAGGGCCAGGAATCTCTGATATGTGATATTTAAATTCTTGGGTGAATTTCCACACAAATTTCTTCAACTCTGTAGGGTGTATTAGTCACTGAGTAGTATGAAAGGTATAATTTCCACTTGAGTTGGGTGTCTAAGGGAGTCATAGATTTTGGAAGCTGATACAGGAAGAGAAAATACTTTCAGTCCCTGCACTTCTGTGCACATTTTAGTTTGTGCTGGAGCAGTGGGGCCCTTTGTCTTACACTTTTATTTAACTGTTTTTCACTTTCACTGTTAGTTTTGTCATTATTACTGAGTTTGCTTCTGATTTTTATGTTGTCTATTAATCTTTCTTTCTCCTCTACAATCCCATCGTTGCTTTCTGTCTTGCATTGCCCTTTTAAATTACCAGGGCTTTTGTTTCACTCTGCTTTTATCTTTACCATTTTCCATCCAAGGTTACTGATTGTTTTGCCTTTTCAGGGTGTTTCTTTTCTTCAGTTTCTTATCTTTGATAGTAGGTATGAATAAGAAAAGAGATTTGTCTTCCATTTTGAAGCACTGAGCAGAGTTCCATGTCCATGTATCTGCTACTGTCTGATGTTTCTGTCCTTTGTTTGAAAGGTCACAGGTTGCTGCAAGTCGATGTTGTGATTAAATGCAAGAGCAACTGCTTTTTACCATTGTCTAAATTTCTTTGTGTTTTTTCTTTCTTCTTTTTTAGAATCAGCTACATGGTTTAAAGGAGCACCTGTAAAAATATTTTACAGGCTACTGTTGAATTTTTCCCCGGTGTTATTTATTAGTATTTCTCTCCTGGGAGATATGTCAAATTTATTTTCAGTCGAATTTTACTTTGTTTCATCTGCTATAAGTCCTCACAACACTAGTTTACTTAAATGTCCTAGTTTAACTTAAACAGGAGCACACCACTTCATTCAGACAGTGAAAACATTACCCATCAATTTCTAAACAAAGAAAAGTGTAACAGAAGTGGTTGACACTGAAGTCAATTTGAATTCTTGTTATTAAACTCATGACAAAGTTGATCTTAGGGTGGAGAGCTCAGAGTTCAGAATGAAGGAGATAAATTCACAGACAGGATAAAGTTAATCATATTTTCTTTTGGAAAATCTGCTTATTCTTTTTTGGTTTTGCCACACTGATGTAGATAGAAGCCAAATTAATTAAACTTGCATGTTAGAAAATGAAATTCCCCTCAGGTTTGGGGTTTTTTTTAGTCATGTCTAGGAATATATCTTTGAAACTTTCATTTTTATTTTAATTTGTACTTGGTAGCTTGCATCAAGTGCCATCAACAAGTGTCTCCATTATTTGAGGATCTTCAGATCAGAGAGAACTGGGAATAAAAATGAAATTGTAACTTTTTTATGTGGTTTCTGTCTCTAGTTCTAGTAATTTGTGGTTAAATAGTCTGAGAGAGATATTTGAAACAAGGCACAAGTCTTTGCTAGAGTAAGAAAGAAATCTGTTTTTATTCCAATAGATTCAGCGACCCAGATTGTAAAACTATTATAATTCTGTGATGATGAGTCCTTGGACTCTGCCTAATAACAGGTGAGCAGTTGTCTGCAGTCTTAGAAAACAAGGGCAGAAGTAACCTCTGGGGAAGGAGAATGGAATGGTGATCAAACAGTTGATATATTCCAGCTCAGAGTGTCCTGTGTTTTTAAGGAAAGGTTTCTCTCTTTTTTTTTTTTTTTTAAGACATTGGTTTGTGATGTCTCAGAGAACATTTCACATCTGAGAAGTGCCAAAGAAGAGAGAGATGATTAAATGAAGCTGCTGGCTCCCAGAATGAGGCTCAGATGCAGGAAGTATGAATGAGAGACTGAGCCAAGTTCTGCAGAGCTCTCATAGCCAGGGAGGCTTGTTTGGAAGTGATGCTGGAGGAACTGGGAAGCAATTCAAGTGGGACAAAAAATGCATTGTCAGTAAGTGAATGTAGAATATAATTCAGGAGAGGAACTGTGTGGGGTTAAAAAAATAGGACTTAAGAACAGGGAAAAAAGAAATGGTAGTAACCTGAGAATTTGCCTGGGCTTGAATGTGGACTTGTAGCAGCAGGAGTGGAGTAGAAAATGCAGATTTTCAAAATACAGGGCACAATTTGTTAGAGTGGAAGAGGAGAACAAGTGAGATCGAGACAAGTGCAGGTTATAGGGTGCCAACGGTGATGGAGAGAGGGGGAAGGGGAGATGAATTTCTTGTTAGTTGTGTGCTCTGGAAGTTTGCAGTGTGAGAATCCACGAGGAATAGTCAGTGTGTTCAACTAAAAGCATCAGGGAGGGGGAAGACTGGGAGTGATCAGGTTGGAGTGTGTAAGACAAGTGGCTTTAATGCAAGTGAGAAGAAGTAAAGTCTTAAACAGGTAGGAGTCACCTTCTGACTGACTTAATGGAAGTTGGAAGGAGGGGAATAACATAAGCAGAAGGAGAAACTACCCCAAGGGTGACTGGGTAAGCAATTTAAATCCACATGTTCTCTGATGGCTTTGTGTTGTGTTGAAAGGGGGACAAGTTAGAGTAGAGGAGATAAATCAGTGTAGAAAAGATCAGCACAGCTGCTTAGTTCAGAGATACATGTCAGAAAAGAAGTGGGATATTCTGTCAACAGCTGAATGGATGGTTGTTTTGAAGTATTTGGAACGTACAAAAGTAATTTGAAGGATTGCTATGGGGGAGGAACCAAGTGTAGGAGAAAACACTGGTCTTAAGAGCTTGGGGTACTGGAGAAAAAAAAGGCACTGAGTCTGAGACACTAGTGATGAGACATTTTCTAGATAATTCTTTTCCCTATTGTGTGATTCAGCTGAGTTTACAGGAGAAAGACGTGAAGAGAGCACTCCTGCAGCTCTTCCCGTGCAGGTAAATGCAGAGGGAGAGTCACTTGGAGTGCAGGGGTCATTGGGAAAGCCATGACAAGTACCTGAATTTCATGGAAAGTCTGCATCCTAGTGAAGACCTACTGCTGCTCACAGGTGTCTCAGTCATGCCAGGTAACAGCAAGGTTAAGTTTGCAGCCTGGATTATCAGCAGTTGAAATTAGTTGATGTTACTCCAACTGTTCCAATTAGGTGAAGTCAGTTTTCCTTGCACTGAATCAGCTGGAGAACCAATTTGTCTCTGCAGCCAGTGACTGAATGGGTGAACAGTTTTCACTATCACTATTTGGAGTCTCCTTGACTGGAGTTTTTCTCAGTTAACAGTTCAATTAATGTAACCTAAAAAACCTCTTGATGTGTCTGGGCTTAACCTTCAAGTTGACCACTCTGACATATGTTGTTCCACACATCTCTGTCAGACCTAAAATACTAAAATATGTGGCCTGAGAGCTTTCAAATGTCAATAAAGCATTTTGGGTGGGTTTTTCAGTCACATGTTGAGTGTTGGAGGCAAGCACAAGACAAGCACAACAGTTCTCCTCTCCGCTCCTTTGGAGAACCACCAGCACTGCAGATGCGGCAATTTAGCTCATTTTATGTTAAATAAAAGGTTGTTTCTTTATCATTTGGGGCTTTTTTAAACAGTGTCGTTCAGGAGCAGGGGCACAGCCTATCTTACGTCTCCTGGAGCGCTATTTTTGGCGAAACAACCTTGCTGATTCCTGCAGGGAGGTCGGCTCTGGGTTGCAGTTTTGGGGCCGTGCTGTGATTACTGACACACAAACGGAACGGCCGCTTGCGCGGTTTTATATAAAAACCTTCTAAGTTCAGATTCCTTAAATAACCCTGGGATAAGATGTTAGTGCTAAAGTGTTGGCTTGTGAGTAGGAGGCAAATTATATGTTGTAGCGTTATATAAAACTGACTCACATGAGTAGGTGAGAATCCCAAGAATATCAGGACACCCACACTGGTGAAAGAAAGACGTGAGCTTCCTCTGTACAACGTGTTCCCAAAGCCTGCATTAACAAAAAACAGCTTTCACTGCCTTCAGTAGTAACAAAATTTGTCAGTGTTTTAAAAAATTAAGTGCTACTGCTTGGACTGTTTGCCTTAGAAAATGCATTTAAAAGGAAGGAGTTTGTTCTGACAAAGCCACCTGCAGTTCTGACTGTCGTTTTTCTTCTGGATAAATGGGTGTTGAAAATCAATCAAGAAGGTAAATTATCCCCACAAGCAAGCAATTAGGTGTATTGGATTGCTGTGCCCCTTTGGCTTTTAGTCCTCCATGTGAGGAAGCACAACTGTCTAGTTTAGAGAGGATATGGCTGCAAAATATTTCTGTAGTTCCAAGAAGCCTCTATCACCACCTGCGTGATTCAGGGGGATCCTTGGTTACACAGACCTTATACACGTGCCAGTGTGCTGCTAATCAATATTCCTTCAAGAGCAAAGTGCAAACTGAGATTCTTTCTACAAAGACTCCTTGCTGAAGTAGCCGTAATTAATACAAGATACTTCACCTGTATTCTTTGCCTGGTTAATAGTGCTGACATTTCAAAAGGGGTGACCTGAATGTAACCCAGACACGCAGAAATAGAAATGACTTTCATTTAAACATTTGTTCTTCCCCGAAACTCATTTTGTGAAGCTCTCTGAGCATTACCCCCTCTCTGATGCAGTCTATTTTTGTGTGCCTGCATGGCATATGCCACAGGAGCTTAGCCTCAGTTTCCTCCTGCTTCTCCAATGAGCTCATCTGCAGAAAATTTTCAAGATCTGTTTCTCCTTCTGCTTTGCAAAGTTGATTCCAATCTTCTTGACATCCACACAACCAGGAGCTCTTTCTGGGTTCTCTGAGGTTTGAGAAATTACTCTTTCTGTCCTTCCTGAGGAGAGCTTTCAGAAGGCTCAGGTTTGGGTTTCTTTCTTAGTTCCTTCACCTGTTTTTGCTTACCTGTGGTTTCTCTCCAAGGTCTGGCAGTGAAAATCCGTAACTGCACCTTTGCTTGGTGCTCCATACCTTTACAAGACACTGTTCTGTGGCAGTCTGGTTCTGACTCATCCAGCCCTGTGTGGTCCCTTAAATTAAGGGATTCTCTACATTTAGAAGGAATCTTAACACACAGTGATGGGTTCTGTGTGTAACCTCAGGTGCTTGCACTTGTTCTGTTCAGGGTGGGGATCAGCAGCAGGGTTTAGGAGCTCTGTGAACCTGAGGTGAACCAGCACAGTCACTCACCAGGGTCCAGCCTGTGGCTCTTTGAGTTTGCATTTTGAAGGAAAATGTAGTTTTATTTTAGAGCTAGTACATCTCAAAATGAAGGGACTATTAAATCTCAGCAGAGACCAAACTAGGGTTCCCTCCTGTTGATGCAGGATCCTCCTGTGTCCAGAGCCATTGCTGACCCTGCAGCAGGGCTGTGGATAGCAGCAAGGTTGTAGCAGCATGTGCAGTGCATCCCAGTGAGACCCTGGTGCTTCCTGCTGGGAAAAAATAGCAGATTCCCTTGATGAATGGACAGAGATTCAAGTACAAGCCCAGGATTCGCTCTGAAGAAGGGAAACCTTTAAAAATTAAATGGGAACGAATCTGAAAGAATTTGCCATTGACTGTGGTGCTTTTTGCAGGGCTGGACTTTGCTGCTGAGAGGAAGTGCAACTGAGACATCTAAAAATGATTTTTTTCCCCTGCTTTTCTGAAACTTTTGCCCATGTGGGCTGAGCTTATAACAGGATATGAATGTGTGTATCATAGCTTTGATTTATATTCTTGGATGGAGCTATTATTAAGGTGTCATATGAACAGATGGGACATGAATGATGAAGCTCAGATTGGGTAACTACCAGTTGAGAGGAAATGACTAATTGAACTTCAGAGAACAAGAAGTCTGTCTTCTTGCAGTCAAAATATGCGAAACAAAAATACATATTTGTCCCTTCAGTGGAGCTGAAGGTCTGTTTCTTCTGCTTTGACAGCATGGAACCTTTCTGGCCGTGCTGGCAGCTCATCTGACTGCAATCACAGAGAATGTGCTGAGGGTTGGTTTGAGCAGAGGCTGCATATTTCTGAGATTATGTAAAGTGTTGCTTTTTAGCAGCTTAATGCAACTATTAGACACCCTGCGAGTTCTGTGGGATGTGGGCTCTGAGGATGGGCAAGTTCTTTACCTTTCAAATCTAATTGCTGTGATGGTAAACTGGGAACACTTGATGATTTTCCTCTTGTTAATATAAGCTATTTGTCATTGCCCTATAATCTAATGGAAAAAACTTGGACTTACCTTCTGTAACTGCATTAAGCATCTTTAGGATTTTTATTTTTGATCTGTGAAAGCTACACAAGATGAATGCTCTGAAATGCATTATGTCATAAAATAAATCAAATATCCTCCATTGCCTTTTCCACTTACATTAGTTTGATTAACTTCTACCTGTGTCATAAACTCAGCCTTGTGTGCCATGTCACAATTTTATCAAGTGCAAGTGTCAATAACGTTAATTAATTGGCATAAATTAGCAATTTAAAAAGCGTAGCACTTCAGGAATTGGAGTGTGAAGTGTGAGGATCAAAGCAGTGATTCATGTTGCTAAATGTATCATAGCAGAGGGCTTGACACCTTCAGAGACTTCAACTGCAGCTTTGAAAAGCTTTGCTGCTGCTCCCTGAGAAGTTTCACTTCAGACATATTAAGTGGCAGTTAATAGCCACGAAAACAAGATACTCTGGAGCACCAAAGGTTTTATGGGCCCAGTCTGAAAAGGAGGGCAGAAAGAAAACCACAATTTCTTAGTCTCCAGCAGATACTCAAGTCATCAAAGCTTAAGTGGCTACAGTTCACCCTAAAGAAAAAAATCTAGTTTTATGGAAAAAAACCCATCTGTGCCTGTGGATGACATAATTCTAAAGCTTTTTGGTTTATTTGCTATTTGGCTTCTAACTGTCAGAGTGATTGGTGAATTGCTCTGAACTTCTTCATTGGAGCTTCTTATCCTGAAATGGAAAAAGGAGGGTCCAGATAATCCCCATGTGCCAAAGACCAGTGCAGCAGGATCTTGTGTGTTCTCACTTTGATTTGTGTGTCTGAATTACCATTATGTTGTTTATGCAGTTCTACTAAAATTTAAGTTGGTGTGCTGGGAAATCCTGTATTGTCAGCATGACTTGGGAAGGAACATTTGTGTTCCTGTCCTCTTTTCCATGTTTCCTCACGACAGATGCTACTTAGTTATTGCTGTATCTGTGCTTTTGCCCCGATATCCTTATACTGAATGATTTTTATTGGAGAAGTTCTGTGGTTTGCTCTCGAGATGCCTCTGCTCTGTGTCTAATTGTTGTAGTCTTACTCATTTTCTGCATTTGTGTAAGGTTACAACAGTAGGCTATTGTGCATTCCAATTGATTTCAGGCCTGAAACTGTTTTTAAGAAACATGATTAATGCACTGAAAGCACATTAATGCTGTCGGCCTCAAAGAATCTGCAGAAAGAAAGGCTTGTTTTGTAAACTTCAGCTCGAGCAATTAACAATGAGTATTGGATGAAAAAAAAAAGTCAGTCTTGGAGCAAAACCTGCCATTTTAAGATTAGAATTGTGTCTCAGTTGTCTGCAAATAAATGTCCTTGCCCAGCTGCGAATCACAGGCATTAACGCCCCAGACTCAGGAGTTGCCACTAAAAATAATTCTCTTCCTGCCTTTTTTTTCCTTTGGGAAATCTGCAGACTTGGGGGCTTTTTCTAGTTGTGTTTTCTTCCTTCGTTTTCATTGCTCCATCCCCAACAGCTCCATCCCCAAAGCAATTGCAAGAACGTGGTTTGTTATTTATAAAGAACTGAGTTGTATAAGAATGAATTTTTAATTCACTTTTTACCTCAGTTGAAAGAAACTGAGGAAATGGGTAAGACACTGGAATTTGCATTATCAGGCAGAGGGTACACATGGAATCACAGAGTGGTTTGGGCTGGGAGGGACCTTAAAGACCATCAAGTTGCAGGAAGATGAAGCAGCTTTCATGGGCTAGAAACATCGAAGGTCCCTAGAGCCAATTTGAGTTAAAAATGTACATAATAAACCAAATAACTCAAAACACCTTTTGAGAAATTCATATCAAAGGTGGCATTTAATGTTTAGAAAATGTGAATTTACAGCATTTACCAGTCTAGGCTGGAGATTTGGAATTGTCATTGTCGTTGCATGGAGTAGTTACCAAGTGACTCCAGAATGGGCAAAAAATCAAATTCATCTTCTAATACTTTAGCTGGTACAATTGGTGGGGGAGAGGGAGTGTCTGCTGCTATTTCCAAACAAATGTGACAGCTCTGGAAAGCAGATTTTAAAAATCAGTCTGACATGTAAATAATCCTTGCTCTCGAAGCACCAAAGCTCTGTTGTTCCTGAAAGACAAAAACCCCGAAGATGCACTTCCTGCCTTGGAAATGTCTCCTCAGGTTACAGTTAATGCATCATCAGACAAGCACCAATTCAGCTTTGCCACTGAAAGCTCTCCAGTGATGCTGACAAATTGAAAGTACATTTCTGGAACAATTGGCATCCTTTCAAATCCAGACCAAATTCACTTTTTTTTTACTTGGCACCTGGAGGAATGAAGTCACCTTTTTTCCTTTTGTTGGTTCTGCAAATCCACAGCTTAAGTTTATAGCAATCCATTTATAAGTATTGGTTTATTTGTTGTATTCAGTATTAATTTCTGCTTTTCTCCCCCTCTCTTTTCATTCCTTTCTCAGGTGTATGATTGCTGATGAGGTGAGTGACGTTCCTGTTCCTCTAACACCGTTTTGTGTTGATGTTCTTCGTGCAGAGGTGACTTTTTTGGTTTGAGAGATGTGGGCAGAAAGGCTGGTAAGGAAAGCAGCCTGGTTCCTGTGAGAGTCAGCAGATACTCTGGAAATACCTAAGTGAGGAAAAAAAATGAGTGCTGACACGAGTTTTTGAAAGAATCTTTGAGAAAACTCAGAAGGTCCCTTTTAACTGTATTTAGGTAGGTTAAATCTCAGGAATTCTCAAATCTTAAAAACTTGAATTCAGGTGATTTCTTTTCAGCACCTTCTAATTGCGTTCTTAGTGGATTCATGGACATTCCTGGTCCAAAGAGATTTTTAACCTAAGTGGTTTCCAAGGAGGAATTTTCTTGAACTCACTGATCAAGTGAAATTCATTCCTTCCATACATTTGAAAATTCACATCGTATTCCCTAGTAGGGAAATGTTGAGTCCAGCATTTCTTCCCACAGGTAAAACATTTTTGTAATAATGCTCTTGCTGTGTTGTCAGTGTAAAACCTTTCTGAAAGAGGGGTAATATTTGGGGATTGATATAGTCTCCCTGTTCTAATTTGGGTTTTCTTGGCACACCAGGAGGGAGGGAGAGAGATGGATTACTGGGATTTAAGCATCTCCTCACACTAGAAAAATCTCATTACAACTGGAAATAAACTGGCACAGAACGTGAAATTTCTGCAAACTGTGAGGAATACAAAAGTATTCGGGGGAAGAGAAAAGGGAAGCTTGGGAAAAATCAAAATACCAGCAGTATATTTGTTTATTAAAAGAGGAATTCTTATTTCCCTCCTTGAATGAGAAAATGAGCTCTGGGTAATTATGTGAGCAATAAGAAGTCCTGCAAGATATATTTATTGCAAAGCAAATAATGTGTATTTTGTAATGCCAGTAGGTCTGGCACCAGAGGAATATTGAGCAGTGGGATAGCCTGAGTTTTTTGACTGTCTCTAAAATAAGAGAATGTTGGGGAAAGAAAATACCAGTGCTGTGAGTTTGTATGTGAAGAGAAGCTGTGTATGAAAACTGGAGATCATAGAATTACTGCACACATACCTGCACTGTGTAACTGGGCAAAGGTTAAAGTAATATAATAGTGTTTCTGAGAGTTATTCTGAAAATACATTTCCATTCTTCCTTGGAGTGAGGACAGATGTTTTTCCCTCAAAATTTCGGATTTTTCTGTGTCATCCATTTCCATGGTGGAGAAAGATGAGTTTAAATCCAAAAACAAGACCACAATATATGGTCCTGGGTGCACTGATGCCAAGAGCCCTGCTTTTATTCCCTGCTCCTTTCAACTCAGTTGTCTGGATCATCACCAGGCACTGGGGCAGTCTGATTAGGGAGACAACTGTGGCAACAGATTAAAAATGAATGTTATTTTGTTGGGTTTTTTTCATTCACCGGGATTTGTTTTCAGCTGGCCTAAGAACTCCTGGTGACACAAGGGGAGCTTGCAGGAAAATGTTAATGAAAACTCGGCAGTTTTGAACAAAACTTTAGTATCACAGCAGCTCTGATTATTTTTCTTTCTAGTAATAGCAGAAATGTTATATTTTCTTCTATACCTGGGAAATCTCTCCATTATATCATTACATCAGTCCACTTAAACTCAGCCCTGGAGATGTGAGGTGTTGTTTTGTATCTCTGCTGTCAGTAGCTGGAAGCAGCAAATCAACTCCAGTATCCCCTGGGTTCCTTGGACAACCTGCACAGAGGATTTCAAGGCCAGGCTCTGCTGTGCTGTTTAACAGGAGTCTGGAACTCTCTCTTGCCATGTGAACAAGCCCCCAAATTCTGGATATTGGATTCATCTGTTGCTATCTGTGGTCATAACTCATGGACAGAGTTCCTGCCCTGACAGTATGAACCAAGTACTTTCATGTTATATACATATATATGTGTGTGTATATATATATATATAGTTGTTTTTATGTTACAAAGGCATCCTATATTTTTCTTTCCTATGCATAATCTTTTGAAAAAATGGGGTTTTGTACCTTAACATGTTAAAGAGTTTGGTCTTTTTTGGTCTATCCTATTAAGACCCTGAACTGAAAGTCTTCTGAAAAGAATGGAAATGCTTCTTTTGGCTTTAGTGAGCAAACCAGATATAACAAATGTTGTTATAATCCATTTTAACGGAAACATCATGTTCCATAAGGGATAATCTGTGGTAACAAGTGATAATGAAACAGGTACTGTGTGACGAGCTCTTTGACTTGGTTTCCTTTAGCTGGTTCTGTCTTTGCAAATTCTTTTCAGCTCTCGTGAGTGGAAGATGCTTTCTGAGCAGAGACTTCTGTGTTTAATCTCGTTCTTTTCTTTTCCCAGATGGGGCTGGGGAAAACCCTTCAAGCAATTGCCATTTCCTATTACTACAAAAATGAATGGCCTCTCCTAATTGTGGTGCCTTCCTCTCTGAGATACCCTTGGGTGGAAGAGATGGAGAAGTGGATTCCAGAGCTCTCTCCAGACGACATTACCATCATCCAGAACAAAACTGATGTGGGGTGAGTAAAGTTGGGTATTCTGCTGTGGAAAGCCTTTGTTCTCGAGCCCCTGCTCAAGGAGGGCCACCCTCTGGGATGGCAGATGAAGCCCCTGGAATATCAGATATACCCTCTGGGATATCAGCCACTCCTCCCAGTTTTGTGTAGTTTTTTTAGAGTAGTTATTCATTTCCTTTGAAGTTGAGAGATCTGTTTTTTTGCAAAGTGGCAAGTGCCTGTCTGCTGAAAATTAAATGCCTTCAGTGTGTCTCAGATTGAACATACACAGTTATTTCTCAGCTCTGATGGATTCATTAGCTTCTGTAAAACATTTTTTGAAAATTTCTGGTTAGGTTACAAAATGAGGAGGTAATTACTGTTAAAATTCTGCACTGAGAAAGCCTGTAAGTTAGAATAAGTAATCCCTAAATAACTGAAAAAGGTCATTGTGACCTAGGCTTTCTATCTTTAGGCTTAATAGCATGAATTCATCAAAAGAGACTACGTGTCTGCTGTCAGAATGACTCCCCTGCCACCCTGAGCTGCAAGGGCTTTCCAGTCTGCTTTGCTGGACATGACTCGGGGGCTGGTTTTGTGGGAATGTTTGGGTGTTCTGAAACTTCAGTGTGAGGGAGACTGATCTTCCTGTGGTCTGGGGAGCATCAGAAAGGGACCTGACCACCAGGATGTGCCACCTGGAACCTTCCTGGTGGGGACCACAGAAATCCAACTGGAAAGGGGTTAAGGGTTCATTGCTGCTGAGGGTCAAAGATTTATCAGTGGAATATGAGAACTAAAATGAGCCTTTTTTTAAAGCTATTTAATTAAAAGGCACTTAATGATTACAGCGCTCAGTATGGAAAGGGGAAATGTGGAGAAAGGAAAACGATGGCAAAATTAAATAGCAAGAGTAAGGAAAACGATGGCAAAATTAAATAGCAAACAAAATCCTGTTCATTTTATATTTTAAGAGTTTTTTCAAGGAGTAGACCTTAACCATTGTCATTTTTATTCAACAACAAGGAAAGATGAAAAACTGGTGTTTCTACTTGTTTAAACTTAACTCCCAGGAGGCTTCCTAGCTACAAGTGAGGTTGTGCTGAACTAATTAATATTTTAACATTAGAAAGTGTTTTATGCATTTGCAAGAAAATGCAAAAATACAACTGCCAAACTTGGTTTAGCATTTTGTTACATTCTGCTTCCATATGTTCAGCTTGGGTTTCTCTAGTTCAATCCTTTGCTTTTCTTCAAAACTTCAGCAAGTAAATTTACTGTTGGAGTGTTGCTTGACTTTTTGATTTTAACAGGTTAAAATACACTTACTTAGGCATCAATTAAGGTCCTTGCAATTTCTGGCTAAATTTGAATTTGGATGTTTCTTGAATAAATTGGTTCTGCTGCGACTAAATAGATTTATTTGTAAATTTTTATACACACTGCACAGAGGGCCATGGGGTATTCCTGCTTTCCTGGTTGCCACATTTATGCTCAAGGAAACTTCAACTTGGTTTTTTTTTTTTTTCACTCTCTGGCTACTGAAGAAAAGACAGAAATCACTCCAGCAGAGCAGTGGTGCCTGGCAGGGGGGTACCCCAGCTCTGCCCCTCATTCTGGTGGTTTCTGTCACACAGCTTTCGGTTCTGTGCTGCTCAAAGGCTCCTGAAGGGCCACAGTGCTCTCTAGTGATTTGAAAGTCAATTTGTGGACCTAGATACATCTCTAAATTTATTATAATGAGTTTGTTTCCAATTAAATACTAATTTTTCATCTTGTGGCTTGCCTGTTCCCTGCTTCCAGCTTTTTTGTTTTCTCCATGCTGTGTTTGAGCCAAAGAGCTGGATAGGCAGCTGTAGCAGGAATGCTTTTGCCAGGTGGTTGGGGTTGAGGCCAGACTGTAGTTTTACAGTGCCCAAATACTCAGGACACTCCAGACAGGGATCTGAGGATGCTGTGCCCAGAGCAGCAGAGGCTTGCACAGAGACATCGTTGCTTCAGCTGTTTGGGTGCTAATCCTGTGTGTAACTTGTTAGCCAGGCAGTGGATTTGTCCCGTGTGATACTGTGGGCACAGGTTGAAGCAGGACAGCCAAGATACATGAAATTCCTTTTAAATGCAACTTATGGCTTCTGAAAACGATGATGAAACGTGTGTGTGAAAAGTGTGAGACCTTTTTAAACACAAACCCCGAAGTTAATTGTTTGCCTGACAGCCCACTGGTCAATCAGTCCAAAACCAGACATACAAACCTTCCTAAATTAATTTTTTATAATCTCTTTGCCGTGTTGCTTTTCCTACGGTGAAAATTTACCAAGAAAACCTGCGGATTTTTCTCTTTCAGGGGAATATCAACCAGCAAAGTAACGATTCTGGGCTATGGCCTGTTAACTTCTGATGCACAGACTCTGACGGACACTTTGTACAGGCAGAACTTCAAGGTGGTTGTGGTCGATGAGTCCCACTACATGAAATCCAGGAACGCCACCCGCAGCAAGATCTTACTGCCAATTGTGCAGAAAGCTCTCAGAGCTGTTCTTCTTACTGGCACTCCTGCTCTGGGAAGGCCTGAAGAGGTATTTGATCTCCTGTGTTGTGTTTTAGGGTTTTTATGAGGGTGGTGTCAGTCATAAATGAAGGGTTCTGTAGTTTTCTTGAGTACAATTTGCAGTGTGACATCCAGAGGTGCACTGGCTGCACTGGGAGGCACAAGTACAGGAAACTAAATCAAGGTATTTTTGTTTCAGTTGGTTTTACAAACTTATTTCAAGCTTGTGACCTGAGAAGGTGCTTCTTGTGAGAAATTAATCTCACAGGTAACAACGGATTGCTGGGTGAAACGGACAATAAAGACCCTGAGTAGAGAACTGTTTGTCTCCTCTGGGTGGGAGAGTCTCTGGTGGACAAGAGCTTGTATTAAATCTTCTGCTTCATCATCTGATGTAGGAAGTCCTTGGTTTTTCCATGAATATTCCTGATGTTCACATAAGTGGAAAAAATACATAAAAAATATAAAACTGGTTGTTGCAGTCCTGAAAGACAATTTTTCTTTTGAAGGAAGTTCAGCTTATGGAGTTAGGGAGGAGCAGAGAGGAAACCAGAAAACACTTGGTTTTTTTTTTACTGACCCCAAGAAAACTGCCTTTATTTCTCAAGTGTAGAAACAAATGAAATATAAGGGCTGATTTGTATCCAGAGAACTTATAAGAGTTGTATCAACAATACTGCACATTTTAGAGTTTCTCACTGTGTAAATAGAACGTGTGCCAAGACCCTTTAATAATTTCATTTGTTCAGAGAGATTATAACTCGAGAAAGATATCCACTGTATGGAAAAGGGCTTGCTGTATCACAAATGCTTGCTTAGAATTTGAAAACAAATATTTGTATCCCTGGGCTATACTAACTGAAGTTAGAAAGTGTAATAAAGACTGTAGACTTGACACGATAATCATGTAGTCATTATTTCTCAGTAGTCTCACCTTTGCAGGCAAGTTTTAACTTTTCACTGTTACTATTTTGGTTTTTTTTTTAATAACAGCTTTTCATGCAGATTGAGGCACTGTTTCCAAGAAGATTTGGGACTTGGAGTGAATATGCTAAAAAATACTGCAATGCTCGTGTCAGGTATTACTGGAATTGCTTATTTATTTTCTGATCTCTTTGATTATTATTATTTCTGTGATTTTTCTTCTCGTGTCAAGTGAGATAATCAGTAGGCAGTAGCTCTGTACTGCTGTAACACACCATCCTGCTTGGAAACCCAGGGTCAGGTGCCATCTGCTCCATCAAAGAGGATTGGGAAAAGGATTGCATTTCTTAAATTAATAAATTCCACTTTTGTTAAATAAAAGTGAAAGCTATTAAAGTTTGAAATACAGTTTAAGTGCCAGAATTCTCTTAAGTGAAATTATTTACACATTTACTTTGGTTATTATGAAGTTTTACCTTTAGCCCTGGAGTTTTTGACTCTCTTATGCTCATGTAATAATTTGTATCTCCCTTTATCGTGGGATCCAGGTTTTTTGTTACACCTGAGTGGAAAAAAAAGGTACCAATACTTGTCTCTTTGTTTTACAGCTTTACTGAGTAAAAGTAAGTGAATAAAACTGCCCAGCAGTGTTTGCAGTTCTGTCTGGGGGGATCCAGTGTAGCCATTGCAATTCCTGTCCACCCCCTGCCTCCAGTTTGTGTGGCAACATTGCTCATTACACACTTTTCCACCCGTGTAACTCGTGATTTTTAACCCATTTTTCTCTCTTGCACCTTCCAGGAGTTCAGAGGTTTCGTGTGCTTTGAGTGATTAATTTAAGGAGGATTCCTTTCCCCCTGATTTGCTCCCCTCAGCTTTGTTTGAATGGTGGTTTCTCCAGGTGTGATCTGAAGCAGAGGGGGTAGAAGCAGCTCCAGTTTAAAATGCTTGCTTTTACCCATCTGACTCCATGTTCCAATCTGGAATGTGGGAAGCTACGAGAAGGGAAGAACCTTTAAAAAAATTCCTTAGCTGAAAAACTTCCTGTCTCCAACTTTGCGTGTATTCAGAACAACAGATTTTGTCAAGTAAATTAGCTGGCAATTAGGTTTAATTTTTACAGTAATAATGACATGGTTTCATTCTCATAAAGCTTGTTTTTCTCCCTCCATCATACACATTTTATCAGTATTTCATTTCAAATACCGTGGAAGAGCACTGCCTAATTTGCAGACAGAGAAATGCTATTTTTTCCAGGGTGTTTTGACTGAATGCATCTGTAATTTTCACACCACAAGTGTGTGTGGGCACAGCCTGGTGTAGCTACTCAATCAGAGACGATTAACTTATTTTTGGAATGCCGTAAATGCCATAAAAATCAAGTTCAGGGTTTGGCAGGCTTCTGGGAATAACTTCTTCTTCGTGACTTGGCTGAAACCAAACATCCTGTGGGGTAATAAACTCCATAAATTTCTTTTGTGCATGTATTTCATTTTGGGGGGGGCTGTCACTGAGGTGTCCATAGACAAGGTGAGCTCCAGACTCTTCCTGGGAGGTTTTGCCTCTGTTTCTGTTACATCCCCCGTGGTGAGATGGAGGGAGGAGACCTTTATTTACAAGGACAGCCATGGAAATGGAAAAGCAGGGATGTGAGCAGGAGTGTTGCTGTATTCCATCTATCCACCTTCCCAGGGTGTTGTGCCAATGCTTCACCAGTCAGAAGTGACCCCCTCAGCCCCTTTCCCAAGTGATTGTAGTCAATTAGAATACTGGTGATCAGCTCAGTAAGACTTCAAATTATCTAATCTTTTCTTCAGATTTTTTTAAAATAAAAATTACTTGCTTGCAACATACTCCTCTGGCTCTGGTAAATGCGACCTGGGCTCTTCTCCGAAGACACCAAAATATCTCCTTTTTGTTCTTTGATTGTCTCTTGGCAATGCTGACAGTTCAAAGCTGCTGTTCCTGCTGCAACCCTTCCTTAAAAGCAGCAAAGAAAGAATAAGGAAAACTGAGTTAATGAATTCTTTCTCCTTTCAACCTTCAGCTTTTTAACATTAAACCTATTTTCTCTACGTAACCACCCTCATTAAATAGTATTATGTGTAAAGACAGTACCTTGAGCTTTAAGTCCTCTGGCAGCAACTAGGAAGGAATTCGTAGGGAGGGAAACAAAGGAATATTAATGGTGATAGGTTCAGTTTTCATGATGACTTTCCTGCCCATAATGTACTAAAGAATATTCTCATGGTGGTATATTCTTCTCATTTTCTCCTTGCTGTGGCCAGGGCAGTGCAGTGGGATTAGCAGAGGATTGTGTGCAGCTGATGGATGGTAATCCCTGCAGGCAGTGGGGTCTCCTGGGAAGGTGAAGCAGCTCTGACTTCAGCACTGGAAGGAATCAGAGAGAAAACAACCATCTCTCTGGCACAAAGAGGAGCTCCAAGGGTTGTTACCCAGCACGGTTTCATATCTAATAGCCTGTCTTAAGATTAATTACGTACTGAAGTTTTCCACTGAACTTGGAAGATCTAGCATTGATATTTTTTCATTTCCAGGTTTTTTGGGAAAAGAGCGCAGTGGGACTGTAGAGGAGCTTCCAATTTAGAAGAACTGCATCGACTTTTAAGTGCAATAATGATCAGAAGGCTGAAGAATGACGTTCTGACTCAGCTGCCTCCCAAAGTCAGGCAGCGCATCCCCTTTGACCTCCCCCAGGCCGCAGCAAAGGTACAGTTTGGCTACATTTATGGTACCAGCTACCAGCACATTTGGTAGGAAATAGGAATATCTGTGCATCCATCTGCATTTACATGTGTGCCCGTGTGTTATTATATGCAGTTACAAGGACTGAGTGAATACAAAGCACAACGTGTCTGTTATTCTCTTTAAAATACAACAAAAAGAACGTTATGAAGCCAATTTTTTGGCATCAAAGATAAAATTTATCCTTATTTTAGTACAACCTTCTTTTCTGTCTTCTTTTCTCATAGATTTTGAATCTTAGAGTTACTTTTAGCCAAATTTGACAGAGTTCTAAAAAAGCACTCAGTTCCCAAACGTTTCGTACTTGGAACGTACATGCTGAGGTAGAAGGTGCTTTGTCCTGTGTGTGTAACCACTGGTCTCTTCTGCCAACCAGAATCTGAGTGCCACTTTTGCAGAGTGGGAGAAACTAATGAGGAACCTGAATGCAGATGCCACTGAAAGCCGCTTCTCTGAGGTCATGGGTCTGATCACACGGATGTACAAAGAAACAGCCATTGCCAAGGTGAGTGTGGAAGGCTCTTCTTAATCAAAGAGACACTCCACAAACACACAGGGCAAAACAGGGTGTTGCATTAACTCATCACTAAGTTTTGTTGTTAACTGTCATCATTACTTTCACAGGTTTTGTAAAAGATACTGAAAATTGTGGTTGACACAATAGGATTCTCTGAATGCTTACATAGAGCAGTGTTTTATGATTCTGGTGTCGTGAAAGTATCAGAATTAATTTCTGATCAGAAAGTTATCAGAATTATGGTATCTGCATCACTGCAGATGCAGAAGTTCTGATTAAACATCACCTTGTCCTTTTTAAATATGTTTGGGTTTTTTCCAAATACGGATTGAAACATCAGATAAATGTCATTAAAAAGGGAGTTATCTACATCTTAATCGGAAGAAGTGCCATGTAATTATGTTATGTTTCCAGGGTAATTTTTTTCACTCTGAAGGAATGAGTTGGGTTTCTCAAAGGCATTCAAATGGTGGCATTTTTTAAAATCTGAATCATTTTATACTTAGCAATGTTAGAGTTTGATAAAGTCTTAACGTGGATAACAAAAGGTGTGGAAATTTACCTTTTTCTATTACAAGGGATTAAAGGCATTAAAATAAACTGTCTATTTGAACATAACAATGCTCCAGTGAAACACACTCTCTTACTGCAGGCAGGAGCAGTGAAGGATTACATCAAAATGATGCTTGAGAATGACAAGCTGAAGTTCCTGGTGTTTGCCCACCACCTGAGCATGCTGCAGGCCTGCACAGAGGCTGCCATAGAAAACAAGGTAAAGAGAACAACTGTGCTCCCAGACTTCCCTTCAGATGCACAAATAAACTCACAGGAGCTGTGTCTGAGCTCAGGAGAACTGCACATGACTGCAGGAGTTTTGGGGTTTATATATGGACAGATCAGTGCCACTTGGTTAAAAGGGGTCCTGTGGTTTAATGTGAACACACTCTTATCTGCTGTGATACGTTATTATTATTAAATCAGTGCTGTAGGCAGTTGTTTTGCAACTTTTTCTACCAATGGGCCCCTGTCTACTTTTTCTGGCTTTTAGCAGCACATTATCATCTCACCTGAATGTTTCATTCAAAGCAGTAAAACTGTTGGCAGACAGCTTTCACATTACTCTGATCGTGGACCCTCAACTCGTGCTGGCAATGCTGGCTAACTTTGCTGGTTTATATTGTTATCATCTTTTAAATGCTTGGAATTTTAATAAAGCATGTCAGGGCTATTCCAGGTTCTTCTGTGGAATATTCCATGTCGAGATCCCTTGTTTGTTCTGTCTTCTCCTTTTGTAACCAGGGAATACCAAACCTACACTTGTCTAAATGGAGGCTTAATTGTAACTCCAACTGATGTGTCCCAGGAACAGAACAGCTCTTTCCATGGTTTTCTTGGGGGACAGAGGGGGATTGGATCCAAACCAGCCCCTGACAATGTCATCAGTCTGCTCTGATGTTACAGGTTCGCTACATTCGGATAGATGGGAGTGTCCCGTCTGCAGAGAGGATTCACCTTGTCAATCAGTTCCAGAAGGATCCTGACACCAGGGTTGCTATTCTGAGTATTCAGGCAGCTGGGCAGGTAGGGTGAATAATAGACTTGAGGGTTATGGGTCCTGGAGTCATTGGTGACTGAAGTGATGTAATGAAGGCAATTTATCTTCATGCAATTTGTCTTTTGCAGACTTGGGTAATCATTTTTTTTTGCATTAATCCCATTCACTGTTTTAAGCCTCTGTTGAAATTACTTGGGGAAAATGATGATAAGCAGCAGCATGTCATCCTTGAATAATCAGGAAAAACTCCATTTCATTTAAAATTCCAGATTAATAAGAAATAAGTGTTGCTTCCATAATGAAAAGCAATATGGCAGTCTTTGAAGGACTTTTTTAATCTTACTTATCCCTATCTGAGGTAGAAATCAGTATAACAGGCCCATTTGCTGTCGAGGTGGCCCCTCTTTTTTCCATATAAAAATGTCCTGTACAACCTTTAGCTTTCTTTCTCTTCAGGTAATCAGTTGCTTGTGTGTGGAACCTTTTTTCTAAAATGCATCTACCTGTTCTGCTTAGGGTTTAACCTTCACTGCTGCCACTCACGTGGTGTTTGCTGAGCTGTACTGGGATCCAGGCCACATCCAGCAGGCAGAGGACAGGGCACACAGGATTGGGCAGAGCAGCTCCGTGAACATCCACTTCCTCATCGCCAAGGGAACCATGGACACCCTCATGTGGGCGATGCTCAACCGCAAGGTGGGTGTGGGGAGGAGCCAAGGGACCAGGAACCACCCCCTGTGCTTCAGGGAGCACTTGGCCAAGGTGATGGGATGGTTCACATCTGCAGGAGATGGTGGATTTATCTTCCAGCCGTTTGTTGCTCTGGTTGTTCGGTTTACAATTCTAAGGTGTTCTGCTCACCCGTAACAACTGGAATTTGTTATGATTTTCCTCTTAACTGAATGAGTGTTGTGCCTTAACTAAACTTTCTGAGGCAGAGGCATTCTCAGGGAATTCTTCAGCAGATCCCAGATTACACTGATCTCATCTTCTGTTGCCATTTTCCACTGGTGTTACCCAGTTGTTGTGAGGAATCCTAGAACCACAGAATGGTTTGGGTTGGAAGGGACCTTAAAGCTCATCCTGTTCCACCCCCTGCCATGGCAGGGACACCTTCCACTAGCCCAGGTTGCTCAGAGCTCCATCCAGCCTTGGACACTTGTCCTTGGACACTTCCAGGGATGGGGCAGCCACAGCTTCTCTGGGCAACCTGTGCCAGGGCCTCACTGCCCTCACAGGGAAGAATTTTTTCCTGATATCACATCTAACCCTTCCCTCTGTCAGTTTAACGCTGGGATAGTTCCAGTCTGCTTTTTTTTTCCCTTACTGGGAAGATCTTGGGCAGTTCACAGGACTAAGAAAAAGAATTTGACCGTTTTGCGTCTGTGACCTTTTTGTGGCCTTTGGTACCACTCCTAAGTGTCTCGTCTTGGTGACTGAGGTGTGTCAGTGCTCTGTGAGCTCTTGTGTTCTGACACTGCCACAAGTGTCACTGGGGAAGGAACTGCCTTTGAAGCACCCCGTGTCAGAATCATTTGGCTCTGTGATTAGAGGGTTTATCCTGATGCAAAGGGCAGCTCATGATTGTGGGTCCTGCCCTTGGCTGCCCCTGTGGTTCTGCTGGTTTGTTCTCCACAGTTACTGCAGGGAGAAACTGGTGCCCCTTTGCCAGTATATTCCTCTTCTTCAGAAAAATAACCACTGCTTAAAGAATCCAGGTGCTGCAAACTGTACTTGGCATTCAGCTGGGGAATGAAATTCTGTGTTCTGCTTCTTGGAGGTACCTCTGGAAACATCTGTCAGGCTGGTACATTATGAGTCTCCTTAAACATGCCACAGATGGGGCTCAGTAATTCAGCAACAATTTACCTTGCAAGTTCTGTCACTGAACTGCTGCTTTCAATTAATTCTGCCTTTGTTTGTCTCCACATGCCAAGCAAAACAATATTAAGACTGTGAGAGATGTACACAATCATATATTCTCCTTTAAGTTAATAAATACTGACATTTTGTGTACAGCTTCAATACTCACACTGTGCTAAATACAGGACTTGGCATTACTCTTGCACACATGGATGCTGAAGGAAGAACAGGTTTAATCACTTGTTCTGAATTACAGCAGTTTATCCCATTGCAAATACTTAATTAGGTTTGCAGGGGAAGCAGATTGAGTGGTTATAGGTGAATTAAGTTTTTCCCAAGGCATGAATTCCTTGGAAACTTTCTGCAGTTGTCTCTCTGCAGGCCAAAGTCACAGGCAGCACCCTGAATGGCAGGAAAGAGAAGATGCAGGCTGAAGAAGGGGACAAGGAGAAATGGGATTTTTTGAGTTTTGCTGAGACCTGGACCCCAAATGAAAGTCTAGAAGATCCCAAAAATGAACTTTTATTTACACATGTAAGACTTGCTTCTTCTGTTTTATTTCATTTTTTAAAAATTCTAACTGTTGTTTGCTTGAGCTTTCTGTGCACTGCAGGCTTACTAAGGGAGAAACACTAAATAAGTAGGAAAAAGTAATGTAAAATCCATTTTGATAATATACCAATTCTGTGAATTTGTTATCTGGTAGTGCTATTTCAGAATTTTCCTGAGAATTATGAAAATACTTTTCACAGAACAGGAGAGAAATGTTGGATTGCTTTTTCTGCTCACAGTTTGGTCTTAAAGGAAGGGATCTTTTGTTTCTGTCCTCAAAGCAAAACCAGTTACTTGTATTAGAGGGGAATAGTAATGGAGAAAAATAATAATTTTAACACCACCTGATGCAGTCACAAGTGGGGTTAAGAGGCCATCTACATGATTCTATAATCCTCTCTTTCTTTCCTAGTTTGAGAAGGAAAAGCAGCACGACATCCGTTCCTTCTTTTCCCCGAAATCCTCCACGGAGAAGAAACGCAAAAGACTTTCTGGCAGTGAATTGTTACAGAATGATACAGAATCTGCTGAGGCCATCAAAGAGGAGGATGCAGAGAAGAGGGATGAGAACCAGGATTCCCCCCCAGGAAATGCCGGGGATCCCGTTTGCCCTGAGATCACCTGCGAACACGAAGCCAAAAGAGCCAGGAGCACGGGCGGATCTGCCCCAGGCGGCTGCAGCGACAGAAAGAAAACCTCTGTGACTGGAGAAGAGCCCTCTGTGTTTTCAGAAAAAAGCAGTGAACTCCCTCCTCGTGGCTTGAACACTTGCAGAAACAGCACAGGTGTAAACAAAGGTTGGCACTGCAGGGTTTGCACCTACAGCAACCACGAGCTGCTGCCCTCCTGCGAGATGTGCGGCTGCCCCCGGCGCGGCGCCGGTGAGTGCGGGGGCACAGCAGGCACTTCTGCTTCCACGGGGGACTCACCGCGGCAAAGACACACCTTTTGTTCTCCCCTTTCAAAACCAGGCCACGTGGCATCGGTGTTTTATTAACTTTGTTACTGTGTATCTGTCACCAGAGACGTTATCTGCAAAACAGGGCTTTTCTTTCTCTCCAGCAGCTCACGGGAGATTTCTTGTACTAAATTTTTGTCGAGCTATCTGGAAAAATTGATGAGACATTTTTATAAGTCCATGCCCGTATTTGTCATTTCAGTTGTAAAGGAAGGAGTAAGGTTCTTTTTACTTATTTTTTTTTTATTTGTTACATTTAAGTCTTTGTGCTTGTTCAAGTAAGGACAACTTCTGAATTTTCCAGGTGTAAATCAATGCCTGTGAGTTTGTGGTATACAATGGCTGTATATAATGTAGAATTGCTACCTGGATTATTTATTATAGGTATTTTGACATTAAGCTGGGGGTCTGAGATTGCAGAAATGAAAAACTTTAGTACCAAGGGAGTAACCACATGGAACAAAGTTATCTCCAGTTTCCTGAGGGGTTGCACCACAGGAATATCAGAGAATAAAATGCCATTTCTTTGTATTTCAGTGACGTCCTGTCTCCCGAGGGGTGTTGATGAGGTACCTGTACAGGCAACATAAATCCTCACTTTTCTTATTTCTTTATCTTTAGTTGAGAGAACCTGTGAAGCTCCCACGAGCCAAACTGAGGAGGACGTGTCAGAGAGCCCCAGGAGAAAGGAGGAGAGAGCAGAGGGCAGTGCTGAGGGTGGGACAGAAGCTCTGGGGCAAGTGCAGAATGGAGACAGCGAAAAAAAGTGTGGAGAAGGTAAAGTGGGGCTCCTGTGAAATGGTTGTGTCCTGCTGGGAACTGAATTAAAGGCCTGTGGCATCAAAGACAGCTTTTAAATAAAACTTCCACCTCTGAAACACAGACACAGGTACAGGCACTGGCATGTGACTGTCTTGGTGTAGCCTGGGACATTTATGGAATTTTGATGGTGCATAAACCAGCCTTTCCATACAGATCCTGCAGCAACACAGCTCTGGCTGCTTAAAAACTGTGCCAAACTATCATCCCGGAATCTGTGGAGCCTTCCTGGAACTGAGGGCATTTCCCTGTGCTCAGGACAGCACGGGCAGAACAGATGATGGCTCATTCAGGAGACACAGAAAACCAAAGTGCACAAATACCTGAATTCCTTGCTGCTTGAGCTGTGCATCTTCTGTTGCTCTGGAATTAGCCACGTGTGTAGTATTACTTTTAAATGTCGACACCTTTTCTCTTCGCAGGGGATGAAGATAAATCAGACACATTCCAAATATATGATGGGCTTATGTTTTGTGCAAGCAGGAATACTGACAGAATCCACCTGTATACAAAGGTAAACCTGCAATATGCATGTTTATTGTCCCTTTAAAATTACAAAGGGAAATGCTGCCCACTGAAATGTGTCTGTGTGCTTTCATTTGCTATGTTTGATGGAAAAAGAGCCATATTTTTGCATTAGCTGAAACAGACAAAAATGAGGTAGTTTATCATTCCAGGGTTTTTTTCTCAGTGGAATTGTTAGTAATAATTAAGTAATAATTCCCTTGATACATAACTTGTACCACTTCTCTTGTCTTACAAATGCATTAGATCATTGTTAGAAATGCCAGTGATGGTTGGTTAGGATTCCTGTTTTATTATTAGTGTCTTCTCACAAAATAATTTTAATAGAATACCATGCAAGATTAAAATAAAAATGGCAGTGAACCCTGACAGACCAAGTAAATCAAATATTGTCCCCACATTTTCAGGAAGCTCAGCGTTGGTGCTGTCAGTCAGCAACTCCCTGAATAAAGCACATCCTCGTTAATCTGCAGTGCTGGTGGGAACACAGAAACCACCAGTCAGGAATTTTCCAGGTCACTGTTCAAGGGGGGAGAGTCAGGACTTTCCAATTCCTTCTTTTTTGTGATAGTGAAGTTCCCTGGGAAGATTTCTTCCAGTTACAGAGTGAGTGAGTCAGTGTGTTCAGGTGCAGCTGCAAAGCAGCCCAGAAAACTGAGGGCAAGGCTCTGAGATAATACATTTTTATTAGGCTGACAGAGATTATGGCTTTAAAAATTAAGTGGGGAAGGTTTTCAGACATTGAAAAAAAAAAAAAGTTCAATATAATAAACAATGCCTGAAAATTCTGATTTTAAAGTGACATTCTCAGTCTAGAAATTCAGTCAAGAGGATTGTAATTTCAGTTTCTTAATGTAAGGCAGTTCATGTGTCTGAACTGTTTGCAAAGAAAAAAAGTCAGTTATATTAAAAGTTAAATTTTTCAGCCTTTTTACTACGTTGATGTGAATCATGTTTCTTGCATTTGTGCTGTTATCATCCCTCTGTGCCTTATTGTTTGTTCTGACCCTGAGGCACTAACTTGAGTAGGAAGGGAGGATAATTCACTTGGAACAGATTATTTTTCTCCTAGATCGTGCTACATTGCATCTGTAAACAAAACTGTTTGCTTGCCTAGGATGGGGAGCCCCTGAATCATAACTTCATTCCACTGGACATTCAGCTGGATAACTGGGAAGATTTACCAGAGACCTTCCAGCATAAAAAAAATCGTGCACTGGTAAGAACAAGTTCCACTGGCACAGCAGTATCATATTTAATGCAGAGCAATTTGACTGACTTCTTAAAAAAATACATGCAGGACACTTCCAGGCCTTGGGATCAAGGCACAGCTCCATCCCAGCTAGATCATCTCAGGGATGCCGATATGAATATTAATCATGCAGTCCGGCACTCTGGCAAATTATCCTGCCTCCTGTTCACGTGTCATGGAGGGAATCAGCCCGGGAATCCAATTTCTCCTTCACAGGATTAGTAACCAACATTCATGAGTCAACAGAACAGCTTTATGAAGGTTCTGATTGGAGCACACCAGGAACAAGAATGTTCTGGATTGCACCAGAGCTGCAGTTCCGAGCAGGCTCCACTCTCACCCTTCCTTTGGTCCGTAACAATTCCCAAAGCAGTGTCAGGCCCAGCTCCACTGACACACTCCGTTAATTCAGGACTAAAGATCCCACTGATAATGGGGTTTGAGGAGAACAGTAACACTGCAAACCCCAGTGCTCAAGGATGGAAATCCAGATGGGAAATATTATCTGCTCCACTTAGTTTTCTGTTTGGAAAATCAGATTCTGTTGTGTAGGAACAAAGAGATTCCTTTTGTAGGTTCTCCAACAAGGTTGGAACTTAAATCTGTCAGAGGGACACGTGGCTGATTGAACCAGCTGTTCTGTGAGGCAGCAGATGAGGGGGATACACAAATGTTGCCAAGGGATTTCAAAGCCATTTGTTAGACTGAAAACATGGGTTAAGAATTCCAGGGGCAGTGGGTGGCACTTACGGATCTTCCTGTCCCTCAGCCTTCTGCTCCAGATTAGAAGATCCATATTGGTAAATGTCCCTAAAAAGAATCAAGGAAATACTTTCCTGTTTCTGTTTCCATGGTGTCCTGCCGTTCCACTGACTCCTTTGTTGCTGCTCCAGCTCTGAGGAGCTGAGAGTCTTCTGTGCAGTTTTACATTTGCCATGGAAAAATACTCCAAGGAGACAAAGAAAATCACTGTCATCTTGAAATATGGAAGTTTGTTCCTGGATGTAGCTGGAGTCCCAGCTAAGTCCATGCTCCCCCATGGATTTACTCTTCCCACAGCTGTGTTCACAGGCAGCCTGACCCTGCCTGTGGTGGGCAGTTCCACCTCAGTGGAGAACAGAGTGGCAAAATGGAAAGGGGAAAAAACCCCACCAAGCCACTTGTTCATTTGTCACATTGTTACTCCCATTTATTTTCTGTTGTAGAAATGAGAATGGGATTAAATAATTTTTCCTCTACACGCACCCTAAAGCAAAGAGCCACGTTAGGAATCCTGAGTTCCTACGCAGGACAGTTCTTCCCTCAGTGTTCTGTGATTATGTTGTTGAGGAAATCCATTAATCAGTCATGCCAGTCCTGCCAGTTTACAGCTTCAAAGGTTTGGGGGGTTTTTTTGTGGTTTCCCAGCCTGTAAGAAAACTGTTTGATTCAGTATCAGAAATGAAGTTCCTCTGAGCCCCTTTATTTTATTGTACTGTCAAATTCTAAATGCAGAACAAGGAAAGGTGACCAGTATCACGCTCCAGTCTCTATTTCCATTCTGAAATACTTTGTTAAGCAGTTTGATCAGTTTTTCCTCGGGATCCTGTGGTCGTGTCAATTTGAGATTTCTGGGAAAGATGAAGGGCAGGTTAAACTGCTCAAAGTGTTGCCCTTTGACTATGTCAGCAGGTGAGGAGGGGGTTGCAGTTTGTACGAAGGGTGACTTGCAGGGACCCTCTCTGGCTATGCCAGCTGTTTTCAGCCAGTGTTGAACACATCAGTCCCAGCACTCTCTAGTGGAATTATTTCTGTGTAATGCCTGTCCTGCTGCTCACAATCATGTTCTCTGCCAGATCCTGAGGTTTGTGAAAGAATGGACTCAGCTGACAGCAATGAAGCAGAAGATTGTCAGAAAAAGTGGTCAGATATTTTACAGTCCTATTCATGCTGCAGAGGAGTTGTCTAAAAAGCAGTCTGGTGGCAGCAGCACAAAAAGGTATGTGGGGTTTAGTTTTAACTGGAATTGCTGCAGGAAGTTTGTTACATTCTCCAAGTGTTTCTTAACCTCTTGATTGTGTCCTTCCATGAAATGTAGGAAAAATCTGTGCAGGGTGTTAGAGTGAAGTGATTTAAAAGGTTTTACTTAAGAGCAGTTGTGTTTTGTGTGGTTTCACTTGGAAATGAAGGAGTGAGTTCAAACATAACTAGCAGAGCAAAGAGTCCTCCAGAGCTTGTAAAGATTCTGGGATTATCCAGAGTGTCACTGAGACTTCACCTACCTGGAACAAAGTGCCTGTCATTTTTAAATGACAGTATCAAATTGCTGTCATTTTTAATTGTTACACAAACAAGTTAGCTCTTCTCTGGTTAGGATTTGGGTTTAGAAAAAGATATTTCTGTTTAATTCAGAAGTACGGTGAAGTTTCTTTTCCCAAACTTTATTCATTTTTCCTCCAGAAAATGAGGAATGTTTCAAGCTTGGTACAATATGGTGTTCCAATGCTGCAGCAGCCCAGAGTGAACGCTCTCTGAGGGAGATGGTTCCCTCTGTGACACTTTGCCATTCCCAGGTTCGTGAGCAGGGAGGATGTGGCAGCAGCCTCGCTCTCCAAAGCCGCCAGCGCCGGGGGCAGCGTCCGCCTCATCTCCAGGGAACGTGGGGCTGCTCCCAAGAGAGAAAATGCTCCTGCTGAACAACCCACAGAGTAGGTTTATTAGTGCAATAAGGTGATTAAGCTCTTTTTCCACAGGGTTGTTTTTTGTTTGGTTTTTTTTTTTGAAGTAGTAAAATTGTTTGCTGAGTGTCTGCCTTGCTGGAGCGCGGGAGTTACATGAAGAACTTGCTGGAGTGCTAATGAGCTGTGCTTTGTTTTTATCACAGTTGAGATTATATCTGATGTCTGCAGACATAGCTGCTAATTAACTGAGGCTGATTAAAAGAAAACAATGATTCAGTTAAAGAAAAAAGAATGTTAGGTGAGCCTGCCTGTGGGGTCGACAGCAAACCCAGCACATCAAGTTTTCTTCTATTTGGCCTCAAAATTTAGAAAAAGACAAAAATAAATATGAGAATTCTGGACAGAAACTGCCCTTTTAAAAAATTTTATTTAACAAGTGGTGTGTGTCCTGCCTTGTTTGGAGCAGGAAAGCAAGAGGCACCCACAGAGACTGTAAAGAGAAAGCAGGAGGTTTCCTTTGACTTTTTTACTTCTGTTAAAGGGGAGGCTGAAACATTGTACCTTTTATATGTGTATATGCCTGACAAACTCCACCCATTTTATGAATACAGTATAATTTCAGCTCATGTACACGTGTAAGTGTAGTGAGATATGCAGAAGAAAAATCTGCCTTGTTATATTGTTGCATTGTCAAATGTTGTCTAAGTGGAGATGTAAACCAGGTGGAAGGTTTGCAGAGTGCAGGTCTCAGTCTAAAATTGCTACTTCAGAGCAGAGCAGACACAGTGCATAAAGCTGAAGTGTGGGGCTGAATCCCTCCTTTACCAACAGCTGGGCTTTGTGCTCTGCCCCAGGTTGCTTTCAGACGCTGGAGGAGGTCCCTCAGCCCTTCCTTCTGAGCAGAGTGCAGGCTCCCCGCAGCCCCGGGGGTACCTGCAGGCCCTGGACAGCCAGGGGGCCCCGCTGTGCCTGAGCTGCCAGCAGCCCACGGCCCTGCTCCCTCCCTCCAGCCGCGCCTGGGACACGCGCTTCTGCTGCCACGCCTGCCAGGAGGATTTCTCCATCCGCTCCAGCCAGAGCTACCTCAGGGCCAAAGTGTTTGAGGTGGAGCGCGGGGTTTGCCAGTTCTGCCACCAAAACGCGCAGGAGCTTTATCTCAGCGTCAGAGACGCCCCCCGGAGTCGGCGCAAGGAACTGCTGGAGAACTCCTGGATGTCCCACCTCCCACTGGGGCAGGTAACTGTGGGTGTGCAGGTACAGACACTTCAGAGAAACCCACAGGCGTGGGTTACAGATTTAAGATAGAAAGTCATCCCAGCACGAACAATAGAACAAGAAAAAACAAGTCCTTAATCAAACTGAATCCCATTGACTTCTAATAGATTTTTCTATCCCATTGTCTTTTAACAGATTTTTCATCTCTGAAAGGCACAGGCATCAAAGTTCTGACTCTGTAAGGGTGAATGTAAATACCAGGGCTGGTTGTACAGTTCAGGCTGGGTTGAGAACATGCCAACTGCTTACACTTGTTTGCTTCTCCAAGGCTGGCTTTGTGTATCCTGATGAAAAGTATAAACAGCTACTGCCCTGCCTGTCCTTGTTCTGATGTAGCGGGCACATGTAGCTCAGGAGTGTCTCACCCACCCTGCCCTGTCCTGTGTTTGCTGCAGCTGAACGAGATGCTCCGGAGCCCGGTGGAGGGGCAGTTCTGGCAGGTGGATCACATCCAGCCCGTGTACAGCGGAGGGGGACAGTGCTCCCTGGACAACCTGCAGACTCTGTGCACAGCCTGCCACAGGGAGGTCAGTGTGCTGGGGCTGGGAATCCCGGCCCTCTGCCCTGGAGCAGCAGCAGGAGACTGCAGGCAGGCTCCTCCTCAGCCCTGCAGAACCCCCGTGCCCTCAGCCTCTCCCTCCCGCACGGCGAAGGTGGAAATGCAGTATTAAACTATTACAACAATTCGCTCAGGATTTGGGAAAATGCCACCTTAATAAAAATCAGCATTTTATTATGCTGGGCATTGCCAAATCAGCCTGGAGTTCAGCTGTGGGCTAATGCTTTCCCTGGGCACAGAGGTGCCAGGTCTCAACACTCACTGAACAGACCTGTCTCTCTCTTTGCAGAGAACTGCCAAGCAGGCCAAGGAAAGAAGCCAACTGAAAAGAAGGTCTTTGGCCACAAAGTACGGCTGTGACATCACCAAATTTTTTGTGAAGATGTAAAATGCCAGATCCCTTCAGGTATAATGTAACACTAAACCCAGTGCAGTTCTACAGTTTTCCTCATGCACTGATTCAACAGGAACCTCTTTAGCCCATCAGTGCTGCTGGCAGAGAGGAGAAAATATGGAGTTAAAACCAAGGAATCATTTGTAACACTGATGGTCAGAGGGGATGCAAGGTACCTGATTATGGTCATATCTTTATGACCCTGTGGCTTAAAATTTCTGCATGTAACCTTACTGCACTGAGCCTGACTTACAGGACTTTGGCATTTAGAACTGATGGCACTTGAATGCTGGTTTTTTTACTTAACCCAGCTTGTATTAAATCTTATTCATGATAAGGAATACTAAATATTACCAATTATGTCATCAAAGGTAGTTTCTGGGAAATGCTACAGTCACATTTTCCTTAACAAGATTGCTGGTTATTTTGGACTGCTTACCTGCCTTTCTTTACAGTTACTTTAAATAAATACAGTTCTTTTTCCTGGTGATTTTTTTCTCTGTCTCTCCTCAGCCCTGGAACACTGGCAGGCAGTTGTAAGCTCCTAAAGCACAGCTGTGCACAACACATCACGTCTTCTGAGAGGATGTGGCTGAAATTTCAACTCCCATCTAGTTAAAATAAGCTGAGAAGTTACCCTGCTGAGAAAAATTCTTAGAAGTTATAAATGCTTTACTGAGAAAAGGAATGTTTAAGACAAGGTAGGTGCATAACTGCACCATTTTCTGTAGAGTCAAACTCACTGGACACTTGCAGCAAAGATGCTTTCAGATAATAAAGACACCTTTGGGTAGCAGCCTGAAAAAATCCACTGGATGTTTGTGGTGCCCGAGTATAATAAAGGAATGATCTCTCAAACAGTTTAAAGGACCAAGTGTGAGGTTTGTTAAGTTTATACAGCCTTTACAAGAGTCCACACTGCAGTGTAAAACTTCATTAGAGAGGAGGAAACCAAGGGGGATCAGGGAAGAAGCTTAAGTTAACGTTTAGTTAATCAGTAATTAGCCCAGTGCACTTTCTTTTAAAGAAGCTACACAGTTAAACAGCAACTACACTGCTCTTCATCTTACTTACCCCTTGGCCAGAGGAATTTCTCTCACACAAACCATCTAGAGAACAAATTCCGTGACAGCACTTTCCCTGAAGAAAATTCACGCTGCTTCATCCTGAAAAATGCATTTCTACTTGATAGAGCATTATCTGACGAAAACACTCTGACCCCTGTCCCCTGAAAGGAGCTTTAGGGCAACACTGGGACCCTACTGTCAGCAGAACTCAACTCTCTATGCATCATGTAGTCACAGTCACAATGTCCTTCCTGGGTCAGATTATCATGCAAGGAGGGAATGGAAAAGCATGGGAATACTGGGAGCCAATAATAAATTCATATTTATTGAGTAATGTCCACAATACTGTAGCTGTTGGTACATTTCACTGTGTAAAGTGATGCTGATTTTTTGCTGATTCTCATCAAACACATGAAGGTCACTGTGAAGCAACATTGGCACGAACACGTTGGTGTCTGATGGTACCGGGGGTGAGGGGCCAGCAGGTGACAGAATGTTCCATCCTCACAGCAAAGACACGGGGCAGGCAAACAGCCTCTGGAGATACCAGCACGTTGCTCACAGTGAAACACCTCTGCGGGTGTCATTTCACACAGCTTTGGCCCTTGCACCAGGGAGGGGGATAAAGTTCCCCAAACCAGGACTGCAGGCTCTCAGGCTCACTGTCCAGTTCTAGCCCCAAATGTCATTATTTCTGTTTGGGAGAAGCGACAAGATCTTTTTGGACAACAACTGTAATGCCAGGAAGGCTTGGCATGAACTACAGTGTAGTGTATACTTTAAATAAAAATAGGGTATTTTAGAAGTACTTGAAATTTAGTGATTAACCAAAACATACTGGGCTCCGTAATTATGATTAGCAATAAATATAAATTACTTATGTTTTTATATCAATTTACGTAGACTAATGTCACTTGATCAAGTTTGATCCAGAAGTGCAGAGCAGCACATTCTGGAGGAATTTCAACATGAATATTTGCACGCAGCCCATTCACGTCCATAATTAAGCAAGTAATGCAAAGAAAAGAAGAGATGCTCCCTTTGGGCAGAAAGGAGGTTGCTACATTTTCTTTCCCGCGGATCTGACTGAAACTACTTGTGAAGCCGTTCCAAACCTCCAAGGTGAGTTGCTGCAGACACCCCTCAGGGCTGCCAACCCCAGTCCTCGGGAATGGTGCACGTGGTGTCTCCTCAGCACAGCCAGTCCATCTGCAGCATTCCTTCCCTTCCCGCGGGCCGCGAGCCCCGCGCTGCTGTGAGGACACGGAAGATGCCGGGCCGGTGGCTCAGAAGAAGGTGGTGTCGGCGGAGAAGGCGCCCGCCAGGCGGAAATCCTCCCGGGTGAGGACGCTGTACATGCGCTGCGGCAGCGCCTTGGAGTAGGGCGCGGGCCGGGGCACGGCCGAGCGCAGGATCACCTCCCGGCCCGTGGGCGGGGGGAAGTCCGGCTGCACGCCCTGCCTGCGCTCCTCCGCGCAGCCCGAGCGCCGCAGCTCCTCCTCCAGCGGCGGCACCGCCGCAACCTGCGGACAGAGCACAGGCACAGTGACACGCACGGCCGCTGCCCCACGGGACTCGGAAAATACTTCCGAGGAGCAGCAGAGGAAGACCAGAAATGGAACACGCCAGCGGGCTCTATGTGCACGCAGAGCGGGGCGCTAATGGGATGCCGAGACACAAAGCGCACGGAACCAGATGGATGAACCTGCACGTGTGGGTGGGGAAGCTCAGCCCGGATTAAGCTCCTGATGCTCTGGCAGCGCGAGTGAGGGTTGTGAGCAGCGGGAACGGCCCCTCCTCAGGCAGGGCTCTCTCCTCAGCTCCCTGGGGAGGCCAGGCCAGCCTCCTCTCTGAAATAACCTGTACCACCACTGCAGTCTTGCCAGTCACCTGTCCCTGCAGACTCACACCCGCTGAGGGGGGAGTGCAGAGCAGAGCAAGGGAGCATCTGAACCACCTGCCCCGGTGCTCATTGCCTCGGGCACTCAACAGCAGCACTGACCCTGCACACTGGAACAAGGGCTGGCCTGCCCAGTAAACATTCCCTAATCACATACACACCTCTGGATACGCCCCCCCAACAGTACCCCACCAGGGTCCTGCCCATTTCAGCACGTACAGCTCCAGCTCGGCACTGTCGCTGAGGTTTGGCAGAACCCTCTGGATGACCCTCGTGGCCCCTCTGAGCCGCCCCTCTGCTCCCAACCCTCTCCCACACTCAGGAGTTGAGGGGCCTGGCACTACCTGGCTCTGCAGTTTGTGCCACAGAATTCACCATGGACAAGCACCACTTGTTCCCACAAGAACAGCTCCAGGAAACCAACAGAGAGGATGCTCCCTGTGCTACACTTTATGGAATTACCCCAGTTCTTCCCCAAATATCACTGTCCAAAAAGTTCCATAGTTTCAGTAAGTCCTGGTATCAAGAATGCAAAAGCCAGGGACTGTCCATCCCCCCAAAACATCTGCTCAACAAACAAATAGTGATGGCAAAAGAGAATATAAAGCATGGTCACATATTTCAGCATCAGAAAACATCAATATTCACTTGAAGAAATGTTTCTGTTTGCATTTTTGTTTGGTTTGGGAATGGGTTTGTTTGTTTTATTGCTTTTGGTTTTTTATTTTCACTACCTGTTATTATGCTCTAAAAATAAAGTCTGTGAATGCAGAAAAACCATTCTGGAAACACAAAGTTATTTTTATGCTTAATACGTGAACAACAGTACAAACTAATTCTAGGTGCTCTACTATCTCTACCAGAAGGTTCAACTCTATGCAGCTTGGGAAGATGAGTGGGAAAGGAGGGACAAAGTTGGTTACCTCATCAGAAGATTCAGTCAGCTTGGAAAGGGATGAGAAAAGAACCAGTGATGAAAGACAGAAACAAAGGCAAGTCAGAGGTGACTTACAAGAGGTTAGGAGACTGCAGGTTTAAGAGACATCATGCACTCTACTTCCAAGAGCATGCACTGGCTACCACAATATTCCTGAGAAACACATTAACACGACTCAGAGAGGAGTCCAGGATCAAAAGGTCATGAACAAGGAATTCATTCAACTTCTGTTTATCAGCTCTCTACCTAAATAAGTCATGGCAGATGAAACACAAAGGGGGGTTCGTAGCAAGCTGGCTTCTATTGCACTAAGAAATCCTAATGAACAGTGACCAGCTCCTAGCGGGAAGTATCCGTAACCTGCTTTAGCTACAAAAGAAACAAACCCCTAGAAACATGCACACATCTTTATCAGACATTAACCTGGAAACCTACTCAGCTTTGAAACCCTGCCCAGCGTTAAGAGCCAGGTGCACAGGCGTGCAGGCACTGACAGGGCTGTAAGTGAGGCTGGTTGGCACCTTGAGGTTTGCAAGCAGCTCCTCCCTAGAGACTGGAAGGATAAATTAAATGCTCTGATTTTCATCCCTCATGATAACCACCATCTGTTTTCAGAATGGTCCTTTTTATGCTGTGCACAAACACAGTTTATTACAAAGGCATCCACACCTTAGAAGGGTTTAACACCCAATCACAGTGTTTTCCCAGCAGTTATTCCCAAATGGAATGACAGGCTCTGACAGTCTGCAATACTGTGCTACCTTGTTATTACCACTGTAGTTAAATTTTAGTTAGAGAACTTGATGCTGTGAGCAGGTGCAATTCTGACAGAAACCAAAGGGTGACTGCAGTCCATGAAATCAATACTTTAAGGCTTATTATTACAAACACTGCTTCAGAGAAAAAGGCAACATCAATATCAGCAAGGGAAGGGGATCCAGAAAACAGATGCAACACTGGCAGTAAGTAAGTAAACATAGAGTCCTACTGACGAAGAGCTGACACTTCCTAAGCATGACAGTTTCCACAGAAGCCTCAATTATTCCAAGTATCCCCAGTCTAAAAAGTTACTCCTTCTAAAATATTGAATATTATGACCTGTTTCTCTACATCCCTATGTGAAACAATCAACACTTGATTATTCTTGCTGAGACAGGAATCTGTGCCATAACAACATAACATTACTGGTTACCATTTGAAGTGTATCAGCCATCAATGACACCTCTGTCTCCCCAGCTGGCTTCAGCTGTTTAACATCCCAGATCACTGACTCTGCCTTTGCCTTGCAAGGCTCTGTTATTGCCAAAACCACGTTGAAGGTCACAAAAAACACCTCAAGCACATTTATGACAACACATGCACGTGTGCAGACAACATACACTGGCATCATATGATAAGTCATCGCTTCATTCTGCTTAAATCAGGAGGGTCTGCAAAGCAACCCAGAGCTCCCTCTTACCCTCTGAGCATTCACAAACAGCTTGTGAATGATGCTGCCAGCAGGTCCTCTTCCCGCACCTACAACTGACACCTCTGGCTGCTCCAGGAGACAGTTTACAAACCTGGTGGAACAAATCATTGCAAAAGAAAAGGGAATGTTTAATGCTCGGCTGTATCCGGTTTGCTAACCCCAAAGCCCAGAGCTGTTTCCTGGCAAGAGGAGGGACCCTCCCCTAAGCATCATTTGCACAGGGTGAGAACTGGCAGCTACTCTCAGCTCTCCATTCTGAACCCCTCTGAACCCCCAACATGTCCTACAAAAACACCATCTCCTCCTCCCAGCACAGCAGCAACAAGCTAATGTGGATTTCTTTCAACATTACTTATTAGTCATCTTGAGCACTAAGTCAATAATCTGCCAGCAGGCAGTGATGCAAGGAAACTGCCTTGTCACTTCCCATTCACAGCTCCTCAGTGACTGGTTTCACATCAGCCAGGAGACAAGAACAAGAAAACATAACTTTGGAGGGGAGTACTTAATTCCGTAATATTTACAGAAAACACTAAATTTTTAGTCCTACTTTTACCTCTGTTGTGACAGAATTCGTCAAATACACCATTTATCTACACAAGAAGTAGATGAAATCCCCAGTACTATCAAGATAAAACCAAATTCCAATAAAACAACCTGTATCACATGTTCTCAAAGAGCTGCTCATTTAGAGGAGCATTTAGGGTACCCACACAACATCCATGATCTCAGGACTGGGACACCTAAATATGATTCCTTAGTATTTCTGTATCCATCTGTCCTAAATTTTGAAAGTACAAAAAAAGGGCATCAGAGGAGAAACAAGAGAACATCATCAGTCACCTCTGTAGATCTTCTTTCTCCTCCTCATTTTCACATTTCTCTACCCCAAACTTTGCTTTCAGAGACCTTGCCCTGGCAATGATCGCTTCCACACTCATGATCTGAGCGATGATCTCCTGCAAGAGTCGGATAAAAGTGCAAGTTAAAAACATGGGCTTTCAGCACTCCCCTGAACGGTGCAGAAGTCTCTCAGGTTTTCAGTCCCAGCCAGTACAAAAGCCTTACTTCCAACTTCTTGTCCTCTGGATTGGGGAACCGGAGCACTTTGCTGGAATGAGATATTATCTGCTTGATTATCTTCTTGACTGAAGAGATATCTTCTACTGCTTCTGTTAGAAGGAAAGAAACAAAATTGTAATTACTGCATCACTGCTCACCTCAAAATATCTTAATAATTTATTAAACATTATTTACCTTCGTCCTTTACCTTGAGTACAGCTGCATGGATGATGCAAGGCAGGAGGTGCCTTGCAAGGTCAGCTGGTTTCTGAACTGCAAGGTAATGAAGCACCTACAACATTAGAAAACTGAATATATTAGTGATCAAAACTACTTCCCAAAGATAAGGTTAGCCAGGAAAGCGGAAAGAATGGAACACTGCTGTAAGACAGGACTTGGTATGTAGTTTTACATGGATCCAGTCCCAACAGGTAAAATAAGTATGTGTTAGGAAACTAAAGTGTTCCTGACACATACACGCAGGTAAATATCTGGTTTATTTACTAATAATTCAAAGCACCACCTCAGTAACACAGTCTGTGAGTCACGTTGCACACACTCATTGCTTTAGGTCTTCCTCCCACTGTGTGGGGCAGCAGGGATTTCCAGCTAACCCTCAGCCGCGCCCGTGCAGCTCAGTGACTGCGAGGACACGGCACGGGGAGCAGCCAGGGCTGGAATGCCGCAGGAGGGAGGGCTGCTGCAGCACTGCAGGTCAGGTGTCACCAGCCTCACCTTCTCTGCCTCCCTGGTGTCATCGAAGAGCCTCTTCTGCCTCCGTGCCGGGATGGGCTTTGCCGTCTCCCAGGCCTCCACCCACATGTTGCTGGGAATCTTCATGCGGGCGCTCAGCTCGCCCTTGATGACTTTATTGCCCTTCTCGTCCAGCACCTCCTCCTCGATGTAGTCCCGAGGGGAGTACCACCTCACAAAGTCCTCCAGGCAACAGCCGGGGTTCGCTGCCTGAGAGAGGAGAGCAGAGAAAACCTGTCCCTGACAAATCCTGTGACAGTCTGGGTGGGAAATGCAACATTGGTTTAGTGGGGAGACCAAACTCGGGGTGTTCTGTCCACAGGCACCAAACTGTACAGCAGGACAGAGACCAGGCAGGGGGAGGAAATAAAGCACTAACCATGACAATGGCAAGGGGTAAAACTTACATCACCAACGACAACAAAAAAACCCAACCCTTTCTTATCACCCACAAAATGTACACTCATCAGCTCAAAAACTACACTGTTAAGTTAAACTTCCACCTGGTACCCGATATATGCAATAAATAGGAATTTTCACAAATTCCTTTATGTATAAGCTTATACCATTAAAGACCTGGATGAAAACAGCCCAAGCCTGAAAGAATCACCGGGCTGCATAAATATGCTTTCAGCACTGGCTTTCCAGCTTTTAACACTCCAGTGACAAAATTCACCTTTTCTTCCTCTTTTACAAAGGAACTTTAAAAAAAAAATCTCCCCCCAACAAAAATAATTTGATTTTTTGTAGATGCAATGTCAACACTAATAAATACATCCATATCCAGAACATAAAGGGAAACTCAGTTTACTATTCAATGTGCCTATCAAGAGTGCTCTTGTGCTTCTAATTATGGTTCTATATTTTTGAGTTTTCAGATCATTTGGACCACAGAAATAAAACTTCTACATATACCTAATATGCCATGACTCACTGCTAATTACTGATGTTGGTATATTGTAAATACTCTACAGTACATCTGTATGCTTTTATTATCAACATTGCAATAATTAAAATAGCTATTTCAGTCAGAATCTCTAATCCTCTTAGCTTCCAGCTCCTCTGATGACAGCAGTGTGTGCGCTCTTAGCTCCCTCTGCAGAGCTCACACAAGAAATGGAACAAACTGCCCAAAACCACAGCTAGTCCAATCCCAAACAACTGCTTTAATTCCCAATTTATCAACTACATGTTTTCTGTGTTTTTTTCCCTTCCCACAGACATTGTGCAGATTCACTGGGATGTTACATTGTCGTAGATTTTGATGTGTTACGAGAGTTTTAGCAGTAGGGGTTTATTCTCAACTTGAAATTATTTCGAAAATGTTTTGTGGAGGAAAAAAAGAAACTTGTCAGAAAAACCTTCAAAATTGTTCAACATAAGCAGGGGGACAGTTTAATTAAGAGGAAAGCAGTGTCAGAGAATTCTCCAGGAAGCAGTACCTTAAAGGACTCCATGTCTGAGAGCAGGCAGGCGCTCTGCATCCGTGCCCGCAGGTGAGCGCCTTCGGCTGAGGTTCCCAGCTTTGCCAGCACCTCAGACTGCTCCTCCAGCAGATCCTCAGTCATGGGTGCTGGTTCCTGCAACATGGAACAGGACAGGGTTACAAACAGCCTCTCCTCAGCTCAGCCCTTCCCAAGGAAGGGGAAGGAAAAAGCTCCCTGTCACCAGAAGTCCATTCGGCTCCATCTGTATTCAAGGGAAATAATCAGAACTTCCTACTGTTTGAACTGTTCAGCCAAGCTGTGCATGCGAATATGACACCAACAAAGAGAACCCAAACAGGAACTGACCTGAGGATGAAGGAATGATATAAGGATATACTGTTAAAACACCAAAACCCAGAGGAATTCCAGGGAGTGTTTGACCGACGCTATTTTGTTGAGATGGATTAAAATCCACCTAAAAGCAACACAGAATTTTTGCCTTTGACAGAGTCACCACATAATTAATTGAGAACACTTTGCCTGACTACACTCTGCTCATATGCTTTACCCAAGCAGGTAACATTAATTAAAAAGAATTTCTCTCAAGAGAAAGAAAAACATTGCACTCTTCATGCATGGCTGGTTGCAAACTGGTTCCTGTGGCACCGCTGCTTCCTATTTCATCCCCAATCATCCTGCAGGAAAGCCTGGGGACATGAGGGAATATTTCTAGTTGTTTGCTGATAAACCTGCTGTAGAGAATGGCACCAAAACTGATGACTCTGGTCTTTTAGATATGAGCAGAGAAGTTAAAAACAAAAACAAAAAAACAAAAAAAAAAAAAAAGAAAAGACATAGCAGCAAAACTGATCCTTATTCTGCTCAGTCAGCTAGAAATCTCCGTGGTGGAAGGAAAGAAGGGAAGGAGGGGATGGAAGGTGCCTCAGGAACTGGTAATAAAAAAAAACCATCAAATTTAAGGTAGCAAGACAGCTTAATTCTTATTTAAAAAATTTGTTCGGAATGAACCTTGGTAGAGACTCACTCTCAAATAAAATAAGGAGTACATGAGATTTCAGTTTAATGGCCCTCATGTAGCTTTAAAAATGAAAACCACTCAGGATTTTAACCCCAGATAAGGCTGTAACCTGCACATACACCCAGCTGCACAGTCCCAGGGAGGAGCCCTGCTGTGTGAGAGCTGTGCTGCACCTCTGGCTCAGCTCCTGCTCCCTCACCTGTGTTATTGGAACATAGAGAGGCTCTCCAGGGTGCAGCAGCATCAGCTTCCCGTGTGGATGCAGGCGACCTTCTGGTTTGAAGTTCACAGGCTCTTTGGTGCCTTCTTTTGCTCCTCCCTTCTTTCCATTTTCCTGTCCGTTTCCTTTGAGGTCTTCTGTGTCACTCAGACACTCGAAAAATTCGTCTTCACTGTCACTCCATGATTCCCAAGACTTGCCAAATTCCTTTTCCTTATCAGGGTTGTCTCCAGAGTGTTCTGCTCCCTTTGCACTGTCACCAGAAGCACCAGGTGAACGATCAGACATGTTGCCCCTTTTCCCCTCATCTCTTGCTTTCTTCCTTTCAATGCAACAATTTAACATCTAACAAGTTAAAGGAACAAAAAAATAATCGTTTAGTAATTACCTCTGTTATAGAAACAGTCATACAGAAAAACTTGGAGAACCCCTGAGAACATCTTACAAGTCTAAAAGATAAACAACTCCATCGAATTTGTTGCTATAACAAAGATTTTTCCCAGCAAATGAATTCCACACCCAAAATTACAAGCATAACTAAATCTACAACAACAACACATTTAGCTAATAACTGCTTTAATTTCGACAGTTTCCTTAGGAGAAAAATCATTCTTAAATTTGGGATATTTACCTGGAGTTTCTGATGAAGTAAACAACATCTCAGATCTGGAGAGCCATTAGCTAATCTAACAAAAGGTAGAAGTGTAACCATTATCAATTATAAAGTTGAATCTTTCATACATGTGGTCTTAAATCATATGAAATCTAAAAGAGTGGCAAATACCCACACTGAACCCACCCCCACCATTTCAACTACACAGCTCTTCTATGGTTTCAGGAGAGAAGCTCAGAATTTAAACTATATTTATTTCCTGGAGGTTCACTCCAGAAGCTCAGAGATCATTCACACTAGGGAGTGCATTTCCTGGTCAGTTTTCCATTTGGAAGTTAAAAGGGTGACTGTTTACAAACAGAAATTAGACATCTTTGACTCGTTTTAAAACTGCAATGATATGTTGGAGTGATTGCTGTGTATTTTACCTTCTATTTTATCTGCTGGTACAACCATTACAAATTAGTGAATAAATGGTCAGTTCACCCCATTAACAAAAAAACCCAAACAAACCAACCAACCAACCACAAGAAACCACAACCCCAAAAGTAGGATATATTATTGCTCTGCATTGATACCTCATCTTCCCAGAGCCCTTCAGGAGGTCTGCAACAAGCTCTGCTGCAGCAGACAGAGCCTGGAATGGCTGGAATACCTGGAAAGGCAGGAACTTGGAACAGCTTCCTCAAAATGTGGTGAAACTCCACCACAAAGCAGAGTGTTCCTCTAAGTTTTTCCCCCACCCTCATTCACACAGTGGAGGGATCTCAAAGCTGAGCTTCCACAGACACCTGGAAGTTTTCAAAGGAGGGCACAGATGCTTTTCCCTGCTCCCTGCCCTTTCTTGCACTAAGGAAGTAGGGTAATAAAAATAAAGGGTGGGATTTGCAATTAAAAACCCCAAACCTGTATGTTTCAAATTCTCAGTGGACTCTGTTCCTGGAACAAAGAACATTTTCTACCACAAAGGACCAACAATAAAAGAAAATCTTACCCTGGAACGAGGTAGTTGTTCTCCCATCTGTAGCGCATTTCCAACACAAACTCTTGCCAAAGATGGGCCACCCCTTTTACTCCTCCATGGTAGAAGTTTATCATACAAAGACACAAAGCTAATTTGTAGGTCAGACTGTCAGAGGGAGCAGACTTAAACTGACTGAAGAGATTCTAGGTAAGAGACAAAAGAAAGCAAGAAATACAAGGAACAATGGCATTTTTTTTCCCAAACTATGTAATCTCTTTAGCAGTACAAGTGGCTAACCAACATTTTAAGCCTGTAAGTATAAGATACCAAAAATTACAGTCTTTGGAAGAAAAAGAAATTAGAAGGAAAAAGAAACAATCACTACTCAGAGATTCCACAAAGATAAGTTCCTCTTTCCAAAGGTTACCTATTACAAGATGTAGGGCAACCACAGCAAAGTCAGCATGAACACACACACTCAAAACTGCTTTCTCTCTCTGAGTGACAGTCAGTCAAACTTACATAATCTTCATTCTCTGGAGGAGGATTGCTTCCTGCTGAAGTGCTGGCTCTGCTTTCAAATCCATCTGCGAGTTTGTCAGCAGCATCAGGAAACAAGAACTTCAAGAAAAGAAATTTAACCTTCCATCAGTATGGTTTTCCTGCTTTTCCCACGTTCTCCCTAAAGGTACTGCTGGCTACACACCAGCAATCCCTACAACTAAAACCGTTGGCAGAGTTCAGAGTTTGCTTTCAGTCCTCTTATATTACACAGACTTATAACAACTCGGGCTGTTTCGAGCTGATAATTGCAATTCAAACAATGGAACTGGTATCAGACACCTTTTAATCTGCTATGGCCTATAAACCAGGTGCATCAGTGCACGTGTTACCTGAATTTCACATGCATGGACAGTCACTCACCAGAAGGATGGTGTTCAGCACGTCGTTGTTTAAAGGAGACTCATCCACACCTCTGTGCTTGCGGATTTTTTTCTTTGCACTGTGAACCATATTTGTGACGGACAATTTATGGATTGGGACTGGTGCTGGCTCTGTGAGCTTGGACAAGGCATGGGTGATGTCAGCAACTTCTGTAAAATAAAAGGAAAGCAATTAGAACGAAATAAAACCCACAAACACTTGACTATCCCTCTTTCAAAGCTCACCTGTCTGATCCAGCCTTTTAATCTTGTACTGATTTTTAACCCTTTGTTAAGCAGAGCTACACTCTGTGCTGTCAGGTTCCACCCTGATACTACTCAGTGTTAACCAATACAAGCAGCAGAACAAGTCAGAAAGGAGTCCCAGACTGCCCTCGATTTATTTTACCAATGAAGTGTAGACTGAGTTGCCTGCAGACAGTCACTACCAGAGCCCACAAAAGGCTGCTGAAGAGCCCGTGTTCAAACCTGGCTCACTCACCACACCAGTGAGTACCCTGGAGGGAACACGGGCAGCTCAAGCCTATGCTAAAGCTTTGGATAAGCCTGAAATAAATCCTGTATTAATCACTAGATATCTGACCTTACGTGGTGTTTTAGAATCCTCAGATAAACTTCTCAAATCAGAAGTTTTTTTTTCCACAGTTGCTGCTTGTGAGCTTTAGAATGTCTTTTACAACTAACTGAATGAATATTGTAAAGAGAGGGCAGGCAATTTGAAGTGAATAATTACCAGCAGCCTGAAAATGCTCACCTTGGCAAACACTACAAGAAAATTAGAGCCAAGCAGAGCTAAAGAGACTATGTCAAGCCCCCTACTCAGCCTTACAGCTTTTTAAGCTGACTGGTGAGCTCCTTCAAAATTAAGATCAAGTATAACCAAAAAAAATACATTATAGGCCATAACTGGAGGGATGCAAAGGTGACAAGCAGCAGGAAGGAAGGGAATGTTCACTACATACAGCAAGAAAAGCAAAAGAAAGGGACAGAGATATCAAAAAGATGTCATTATCTGTACAGCTGGGATAAAGTTTGACCTGCTGCTCAGACAATTTGGGAAGTTTTTAATTTTGGGTTTTTTTTTCCTTAAAATTCCTTAAAAATGGAGAGGATGATGGCAAAGCCTTTCAAACAGATTAAAGACTTTTTTTAAACTTGCTGTTAAACATGTACTACAGATTACATCAACAAGGAAAAAAAAAGTGTAAAAAGTGAAAAGATATGAACCAATACAGACAAATGTGTTTGATGTGTGCTCAAACCCAACTCTTGTACACTTACAGTCAAATTTTAAGCTTTTGTATTCCAGTGAGAAAAGACACACACACAACTCTAACAGAGGCAATTGTCCTCTGGGACTTTGGGAGCTCAGCTTGCCTAGAATTCCTGAGAAATTTCACCATGTAGCACTGGCTAGGAAATCCCCAGGAGTAATACAGAAAATGCATAAGAGTTGTAAGGATAAACAGCAACAGATCTTAAGTCAGGAAAAGGGGATAGGGAAGGTAAAATAACAGGAAACGATTAAAAGCAGCAGGATTTTAGTTTTACCTTTTCCTTCCTCTTCAAATGCAGACCTCCCAAGGATCTCATCGGTTGACTCCTTCCGGCGGCAAAGCTTGAAGAATTCCGTAAGAAAGTCACCTGTGAGAGGAACAAAGTCTCTCCATGACTGCTCAGTGAAAAATCTCCCTGAACAATAAGTCAACTCTCCAAATTATGCCCAAAGGACAGTGATTTTTATCTTTTCATTTGAAAGAACGTGATCACTTGTTCTGAAGCACAAATATCTTTAGACCACACCATGATTAAAGCTCAGGGCAACGCACACCCTGGCAGCCATCAGCCACCTCTGCAGAGCACAGCTCTGCCTGCAGCTGAATCCACCTCCTCACCCCAAGCAAGATGAAACTTTGAAAGTTTTGAAGCCCTTTTCCCCACAAGCTTAAAGGCAAGGACAGACAGGAGAGTGCAGCTCTTCAGATGTACTAATCCTCCCTGTCAAACAGGCTGATTAAGCTAAGCAGATGGATATATGCAGAAGGCACTTAATAAAATGGAAAGATTCTAGGAAATGTACATTTTCACAGAACACACAGAGGAAACTCTTGTTCTCCAGAATCTGATGAAATAAGGAAAGCAATGAAGTTCATGGAACACAGACACAGAGTAACCTACAACAGAAACTCATGTTTTTGCAAAGCTTGAAAAAGAAGCCCCAGATATTGTCCACTCAAAAAAATAAGGGGAATGAGGAAACAGAAGTCATCAGGTAGTCACCAATTCAACCCTCACTTCACAACTCAGTAGCTTAAAAGCCCTAAGGGAAGACAAGAAATTGTGATGTCTTACCCAGTAGACACTGAGGGTTATCTGCTTTTCTGACTCTCACAGACCACTGGGGGGCTTGCATAGGATCCAGGTCACTTCAAAACAGAACAAAACAAACTAAGTGCCATGTTGTCACCATAAGTTTGCAAAAGATGAATACCAAATCTTCAATAAATGTATGGTCATAGTCAGTGAGGCCATGGAAGCCACAACATGCACTACATTACACAGGAGAACATGACAAACACTCTGAAATGCAAGCAAGAGTCCCTGTTCTCATGGAGGTACATGACACACAGGAAAAATTCAGTTAGAACTAAACTGTCTTCTTTTGAAGTGTATTAATGTTGAAAACTCATTTCTGCATCAATTAAGAAAGAAGAAAGAAACCCAACATGGTTTATTCCTCTCTAGCATAAAACCTGGATGACAGTTTTTGGGAGAGGGATGTTAACCAGTAAATTCTTTTTGCTTTCCATGCCCCCTTATCATCTTCTCCAAGAAATAACTTCCAAGTCTAACATGAGAATATGCTCAAAAACAGAGGTGTGTGTTCTGTCGAGATTACAACACAATAACATTTTCTCACACAGCAATGCATTTAAAAAGCATGTGTTTTCCCAAATGAGGTGTTCCATCAGCTGACCTTACCACACTCCTCAAGAGGGGTTCTTTTCCACACACAAAGCCACGCAGAGTGTTTGAGACGTCACTAAAATGCAGTAGTTAAATGAAGTACACTGCTGGATATTCGCAGTTCAGATAAAATACTCACGAGTACACATCATTGTCCACAATTATACCTTCTGCCAGGTGGGGCCACGTAGTAGCTAAATGGAGCTCACTGAAACAAAGCAACATTTCAGTCCTGCAGTGCTGGCAGAACATGCCCAGCTAAGCTGAACTGCCTGCAGCACTGAACACTGCCTGATCCACCCAAGTAGCTCCTGGGTTTGCTCAGGGTCACGGGGTGTTCAGAAGGGCACACAGGGGAACAATTCAGTTTGCAGACCTGCTCAGTTTAAGTCTTCTACAGATGTCAAGGTTGAGGGCAAGTCCCACCCTTGAACAAAGACAAATGATTTTGAAGGTTTATCTTCAGTTCAGTTAATTTCGACATAGTAATTTCAGAGGCAAATGGAGCAATCCAGAAGTTTATGGTGCAAGACTTGATTTGAGCAGAGCTTCAACTCTGAATATCACCAGACAATTTTGCAAATGGTCTCATTTGCTATTAAACCATGTTTCTGATGTACTGGAATAATTAAATATCTGTCAGGGACATCCTAGGTGCTAGGTGGGCAAAGCTAAAATTTGAAATGATGTTCCTGTAAGCCCTCCATTAAGGAAGTTACAAAACAGTTTTCTGAACTCTTGCTTACCTAATAGGGTCCTCACAGGCACCAAACGGTAACTTGCCAAATTCAAGGCCTCCAACTTCTCCCCCAACTAGAGCATCTATATCTGAAGAAAAGTCAATATATTTTCCATGTGGAATTTGTAGAATATTTGAAGCAACATATCATCTTAGTTTCCCAGTAAAGGCTGTAGCATGTAGGATGAGCAGAGAACAGCTGAGCACTGAAAACACCATCCCAGCACACAAAGTAATTGCTGCCAACACAAACTGGGACACAACCCTGCAACAGGACATTCAAAAAGACAGATCAAACTCTCCTAAGTCGTGTTGAGGGAAGGCTATTCCCTTCACACAGGCAAAGAGGAGAGCTGCAAGGACAGCCTTAAAGATTCAGTGTTGACACAAGAACAGACAGACACAGAAGTGCCATAAAAATATTTGAGTGGCAAATCAGTTCCAAGAAGAAAAGGAAGATTCCAGAAGAGCAGCTCGCAGAGTGAAAAAAACAAGCAGTTTTGAAAGGTTGACAATTTTGTGAAAAGAGGATTATGTCTCCTACAGCTAAGGACTTAATCAAATTACCTGGGAGATTCCTTGTAATCCCATGTACTTAAAGATGCCTCCCAGCATCCTCAACCACTTCCCATGTTATATTCTTCAAATACATAAATCAAAACCAGACAGCCTTCACTGAACAGAAATTTGAATGGATAATGATGCACTGTAATGCCATTATGATAATGCTATTACAGCATCTGATCTGTCATTTTAAATGCATCTGGCAAACTGTTTACACACAAAACAAGTGAGGTACTAGAATAGATAAAGTATTTGGATCACTTAATTACGTAATTTCCTCTTCAGAGTAGATAAAAGACACACTTAAATTTCTTTTCTTTGAGAAGAGCTAATTGAGTGATAGTAATAAGGTACAGGTCTAGTTCTCTGCAATACACTTTGACACTGGTTCCCTTAACCAGATCCCTCTCAAGGAGGAGTTATTCAAACTGCTCAAATCAAGAAATACGATCAAAGTAGTACAACTCATCCACCACAAACCAGCGATCCTGACTCAGTGAGTAACTACAGCAAGGCAGAGAGACACCACAAAAACAGATTTCTGTGTCTGCAGAAACAATAAAAGAATAAAATCTGCCGATTTTTTTCCCAAGTTCTTCAGGTAACCTTGGTTTACTGAAAGAAGGAAACCATGATTTAAAACAGCACTGCTTTTCTCTCCCTAAAAAGCAGGACTCTCTTTAAACATATGTTCAACACACATTCCTTAGCTACAAAGCACACAGAACCAACCTCACTACAGACTTCTTCAAAACACACCTTTCATTAGGGTACCTTTTTTTTAAGCAAAGGAAAGCCAAACAGCTAAATAAGAGACCAAGGCCATACAGAGTTCCCTCTCTCTCAGTGCTGCCCTAAATACTTCAACCTTGTCATGTAAAACCACTACCAAGTCAAGAAAAGGACTTGGGCATTTTAACTACTCCACCACCCTGTACCTACATCACCACATCACTAATGAAATTTATGTTAAGGAGGAAGTAACATTTACTTTCTTCCTATAGGTGTGTTTACCTCTCAGCCAGGAGAAGTTTATTATTTATTTTTTGATGCTACCTATATAGAAATAGGTCTGTTAAAAACAAATCCTTGACACCCAAGGAAGTATCAGTGTCACCAGCAAGCAACAATATGAGAGATCATTTCGGGAGTACCAAGTGAGCAACCACCTCTGTTTTTACTAAACAGCATCGCTAGGGCATAAACTTGTCAATTCTGGAGCATGAACTTTAAATTCAAGACTATACATTACTTTTCCCCTTTTTCCACTCATACAAGGCTACTATAATAAATGACTTGATCAGAAATGGTTCAAGTAATAAAAAAAGTATATAAACCAACTGCTTGGCTTACTTAACACTCTGTAAACAATAAAAACAAAAATCCAAACTTTTACCTCACGTGAGGTCCATATAACACTTTCTGCTTTTCCCATTGTTAATAGATAGTGAAAGGTACTTTACAGAAACAATTGATAAATACTCCCATGAAGTACTAGCACCTACTAGAACCTGAATCTAAACATATCCCTAAGGAATTCAAGGCAGAGTTCTCCATAGATTCACAGTCAGCTTTTTCACTGCACATATATACTGCAATTTTAAAAGTATCACTGCATCTCTGGATGCTAACAAACCCCCGTGTTTCTAGGCACAGCCCTACCCAAAACACCTGTCCCAGCCACGAGGCACAGACATGATTTCACAGGAGCTTTAAACCTGCAAGCCCAGCAGAGGGACTGGGACTGGACTCGGCTGAAAATAAAGCCTTTCCTACTCATGCAGAAAATGTTTTCATTTTGCTGGCAAGATACACCAAGAGCACTGACTGTTTGTCCTAAAACAGGTTATTCCGAGGACAGGGATCTCCTACCTGGTGGCTGCTGAGGCCAGAAGTACTGCTGCCAGTCCTGGAGCACGTAGGTCAGGCGGATAGCCATGCTGACGGGAGGCAGCGGTGTTAGAGGGCACCCCTGCAAAATATCAGAGGGCAAATTCAATGCAGAGTATATCCCCTCAAACACACCAGGCCTTGGACATAAATGAGTCACAGTAGCTTGTATCAGAGCTAATTTTAGCACAACTGTGATACCCCAAGTAATTGAAGGTTGGACTTGAACTTGGAGGTCTTTTCCAATTGTAATGATTCTGTGATTACTGGTAAAGCCATTGCTAAACACGACAATCACAGATAAAATGCAGGAGACATGTGTATGCTCCATTTAGCTGGTAATTCAAGTAACTCTGACCCAGAAAGCATCTGGTTTTCATTAAGGATTTTTTTCCTCAGTGTTTTGCTCAGATTGCTGAATATCAATACTGATTGTGTAGTGCTGCAGGCAGCCATACCACTCTGTAAACAAGCAGTCCAGTCAGCCCCCTCAGGGTGTTCTTCACTCTTAACTTAACTTGGAGAGCTACACAGCATCAGAATAAAAACCACCCCAACCCTCCCTTCTCCTTTCCAATTGCAAAATATAGTTTGTTTGGGCAAGGGGGAAGAGGGTTGTTACAAGGAAACTGTAAAACATACATTATTTCACATCCCAGTAAAAATTAAATAGGGAAGGTGGTAACACCGAGGAACCAAACCCACACCAACTGTCCCTCTTTATGGTCAGACACCAGCAAATCTGCAAGCATCCAGGCAATGAAATAATTATTCTTAATCTCAGCTTTCCACATTCAGCTGCACTCACAATCTTGGTTTTGAAGATCTCCAGCAGCCCCGATAAGTGAGTGTACTGGCTGGGCACCTTGCGCAGATGGACCATTTCGAAGTCAGTCCGGACTCCCGGGCCCTGACATTCCCCGACGTACATCCGGCGCCACTTCTGGTGGATCTGCACAAACACTGGCACCTGACTGCAAAAACACGAATATTTCAAATTATTTAAAGTGTCATGCTGTCTTGTAGTCTTTAAAACTAGCTAAATGTTTCAGCATAATTCGAACATCATTTCATATCCTTTGGAATGTATTTTCTCTTAGTGGAACACACTTTAAAACACTTGACAGGGATCAAAGAAAAATGCTATTATTGTCATCATCAAAGAGAATCCCTAACAAATTGTCAGGTCACAATCACAGCCATATCCATGACTTCAGTTACCTAATTTTCAGTCTAAATCATTTTTGAGGAAGATTAGGAAGTTACTGTTATCACACATCGGGACAAAATCCTCCTCCTTAAGTTATATTTCCTATTGTTTCTATATTTTCTATTGTTTCTATATTTTCTATATGTTGTTTTTCCAACAACTTCTAGCAGCTTTTGAATGCATTGAAGGTTTTTAAACAACAATGAATATAAACAACACATTGAATCAATCTTTTTAAAATAACCAGGGAAAATCTTTTAATCCTTCTCTAACAGTGTTATAGTGCAAAACCAACAAGCTCTGAATGTATTTTGCTAACAATTTAAGGCTTTTCCCTCACAAATGCAGTATGCTACAGTTTTACCTGGACATGTGAAAAGGTCAGAAATGCTTTCACCTACCAGCCAGTGTTCCCCAGAGCAATGGAAACAGAACTCAGCAGAAGGTTACACTTGGATTCACTCACAACGGCCTCATTATTTGCAGCAGGAGCAATCACCACAAACTCCCGCAAGCCATACCTTGGGAAAGACAAAAAAAGAGCACATTTCTGGTCTTTAGCCAGCCAGCTGAAACAGAATTTTTAGAAACACTGAGACCTGAATAACCTAATTGTCACCAACAGACTGTGGAATCTGTTAATTTGATGTGAGTAGCTCTGTCAGACGGGTCAAGAACTGAGCGGGCAGGGGGTGCTGCACAGTCTGAAATCACAAACCACCTGAGCTCAACAACATTCAAACCCTGTAAAGCGTTTGACTGTGAGGACTTCCAGGTCTACCAGTCCTGAAGCTTTTTACTTTATAATAATAACAACTGAGACTGTTACACATAGAAACAATCTCTCTGGAACAATGCTATAATGTGCTAAAGATCTGCATTACTAAGAATATAGTTGCTGTTTCTGAAGGTGCTGCAGCTTTCCTTTTTAAGAATGTATCTAAGTACCACATATATAAAGGCTTGGTTGATTTATGAAACTGAGATAAAAGTCTTTGGGGGACAAAAACCAAAAGTTAAGACAGACGTCTTTTTGCACTTCTTTCATGTGTCCAGTATGAAGAATCATTTTACTTAAGCTTTAACTTTTAACTGAAAGACAAATATACAAGTGCTTGTGCCAGCATCAGAGATTCCTCACTTGCTGTGCTGGTTTGCATTGGAGACAAGAGGCAGGGCACATACCATCTCACCAGGCAGTGAGCTCGAGGGGGAAAGTCATTGTTCATGCACAGCAAGTCCTGCATTGGCAGGGGAAGGGCATCTGTGAAAAAAAAAAACCAAACACAAAAAACCCATATATAAGATCATCAGCATCCATCCAGCTCACTTGCAAATTGCTTAGATTAGCACTGGGTGAATGCAAAGCACACTAAAAGCAGAAATGTTAGATCACACCCATCAGATCTCACAAAATCTCACTCAGAAGCAAATCAACACACTGTGAATTCCACATTCTGACACTGCCTTTTGTCATATCCTTACAGGTATGTGAGGGAACTAGCAGGTACCTTCTGCCAGCTCTTCTTTCCCATCTTTGTCACTGGGCTCTTGTACAAGGTAATGGTGGGTAACTGAGAATTTGAAGTCCGCAAATGAAATTTCATCTGATTTCTCCTCCCATGTCCCCGTGGTGAATATACCCTGCATACAAAAAATATACTATTCTATCAATGAATTTAGGTTAACATTCATTAGTATATTACCTATGTGACTAATAATGTTTATTCATGTTTTTCTACTGCCAAATATTTATTCACAAACAGCTAAGCACGATTTAATTACAAAAAAGCAACACTCAAAGCACTTCATTATAAAGGTAGCTGAATGCTAAAATCCATGTTAACAACCATGTTCGTTCCAAGGATCAGATATCTCCCTGAGAAGTCTTCAGAATTAAATGGCAATAAAGGGGCAGAAACATATTCTCATATGTTACTATGCATCTTAAGCACATGCACCCTCAGTTTTGCCAGAGACAGAAGTTTCCCACCTGGACTATATCTAAAGCAATCTGTGCAAATATTACCTCGATATTTACTTTGGATATACTTCCACTACCAAATTATTTTTTTTAATCTTTAATTTGCAAAAAATCTGAAAGGATAATTCATTTTTAAACATAAATACAGCATAGGATATTCAAAAAAAAAAAAATCAGCATCACTGTACAGAATTCTATGCTGCTACTAAAACAAAGCAACTTGGACAACCCTCTGATCTGTAAAGGGTATTAGGAGAGGTCTGGTCTAGCAAACAAGACATGTAAGAATACACAGACAGCTAAGGTGTAAAATTAGTTCATTAGATAACACAAGTTTTTATTCTGAATGCTCTGTACCCTGGCTAAAATCGAGAATTACTGAATTCCTCTGGAAACACAGCAGCCATTCTGTCCAGAACAGCTGAATTTGTCTGCACTGGGATGCAGAAGAGCTTAGCAATTTCCTCGGCATTTTACAGGACTGGGAAAGCACCACAAAGGCTCTAATTAGGCTTTGAAAAAAATCTCTGCGATCTCAGAAACACTGTGAGTCACCCGTAGCACTGTGCAAACCTCAGCCACGAGCACCTGAGGTGTGACAAAGGCACAGGGCGGGGGGACAAGATTCCTTAAGAATTATTTTACAGCGGCTTCAATCATGTTTCCAGATTCAAACTGGAAATCACTAAGCCTTACATGAGGACTCAGCTTTATCAACAAACAGACTGTTTGGCAGACGGCCCGCCAGCGAATTTATAGCAACTGGTTGTCAAATTGGCACTTTTAAAAGTGATATTCCCGAATAAAAATCATTATCTGCCACACCTAAGAAAACAGCAATAGATGGAACGGACGTGTGCATGACTAGTTAGCAATTCGAATTCTAAAAGAAAACTCAAAAGCAGTAACTGACCTTTTCTAGAGGTTTGCCTGAAGAAACCCCAATAAGTTTCCAGTCATTCAAAACTTCTTCTACTTTTGAAATAAATCTATTAGGGAGGGGAAAAGGCATTAATATTTACTGAATGATGAACTTGCCTTATAATTCATCTGCTCAAAAGCAGGCAATTTTTTGTCCTACTACGGAATTCCTTAAAAAAACCCAAAGAACAAACAAAACAACAAAAAAAACCACAACAAGAAGAAACACAATAAAACCAGAACAATTACTTCCTTTTACAGATAAAACAGACCTCCTATGCTTACATTTCAAATTATAGTTACTCTTAGCAACTGCTATGACCATCTTTTGAGTATTTGAAGAATCTCCCCTTTTTCTTTCTCTGGTATTGCAGCACATAACATTTAACATATGGTCCTGTTTCATTGCTCACAGATAAAGAAACATTTGAGACACAATTATACACTACACTCACGTTTAAAACGCAGCATTTAATATCTCTGTCTCTTACCATAAACATAAAAAGCGTTTAAAAAAAAAAATTAAGAATTCAAGAGGATTATTCACCTTAGATTTGTACACTGTTCTAACTTTTAAAGAATTCAGGTACGAGATGACTATTTTAATAATCAGGCAGCTCCTTAAAATACATATAAGCATTCTGAATTTATATTTTAACCCCCTGCAGACAGATGTTAAACTGGGCCTTTCACTAAGTTCAGAAACAGCTCGACTGGAGCCTCTTCACCCATCCTGGGGCGCGGCCTGAGCCGGACGTGGCACAGCCGGGACGCGGCTCCGGGAGCCGCCGGGTGCTCCCGGGTGCGAAGCGCGGCCGTGCCGGGGGGTCCCGGCTCGTCCCGGCGGGAGCGGCCGGGCCGGGCACGGCGGAGCCCCCCCGGAGCCCCCGCCGCGGGCGAGGGGCGCGGCGGCACCTACCTCTCCCACTCGGAGGCGGTGGTGAAGTCCGTGATCTCAAACACCTCCGACTCGGGCTGCGGGGAGAGAGCGGGAGAGGTGGTGAGAGGGGAAAGCAGGAGGAGAGAGCGGGGAGAGAGGAGCGGCACAAACACTCACTTCGCTGTCCGCCGCCATCTTGCGCCGCGGCCGGGCCCCGCGGGCGCGGAGGCTGCCGGGAAAGCGGCGGAGGGCGGCTCCCCCTCACAGCCCGTCCAGCCCGACTCCCCCTCACAGCCCGTCCGGCCCGACTCCCCCTCACAGCCCGTCCGGCCCGGGCTCCTTCGCAGCCCGTCCCGGCTCCCCTCACAGGCCGTCCAGCCCGGCTCCCCCTCACAGCCGGTTCGGGCTCCTCCTCACACCCGGTCCGGGTTCCCCCTCACAGCCCGTCCGGGTTCCCCCTCACAGCCCGTCCGGGTTCCCCCTCACCGCCCGTCCCGGCTCCCCTTCACAGCCCGTCCGGCCCGGGTGCTCCTTAGAGTCCAGTCCGGGCTCC